>CM042474.1:99224435-99824435 GCA_023621385.1 Quercus gilva
GTTCATGTGGCAATTCCAATCACGAAGCCATTACGTAAGGGGGGCTTTCTGGTTGGCATAGGGGGGGAGCGTAATTGGGCCACCTTTAAGAACAAGCGTCTTCTGATGCTCTATCACTACTGTGGATTACTGGGTCACGACCTGTGACATTGTGCTGAACACTACGAGGCCAAGAAGCTAGGGGAGGACATCAACTATCAATATGGAGGATGGTTGCGCGCAATGTCAAATAGACAACACTCTCCGCCACGGTGGAGAGATCAAATGTCTTATATAAGCAATACTAATGCTTGTCCAATGGCAAGCGGGGATGGAATGATGAAAAATGCAGCTGTCCCACCGGAAAAAGAGGCTGTGACAGTGGCCGGAGTTAGTCAGGAAACCCCACACGCAAGCCAACTTGTCAAGGATGGTCCACTGGCAAATATCCCAAAAAATCCGGATGTCACTTCTACCAGTATGGAAGTCCAAGATGGTCAGGATGTCCATTCACCAAATCCTGTGAATCACGTGATGACTGACACCGCACGCTTGGAAACAAATGGGCCAATGTTGGCCATTCCCAAATGTGGGCCGGGACATTCTAAGGAGTTAAAGAAGGCGGATAGGCCTTGTGGGACATGGAACAATCTGAAACGTGTGGATGGTGGGCTTACTTATCCTCTACATGTTGAACTTGGCAAACGTAGTAGCACATGTCGAGAAGAAGAATTGAATTTGTGCGACACTGAAGTCCGTTCTTCGAAGCATGAAAAACAAACTTCGTGTGATGGTCTGGACATCAAATGTGGATCAGCAGGGGTGGGTGGTCACCTCTGTCGGGACCAATGAAGCTTTTAAGTTGGAACTACCAAGGGCTTGGGAACCCTTGGACAGTTCGGGGCCTTTGCGACATCGTAGAGGCTCAAGCGCCCAAAATTTGTTTCTTGATGGAAACAAAAATGTTTGTTGATGGTTTTGCTCAGATTTGCAAGGATACTAAGCTTCCAAACAAGTTTGTTGTGAAGAAACTAGGTTGGGGTGGTGGGTTGGCCATGTTATGGAAGGAAGATGTCAACCTCAATGTTATCAACTTCTCGGACCACCACATTCTGGCCAAGGTGGTGGAGCTGGATGGCAGGGAGTGGTTTTTGACCGGGTTTTATGGTTGGCCTGAGGCGTGCCAAAAGGCCAAGTCATGGGCTTTGCTTAATCATTTAAGGTCCTTTGTTGAGGGTGCATGGCTCTGCATTGGAGACTTTAACACTATACTGAGCTCATCGGAGAAGCTTAGTTTGCGGGCTTCGGATCCACAACAGATCGATGCCTTCAGGGAGGTTTTAGAGAAATGCTAGTTAGTTGACTTGGGGTATCAAGGATACCTTTATACATGGAATAATAGACGTTTGGAGGAAGCCCATACAAAGGAAAGACTTGATCGCGCGGTGGCCAATGAAGCTTGGCGTTTAATTTTTCCGAAGAGCACGGTCACCCATATGCCCACCCACGCTTCGGATCATTTACCTATCTTGCTCAACATTTTGGCCGATAACCAAAGGCACGAAAGGGGCTCACGGGGGTTCAAATTTGAGGAATCTTGGCTGTTGTGGGACGAGTGCAAAAATGTGATAAATGAGGCTTGGAGAAACAGTAATGGAGTTGGGTCGACGTTGGAAGTGGTTGAGCAGAAGATTGCAGAGTGTGGGAGGGACTTACATGCGTGGGGTCCAAACAAAACACACCCAGATAAAGAAGAAATTAAACGCCTTCAAAAACAGCTTGATGCTCTGAATTTTGCTCCTCCTACGGAAGAAACCCGAAATGCTTTTGTAGAGCTTAGTAAATCTTTGGATGACTTACTTCGTAAACAGGAAATCTATTGGCACCAACGGGCACGGATCTCATGGATGAAACACGGGGACAAGAACACCAAATTTTTCCATGCTAAGGCTTCTCAGAGGAGGAGGTGTAATTTTACTGAGGGGCTTTTGGAAAATCATGGGCGTTGGTGTGAGGACATTGAAGATATGGGTGGCATTGTTACTAACTATTTTGACTCTATTTTCTCCTCAGGCGCATGCAACAGGGTGGATGAGTGTCTGGCTCATGTTCCTTACAAAGTAACAGCCGAAATGAGTGATTTTCTGACTAGAGACTATGTGGCTAAGGAAGTTAGAGTTGCTCTCTTTCAAATGGGTCCCACGAAGGCGCCTGGCCCTGATGGGTTGAATGCTCTTTTCTTCCAGAAACATTGGCATATTGTAGGCGACAGTGTTGTGGCTGCTGTTCTCTCCTTCCTCAATTCAGGGCATATGGTGAGTAAAATAAACTTCACCTATATTGTTTTAATTTCAAAAGTAAAGACACCTGAAAAGATGACTGACTATAGACCTATTAGTCTATGTAATGTTATTTATAAAATCATTGCTAAGGTGTTAGCTAACCGTTTAAAGCATATCCTTCCACATGTTATTTCCCCCACACAAAGTGTTTTTGTTTCGGAACGCCTTATTACAGACAATATCCTTGTTTCCTATAAGGTTTTGCATACTATGCACTGCAAAAAAAAAGGGGAAAAAGGGGGGGATGGCGTTGAAGTTGGATGTTAGTAAGGCATATGATAGGGTGGAGTGGGCCTTTTTACATGGAATCCTGACAAAACTAGGCTTTCTGGAGGTTTTGATTAAGCTTATTATGGGCTGTATTACTACTACATCTTTCTCTATCCTTATTAATGGAAAACCTCACGGTCATGTTATACCTAGTAGGGGACTCCGACAAGGGGACCCTCTCTCTCCTTATTTGTTTCTTTTATGTGCAGAAGGCTTCACCTCTCTTTTACAACACACTGAGGAGGAGGGGCGGATCCATGGGCTCTCTATTTGCAGAAGAGCACCCCCTATTTCCCATTTACTTTTTGCGGATGACTCACTAATTTTCTGCCGTGCTACACATAATGAGGTTGAGGTGATAAATGATATTTTAAAGCTTTATGAGGAAGCATTTGGGCAGTGCATTAGCTTAGCAAAATCCTCCGTTTTCTTCAGTAGCAATACCTCCTGAATTCAACGGGAGGTGATCAAGGTTCTTCTCGGTGTGCAAGAGGTGGAGCGGTTTGAATCTTACCTGGGCCTTCCCACTCTTATTGGGAGGGCGAAATATCAGACCTTTGCTTACCTAAAGGATCGAGTTTGGAAGAAATTACATGGGTGGAAAGGTAAGATGTTGTCAAAAGCAAGAAATGAGGTGTTGATTAAAGCGGTGGCCCAAGCAATTCCAACCTACACAATGGGCGTGTTCCTTATTCCTCTAAAATTGTGCAACGAACTGAACTCTTTGTGCGCCAAATTCTAGTGGGGTCATATAGCTAATGAGCGTAAAATCCATTGGCTGAGTTGGGAAGAGCTCTATTTGCCAAAGGCTGAGGGGGGTTTGGGTTTTCGTAGCTTAAGGGCCTTCAATTTGGCAATGCCGGCCAAGCAAGGATGGAAATTACTATGTGAACCTGATTCTCTCCTGCATCGCTGCCTTAAAGCCCGTTACTTCCCAAGGTGCAACTTTTTGGATGCTGGTGACCGCCCAAACAGATCTTACACTTGGAAGAGCTTAATGGCTGCAAAGCCCATCTTGGTCTCTGGGACATGCTGGCGTGTGGGGACTGGGAATTGTATTCGGGTCTATAGAGACAATTGGCTCCCTCTCCATCCTCTGAAGAAGGTCCTTCTGCCCCTCTCCTCTTCTGCATGGGAAATGAGAGTATCTGAATTAATTGACTTTGAGGTAAATGATTGGAACCGCCAGCTTATCTTTCAACTTTTCAGTAGAGCTGATGCAGATGCGATTTTAAATACTCCCCGCAGCTTTCGGCTACCGCCGGATGAATTGTTTTGGCTTCATACAAAACAGGTGAGCTATTCGATAAAGAGCGGGTACCATGTTGCAAGGTTGATATTTCGGGGTGGGAATTGGGCTGAGCCTTCTGCTGGGTCAATGGGCCAAAAGGTCTGGAAAAAACTATGGAAGCTAAAGATCCCAAACAAAGTTAAGGTGTTTGGGTGGAGAGCATGCCTAAATGCCTTGCCTACACGTCAGAATTTGGTGCATCGCAGAGTTCTTGATGTGGCTAGCTGTGTTTTGTGTAATCAGGCACCTGAAGATTGTACCCACGCCCTTTGGGAGTGTGGTATGGCCCAAGATGTGTGGGCTGGTAGCTTGGTGAGGTTGCAGAAGTTTTCGTTGCAGCAGGTCTCCTTTTTGCATCTAGTAGAAAAAGTGTTGGATGCGATGTCCTTGGAGGTGTGTGAGTTATTTTTGGTGCAGGCTTGGTTCATCTGGCATCAGAGGAACTCAGTGGTGCATGGTGGTCTAATTCAGGACCCTTTGATTCTAAATAGGAGAGCTAAAGAATATTTGGAGGACTTCAGGAGCTCTTAGGTTAGGCTCGCTGTGATGCAGCGCACCTCTCACCTTTGTACGTGGTTTCCTCCTCCTAACGGGCACTATAAGCTCAACTTTGACGCAGCCATGTTTCCGGACCCACCTTTCACGGGCTATGGAGCTGTTATTCGCAATGAGAACGCTGAAGTGATGGCATCCTTTTCTGTGCGAGGCCTGAAAGCTGTTGACAGTGGTGAAGCTGAGCTTCTCGCCTGTCAAAGAGCAATCAAATTTGCTGTGGAAGTGGGTTTCAAGGATGTTGTTATAGAAGGGGACAATGCTATGATTATGGAGGCTATTTCTAAGCGTGATTTTTGTGGGGCTCGGCTGGGACATATATTTACTGATATCCATTCCCTGCTGGCAGATTTAGAGTGGTTTTCTATTAGTTGTGTGAAAAGAGAAGCCAATACTGTGGCTCATTCCCTTGCTCGCTTTGCTAAACATATTCGGGAGGATGTTTTTTGGATCGAGGACGTTCCTCCCCCCGCTTTGGAAGCTCTGTACTGTGATTATGCTGTTATTCATTAATGAAAATCTGGTTGTGTTCAAAAAAAAAAAAAAAAAGTTTGAATTCCCTATAATATGGAACTCGAGCCCTTGAAGCTCGAGTTCCTTTAAAAATTTGAACAAGTGCGGTCATTACCTATGCCTTCGTACCTCTCCTTTTCTTTTCCCATTTCATTGTCCTTACTCGATCCTCAGTTGAAATCAATCAAACCACACCATCCCTCTGGAGCAAGTACGGTCAGTAGAGTAGACAAGTCAAAGACTCATTTAAAGAGCTTGTCTCACAAGCTTTACTTCATGTCTGGCCTTATGCGCTTGAGACATGTTGAAGTGAAGAAGAAAAGTTGAAGGAAAAGAAGAAAAGAAATAGACTAAAGAAAAGGAAACTACTTGAACACTTTAGTAAGGAGAAGTTTTATGATAAATTGACGACGTTGCCATGTTAAAAATCAAGCACTGTCTCTTTCTAGAAATTTCTAGTGTTTTTCTCTTAGTCTTTCTCTCTAGAATTCTCTAGAGCAGTAGAGTTGCCCTACATAATTTAATCTCACCCACAAATTTACAAGATGTCTAAAAGGTTACAAGATGTCTAAAAGGTAGGTAAAAGACATTATTTTACTGCCAATAAAAGTTGAAGCTGGAAGCTTCAAGTCAGTTTCTTAACTGACACACATCTAGTATATATAGATAGGATGATGCCCATGCTATGTGACTTGTGAAGTGAAGTGCAATGTGTTAAAAGCACCTAGTCTAACACTTTGTTTGGAAATGATTAATGTAAATTGAGTGATTGATTTTCTTAGGGGCCCACTTTTTGTGTCCTCCCAAAAAGGCCGAATGAGGAAGGATAGCTGAAATGATCGTGGATTGATTTTAAAATAAAGCAAATGAATTTACTAAAATATCCTTAACATTTTTAGAAACAAATTTCAAAATTCAAACACTACTTTATATATGAAAGTCAAATAAGGGCATAAATGTAAAAATACACATACATCCTTTTCCTTTCCTTTGTAAACCAAACAAATTTTATATAAGAAATTCTTTCCTTTCTTTCCTGTATCCAAACACATCTAAGGAAACTTCCCTTCCCTTTCTTTTTCTTTCCCTTCCCCCTCTCTTTTCCTTTCTCTTCCTTTCCCCTAATTACAACCAAACAAACTGTAAAAGTTATAGTGTGCAGGTGTCTAGAAGTAAGGTGTCAGATGTGTGCAAGTGTATTTGGTGAGTGAGTGTAATAAATAAAAAGCTAGCGTGTGAATTGTAAGAAGCTATGCCATGTGTGCATCGGTGTAATAGTGGTGTTTGTAAAGTGTTGTAATTCAAAGAGTCCAATTTCAATAAAAATTCTTTGTTCAGTAAATATTGTGCCAATAAACTTAGCAAATATAAAAACAAGTGAAAATGTACTAAGTGCTCCAAAATTAAAGAATTGAATTGCAACAATAATTAATGAATTAGATTTTGGATTAAAATTAATAGTTTTGAATAATTGTGTTTTAAAATTCTAAACTTTAGAGTTGAGAAAAAATATTTTGGAGTTAGATAATACAGTACTATTTAAACTTAAACGTAAATATATGGTTATGTTTGTCACCAACTTTTCTAAAAATCACGAGAATCAAGAAGGCTGATCCTGAATTGATACATGCTGTTACTCCTCCACTCACAGCTCTATATCTTGTTGTGCAGTACTTTATGCTCAAAATCTAGGGAATTGTCCCATATTTTTTGGACAACTCGTATCGTAATACACGTGGCCTTTTTTCTAATAGAAGTGGCTTGCAATTTTAGAATTGGATATGCAAAGGCCCGAAGTACGATACTGACAAACAATAGTAAAGGAGTTTACAAATAAATTTATTTAGCATAGAAGAACAAAATAATAAAGTAGACAAAAATGAAACTTACATAGTGTATTTTAAAAAGGCATAATCCATAACCCTTGTTCATGTAAGTTGAGCAAGAGATTGGACCAGTTGCTGATATGTACTGGCAAATAAAATACTAGTACGTACTTGTATGGATTTTGGAGCTATTTTGGGCTTAGATTTTTGGGCACAAAAAGGAATCCATAAAGTACCATTGCACTCATAATGGAGACAAATAAAAATAGTAACAACCTTTTCTTCCCAAGTCTTAGTATTGCAAGAACACCAAATATTTTGCCAATTAACTTAGTAAATATAAAAACAAGTGAAAATACACTAAGAACTCCAAAATTAAAGAATTAAATTGCAGCAGTACTTAATGAATTAGATTCTAGATTAGAATTTTACAGTTTTGAATAAATTTGTTTTATATTATACAAAAAAATTTAAGTGTTAGAGTTGAGGTAAAAGATTTTCGAGTTAGATGATTCCGTAGTAGTTAAACATAAACATAAACATATGGTTATGTTTAGTTCAACAAGCCATTAAAGACAAGGATCTCAATTTTAGAGATTTGGATCTCAGTTTTATGGTACTCGAGTTTTATAAATTCAAGTAACACATTACAAGGAACTCGAGTTTGTAAAACTTGAGTTTCACGTGGCATTTTTTTAGTTAAAATTATCTAAGTTAGCAAGGGCCACGATGACAATATTTTGGCCAAAGATTGTATTTGGCTGTTTTGGCCTGAACATTTGTAAATTGTAAGAGCACTAGCATTAGTTAGACATGGCAAAACGGGTCAGAATTTTCTAATCTGACTCGACCTAACCCAAAAAATACCTGACTCGAATCCAATTTTTTTGACCTAAAACAAAAACGGGTTGACCCGTGACCCGATCCGATTTTTTTGCGGGTCAACCCAAACCGAATAACCCTTGACCCGACCCGTTAAAAAAAATTTGCTAAAAAATTTTTTAAACTACATCCTGATACTTAGTGCATAAAGCACAAAGCACCAGAACGGCAGAGCCAAACTAATAGGCAATAGTCAATAAATTATTAAATTACAAGAAGACAATACAATAGCTTTTTACATGCAATTTTCCTATTTGATTTTGAGGGCTTCATGAATCACAAAACCAATAAAGCTTCAACTCTGCCTCCACAGACCACAGAGACATGACATGAGAAGACTTAGACAACACAACCATTAAAAAAAAAGAAAAAAATCTAATTCAATTGACTAGCTTAGTTGGAGTCCAAAGCCAAAATTGTGATTCGCAAACATGAAAAAGTGAAACAAAACCGTGACAACACAACACAACCACATCCACGAACCACAAGGGTCAAGGGCCAAAGCGGTAAAGCCTCCTTTGCCCTTCTTTTCTTTTCACACTTCCACACTTTTTCAATTTCAAGCTTGCCTCTACACTTTCAGCTTCTCTCCGCCTCTGCTCTCTACTCTTTTCTCTCTGTGATTGTGCCTCTACTATTTTTTTTTTTTTTAATCTTCTCTTCTTAGTTCTTTCAATCCTTAAATCTTCAAACCAATCTTTCTCTGAATGCTCCACACTCCATTGCTCTACTTTCTCACTTCTCTGTCTCTCGCCACCCATAGACCACACAGCACAGCCTAGATCTTGCCACCTACTGACCCATTTAAAAGGAGCACAACCACAAATCATCAACTATGGTGAAGGTTAGTTAAATATGTTTCATCATTCTCTTAAATCCCTAAATGTTTTTAGTTTTTGGATTGATTTTTTAATATCATGATTTACCAATAGTAATATAATATATTGCTCTGCTAACATTATATTTAATTGTTTGTGTGTTTGATTGTTGAAAAAAATTGAAAATGTCATTGACATTTGGATGAATGCCTTATGTAGTTATGTTCACAGTTTCTTTAAATGTTTTAAATAGACTAGAATTTTAATCATATATTTTTCTTTGATAATTAGAGTACAACGGCTTCTCCAACTGTAAATTTGGAAAGTGATGATGATACTGTAATTATGGATACTTCTACTAGTCCTTCACCATCTTTAAGAGATAATTCAAAATCAAAGTTTAAGACACCAAAAAGAGTTTCAAGGAAAAAAAAAAACATGAAAAACAACACACTTCTTCAATTTGGATTGAATTTGTGAAATTGCCTATTAATGAAAAAGGGTTAAGTAAGGCTACTTGTCAATGGTGTAGAAAACTTTTTTTGGCAGATAGTCATCATGAAACATCAAACTTGCTTCGCCATCTTCACAAATGCTTAAAATGAAATGAAGTAAAAGAAGATGGTAAACAAGAGGGTAGGGTGTTACAAAATAAGATAACTCAAGAAAAGTTTCATGAGATGTTAGCGGAGACTATTATCAAATATAATTTACTATTTAGCTTTGTTGAGTATGAGGGTATTAGAAAAGTTTTTAGCTATCTAAATTCAGACGTTAAACATATTTCTAGGAATACTTCAAAAGCTGATGTTCTAAAACTTTACAAGAAAGAGAAGGATGACATTAAAAATAAGTTGAAATCAATTCCTGGTAGAATATGTTTGACTTCGAATTTATGGACCTCTATTACAAGTGAGGGATATATTTTTCTTATGGCGCATTATGTGGATGAGAATTGGGAATTGAAAGACATTATCTTGAATTTTTGTCATATGCCACCTCCACACACAGGAACTCTTTTATTGGAGAAAATTTTAAGTTTCTTGGAAGAATGGGGTATTGAGAAGAAAATATTTTCCATTACTTTAGATAATGCATCTAATTATGATAATTGCCAAGATTTCATAAAGAAAAAGCTTAATGAGGGGGGTTTATTGTTATGTGATGGTATCTTTTTCCATGTACATTGTGGTGCTCATATATTGAATCTTATTGTTTAAGAAGGATTGAAAGTAATAGAGTAGAATGTGCAGATTTGATGAATGTGACAAGATAATTGGTATGAAGAGAACAAAGGGTTTACATTTAGATGTGTATATAAGATGGAATGCAACATATGACATGATTGACTGTGCTATAAGGTATCATTCTATGTTGAACCGTTTAGCAGAGGAAGATGCTAATCTCAAGCATTGTTGATCAAGGGATGAATGGAATAGAGTTGAAAAAATAACTCGGTTTTTGAAACCTTTCAATGACATTACAACTCTATTTTCTAGAACTAATTACCCTACAGTAAATCTATATTTTCAAGGAGTGTCTCGAATTGAATTGCTCTTACTTGAAGAAATGGAGAGCCAAGATTCATTTATCAGTGATATGGTAGAACAGATGAAAGTTAAATTTGACGAATATTGGGATTGTTATAGTGTGGTGCTAGCTTGTGCCATTGTTCTTGATCCAAGGTATAAATTGGATTATGTGGACTATATTTTCAAGAAAATAGAGCCAATTGAGCACATTGCTGAAATGAAAGTGGAGAGCATTGAGACTACATTGTATAAGCTTTTTCAGAATATGAACGCCCCAAGCCTATGGCCACTACAAATGTTTCATCTTGTGTTGGGAGTTCTAGTCATACTAGTGATGCTGTGGATGATCCTGATGATGATGAAGATAAGGAAGATGATGTAAGTGAATTGCATTTTGTTTGGTATATGTTGTGCTATGTTTTCTTAATAATAAAGATTGTAATGTTGTGTAGTATTATTTTTCATTGCAATTTTTTTTAATGATTAGAAATTTGTTCATTATGAAAGTGGTCGTGGTACCAAAACAAAAAAAATCTGAGTTGGACTTGTATTTAGAAGGGCCTAGACTTGACAAAAAGCAAAATTTAAAGTTGAAAGTTCTCTCTTGGTGGAAAGAGCATTACAATCAGTTTCTAGAGCTCTCTTTAATGGGATGGGATCTCATGAGCATTCCGATAACTACTGTTGCTTCTAAATCAAATTTTAGCACTGAGAAAAAAATTCTTACTTCGTATTGATCATGTCTTTTACCTGAGAATGTGAAAGCTACGTTATGTACTAAAATTTGGCTATATGAATTTGAAGGTAATTTAATTTTTTTATACTCATAATTATACAATTTTAATTCTTTATTGATTTGCTTTCATGGTACAATAAGTTATATTAAAATATTGTATTGTAGATGAAGATACTGACGAAATTGGCCAACTTGAGCTACAAGTTGCAAGTATGAATATTTGCAGTGCTGAATCTGCTCCCAACATTGAGTAGGTTAAGATTGAGGTGTAATTCTTATAAAATATTCAATTATTCTTCTTTACTTAATATGTTATGTTTATTTTTAAATCTTTTTTTGTTTAGTTTATCTTTCTAAGTAATCTAACTTTACTATCATTTTAAATGCAATAGGAACATGTGCACTTAAGAAGACCGATAACTTGCTACTTTGCTGGCTTACTTATTTTGTTTGTTTTAAGATCTATTTCTCTTTTAAAGTTGTAAACTTGTAATTATATGCATTTTGACAGTGAACTATTAACATTGAAGACTTTTTCCATCATGAATTTATGACTATAAATAATTTTTGTTATGTTCAAAAGTCAAAATTGTCAGAATTGGAAAGATATTAACAAGGGGCATTAAGTGCAATTCATTTGCTTAACTGATTTTATTCATTCTCTCTAAATAGGTTGTCATTGATTTGTTTTTGTAATTGAAAAAAAAAAAAAAAAAAACTTGTTTGAAAAACACGGGTCAACTCGACCCAACCCACAACTCAATTGACTTGCAACCTGATTGACCTGTTTAAAAATTACTTGTTTTGACCCGTGACCAGTTTGACCCGCAAACACGATTGACCCGACCCGAACCCAACCCTACCCGACCCGCCCGTTTTGCCGCATCTAGCATTAGTGAAGCTGAATAGTTATATTGCTATTATAGCTTCACCAAAATACAAAAAGTGCGCTACAATAATGAAGGTATATCTAAATATTTTACCTTCAGAGCCACAGTACATGGCTACTTTTGGCTACATACGAGCATTCACAGTAAGAAAGTTATAAAATAAAGCTTTTAGCAACTTAAAAGCGACTTTATCTATTTTAACAACTTACTTTACAAAACACCCAACATCAAAGACTCTATTTTAACATTCATCTCATTAAAATAATATAAACATCTTATTAAAATAAAATAAAACTTCCCCCACAAAAATTCACAACAACCAACCACCACAGCCCTTTCACCACCACCACCACTACCGTGATAGCCACAATCTACCGCAAAACCAAAAACCTAAAACAAAACCACCACCACCATGACAACGACAACCACTGTTATCAACAACCCACCAAATCAGACAATTAAAACCGGCACTACTGATACAAACACCAAAATCTGATAAAAACACCAATACAAACACCAAATAAGACCACTAAAACCCACCAAAATCCACCATTAAAACCAGCACCACTGAGACAAAAACCAAACATCGATACAAACACCGATACAAACACCAATACAAACACCAAACATGAACACCAAATCAAACCATTAAAACCCACCAAAATCCACCATTAAAACCGGCACCACCGATACAAACAAAACAAAAACCCACTAGCACTGAAACCCACCAAATCAGACCCACATCACTGCAAAATCAAACCCACAATCGAGCCCAATTAAGCCATCGAAGCAAAGGCGATCCAAACCCACGAATCCAAGCACGGCAACACCTCACACCTTAACACAGCAAATCAAATATGATTCGTCGATGGAGTTGGGCGAAACGGAGGAGCTAGGCAAAGGAATAGGGGGCTAGGCAGAGGGAGGGTTGGGCGAAGGAGAGAGATTGCTAGTAGGAGGGAGGTATGGGCAATGGTGACATCGGCTTGGCTGCGTGAGGGAGAGGCAGCGAGATAAGAGGCAGAAACAGAGAGAGGTTGGGCACGTGGGAGTTAAGTTGTTTCTGCCGTTCTGCGTGAGAGAGAATGAGATGAAACAAGCTAGAAAGTTTGGGTCTTCGTTCACGCGTGTGAGAGAGGTTGGGCGTGTGGGTTAATAAAATATTATTTGTTGTAAATAACTCCCACCGAAATCCACCATTAAAACCAGCACCACCGATACAAACACCAATACAAACACCAAATACGAACACTAAATCAAATAATTCAAACCCACTAAAATCTACCATTAAAATTGGCACCACCGATACAAACACAACCAAAACCCACTAGCACTGAGACCCACCAAATCAAACCTATATCACTGCAAAATCAAACCCACAATCGAGCCTAATCGAGCCATCGGAGCACAGCCAATCCAAACCCACGAATCCGAGCATGGCAACACCTCACACCTTAACATAGCAAATCAAATATGATTCATCAATAGTGTTGGGCGAAACGGAGGAGCTGAGCGAAGGGAGAAGGGGCTAGGCAGAGGGAGGGTTGGGTGAAGGAGAGAGATTACTAGGCGAATGAAAGTCTGGGCGATGGTGGCATCAGCCTAGCTGTTAAGGGAGAGGCAATGAGATAAAAGGCAGAAACATGGAGAAGTTAGGCATGTGGGAGCTGCATTGTTTCTGCAGTTCTGTGTGAGAGAGAATGAGATGAGATATGGTAAAAAGTTTGGGTCTTCATTCACGCGTGTGGGAGAGGTTAGGCGTGTGGGTTAATAAAATATAATTTGTTGTAAATAAATCCCACCAAAATCCACCATTAAAATCGGCACCATCGATACAAACAAAACCAAAACCCATTAGCACTGAGACCCACCAAATCAGACCCATATCACCACAAAATAAAACCCACAACCGAGCCATCGGAGCACGGCTAATTCAAACCCATAAATCCTAGCATAGCAACAACTCACACCTTAACACAGCAAATCAAATATGATTCGTAAATGGTGTTGGGCGAAACGGAGGAGTTGGGCAAAGGGAGAGAGGGCTAGGCAGAAAGAGAGTTGGGTGAAGGAGAGAGATTGCTAGGCGGAGGGAGGTATGGGCGATGGTGCTCGGCTTGGTTACGTGAGGGAGAGGCAATGAGATAAGAGGCAGAAACAATAAGAGGTTGGGCGTGTGGGAGCTGCGTTGTTTCAGCCGTTCTGCGTGAGAGAGAATGAGATGAGACAGGGTAGAAAGTTTGGGTCTTCGTTCACACGTGTGGGAGAGGTTGGGCATGTAGGTTAATAAAATATTATTTGTTGTAAATAACTCCCACCAAAATCCACCATTAAAACTAGCACCACCGATACAAACACCAATACAAACACCAAATACGAACACCAAATCAAACCATTCAAACCTACCAAAATCTACCATTAAAATTGGCACCACCGATACAAACACAACCAAAACCCACTATCATTGAGACCCATCAAATCAGACCTACATCATTGAAAAATCAAACCCACAATCGAGCCCAATCAAGCCATCGAAGCACGGCCAATCCAAACCCACGAATCGGAGCATGGCAACACCTCACACCTTAACACAGCAAATCAAATATGATTCGTCGATGGTGTTGGGTGAAATGGAGGAGCTGGGCAAAAGGAGAAGGGGCTAGGTGTAACGACCCCGCCCCAACTGTATAGATATTGTCCGCTTTGGGTCCCATACCCCTCACGGTTTTGTTCTTCCCTAGGTTGCGCTAGGGAAAAGGCCTCTTTGATATAAAGTAGTTTAATAATCAACATTGTTTTGGGAAAACCCCCAAAATTAGTAAACACCACTTACCTCTTAGTTGTAAAAATAAAGGAAATCAACCTCCCTCGAATCACAACAATTCAGTAGAATTAGAACCTAGCAATACCAAAAATAGGTTCATCAATACACAATTTCCCACTTAAAAATCTATTTTCACACTTAAACGAATTTATCCTGAATAATATTGATATATCCAAAACCCTCCATTTATTTGCTTAACTATCCAATTTAATATTGGAAGCCACATATGGCCTTAATTTATTAATCTAGTTGCTTAGCATTCCCACTTGATGCCGTTGAAAATCTATTAACTCTAATATATATAAATAAATATATATATATATATATTTTTTCAATCTAACATGGGAGCCACAAGATAGTATACTTAATCTATCAATCCGGTTGCTTACAATTTCCCTTGAAGCCACATATTAAAGTTAGGCCGAATCCATCTTAAAGGCTATGGAGGACTATACAGCTATGCATAAATAAATAGTTCCTATTTTAATGTTGTAATTCATCAACCCAAAGACCCAAAATCTAGTACACGGCTGGGCTAGTGTGAATGCATATTAACCGGTCAACAATAGAGGCTTAAAAGGTTATGGTCAATCGGTCAACAATTGAGGCTATGTGTGAAAGCTTATTAATCCACAAGCATCCTTTGCCCATTAAAATAGTCTTAGTTTTTAGATTCAAGATGGCCATATACGGATACATATATATATATAAACCCATAAAGCAATACTTTCCCTTTCACATGATGACAAAGCAATTGATAAAGTCCAAGCCTATTAGATACAATATCAAAGCTTTTGACATGCAGCAACCATAATTGACCATCCCTTATCTAATATAATAACAATTCTAGGAGCCCTTTTTCTATTAGTAAAATCATAGAAACCGTACCTGATATCTCTACTCACAGCCACAGTGAAGAGAAGTGAAGTTCAGTAGTTTGATGCGGCTGAAGCAAAAAGAAAGTCTCATAAGTATATGCGAGGTAAAAGACTAGGGTTTTTTGTTTTTAAGGCCCTATATATTTACTTATGCCACTTCACATGAGCTTCATATCCCAATTGTATTTATCTATTTTTAATATCTTAGGCCCACTTTAATTTAATCCATTTAATTGTGGGCCTCCTTATAATTTAAGTATAATTAATTAAATTAGTGTCAAAAATTATGGGGTGTTACACTAGGCAGAAGGAAGGTTGGGCGAAGGACAGAGATTGCTAGGCGGATGAAGGTTTGGGCGATGGTGGCCTCAACCTAGCTACATGAAGGAGAGGCAGTGAGATAAGAGGTAGAAATATGGAGAGGTTGGGTGTGTGGGAGCTGCGTTGTTTCTACTGTTCTATGTGAGAGAGAATGAGATGAGATAGGGTAAAAAGTTTGGGTCTTCGTTCACATGTGTGGGAGAGGTTGGGCATATGGGTTAATAAAATATAATTTGTTGTAAATAAATCCCACCAAAATCCACCATTAAAATCAGCACCACCGATACAAACACAACCAAAACCCACTAGCATTGAGACCCAAAAAATAAAACCCACATCACCGCAAAATCAAACCCATAATCAGGCCATCGGAGCACAACCAATCCAAAACCACAATTCCGGGCATGGCAACACCTCGCACCTTAACACAACAAATCAAATATGATTTGTCAATGGTGTTGGGCAAAACGGAAGAGCTAGGCGAAGGGAGAGGGGGCTAGGCAGAGGGAGGGCTGGGCGAAAGAGACCGATTGCTAGAAGGAGGGAGGTCTGAGTGATGGTGGCATCAGCTTGGCTACGTGAGAGAGAGGCATTGAGATAAGAGACAGAAACAGAGAAAGGTTGGGCATGTAAGAGCTACGCTGCTTCTGCCATTTTGCATGAGAGAGAATGAGATGAGACAGGGTAGAAAGTTTGGATCTTCGTTCACGTGTGTGGGAGAGGTTGGGTGTGTGGGTTAATAAAATATTATTTGTTGTAAATAACTCCCACCAAAATCCACCATTAAAACCCACCAAAACCCACCATTACAACCATTACCTCCGACACAAACACCAAACATCGATACAAACACCGATACAAACTCCAAATACGAACACCAAATCAAACCATTAAAACCCACCAAAATCCACCATTAAAACCGGCACCACCGATAAAAACACAACCAAAACCCACTAGCACTGAGACCCACAAAATCAGACCCACATCACCGTAAAATCAAACCCACAATCGAACCCCAATCAAGCCATCGAAGCACGGCCAATTTAAACCCACAAATCCAAGTATGGCAACACCTCACACCTTAACACAGCAAATCAAATATGATTCGCCGATAGTATTGGGCGAAATGAAGGAGCTGTGTGAAGGGAGAAGGGGCTAGGCAGAGGAAAGGCTTGGCGAAGGAGAAAGATTACTAGGCGGAGGGAGGTCTGGGTGATGGTGGCATCAGCTTGGCTCCGTGAAGGAGAGGCAGTGAGATAAAAGGCAGAAACAGAGAGAGGTTAAGCATGTGGGAGCTGCGTTGTTTCTACCGTTCTGCATGAGAGAGAATGAGATGAGATAGGGTAGAAAGTTTGGATCTTCGTTCACGCGTGTGGGAGAGGTTAGGCTTGTGGGTTAATAAAATATTATTTGTTGTAAATAACTCCCATCAAAATCCCACATCAAAACCAGCACCTCCGATACAAACACCTAACATCAATACAAACACCAAATCAAACCATTAAAACCCACCAAAATGTGGAGGGAGGTCTGGGTGATGGTGGCATTGGCTTGGCTGCGTAAGGGAGAGGTAGTGAGATAAAAGGCAGAAACAGAGAGAGGTTAGGCATGTGGGAGCTGTGTTATTTCTGCTGTTCTGCGTGTGAGAGAATGAGATGAGACAGGGTAGAAAGTTTGGGTCTTTTTTCGCGCGTGTGGGAGAGGTTAGGCGTGTAAGTTGATAAAATATTATTTGTTGTAAATTACTCCCACCAAAATCCACCATTAAAACCCACCAAAATCCACCATTAAAACAAGCACCACCAATACAAACACTAAACATAGATACAAACACCAAATACGAACACTAAATCAAACCATTAAAACCCACTAAAATCCGCCATTAAAACCGGCACCACCAATACAAACACAACCAAAACCCACTAGCACTGAAACCCACCAAATCAAACCTACATCACCACAAAATCAAACCCACAATTGAGCCCAATCGAGCCATCGGAGCACGGTCAATCCAAACCCACGAATCCAAGCATGGCAACACCTTACACCTTAACACAACAAATCAAATATGATTCGTCAATGGTGTTGGGTGAAACGGAGGAGTTGGGCGAAAGGAGAAGGGGCTAGGCAGAGGGAGGGTTGGGTGAAAGAGAGAGATTGCTAGGCAGATGAAGGTCTGGGTGATGGTGGCATCGGCCTGGCTGCGTGAGGGAGAGGTAATGAGATAAGAGGCAGAAACAGGGAGAGGTTGGGCATGTGGGAGCTACGTTGTTTCTGCCATTCTGTGTGAGAGAGAATGAGATGCGACACAGTAGAAAGTTTGGGACTTCATTCACACATGTGGGAGAGGTTAGGCATGTGGGTTAATAAAATATTATTTGTTGTAAATAACTCCCACCAAAATCCACCATTAAAACCCACCAAAATCCACCATTAAAACCAGCACCACTAATACAAACACTAAACATCGATACAAACACCGATACAATCACCAATACAAACACCAAATACGAACATCAAATCAAACCATTAAAACCCACCAAAATCCACCATTAAAATTGGCACCACAGATACAAACACAACCAAAACCTACTAGCACTGAGACCCACCAAATCAAACCCATCATCACTAAATCAAACCCACAATCGAGCCTAATTGAGCCATTGGAGCGCAGCCAATCCAAACCCACGAATTCGAGCATGGCATAACCTTACACCTTAACACAGCAAATCAAATATGATTCATCGATGGTGTTGGGCGAAATAGAGGAGCTGGGCGAAGGGAGAAGGGGCTAGGCAAAGGGAGGGTTGGGTGAAAAAGAGAGATTGCTGGGCTGAGGGAGGTCTGGGCGATGGTGGCATCAGCTTGGCTGCGTAAGGGAGAGGCAATGAGATAAGAGGCAGAAATAGAGAAAGGTTGGGCATGTGGAAGCTGCGTTGTTTCTTCCGTTCTGTGTGAAAGAGAATGAGATGAGATAGGGTAAAAAGTTTGGGCCTTCATTCACACGTGTGGGAGAGGTTAGGCGTGTGGGTTAAAAAAATATTATTTGTCGTAAATAACTCCCACCAAAATCCACCATTAAAACCAGCACCACCGATACATCGTAAGCTTAATGCTATGACTTTTTTACTAACTACGCACCGACCTTGGGACCAGTCTTTCACTCCTTAAGGCTTAAGGCGAAGTGTTTGTATTAAAAAATAAATCATTTGCACCCTTTTAGGCTTAAGGGAGAAGAGTTTCTATTTTTTTATCGAAATTTCATTTTCACTTCTAAATGCTCAGGAAGGTCGAAGAGTTTGTATTAAAAAAAAAAAAAAACATTTTTATGCCTCAAGGGCCCAAGGCTTAAGGGCGAAGAGCTTGTATATATATGTATCAGAACTAACCAAGTTCCGAGCCCAAACCTCTCTCTCTTTCTATAACCTGTGTATTTTCTCATGAATCCTGTCTCTATGAAAGCGCCTTCTGATCAACCCTCACCAAGAAGAGTTAAGCATAATCTAATGCTGAATGTCACTATGGCTAGTCCCAACGCACGTTCTGTTAATAGTAATACCCTAACCCAGGTCAGGTTAGCTGGGGTTGGAGGTTCTGGTTGTTTATTGGTTTGATAAGCTTTTCTGTGTACTTTAAGCTGGAAAGCATAGGTGCGGCGCCTCTGGCGCCGCACCCGCTTTGGACGAGGCCCGACACGGCGACGCGCGTCCGTGCAGCGTCGGGCCACGTCCTACCACGTGGCGAAGCCGACTCGCGCCGATACGGCTCAAATCGAGCCGACTCGGGTCGATTCGGGCTCGATATGGCCGGTTTAGGCTGAAATTCAAAAAAAAAGAGTGCAAAACGCACCAGCCTTAACCCCTTTCTTCTTCTTCTTCATTGCTTCTTCGTCTTCTTCTTCCATTCTTTTCGCCAGAGCCCAGCCGTTCTATTTTTTTTTTTTTTTTATAAGTTTTGTTAAATGCCTTTCACTTAAAAGGCTTTACTTTATGTACAGAAGGTAAAGGCTTATTTTGGTTTTTGTGCTCTCTGACCAAACACGTGAGCCATAGCCACTAAGCCTTTTAAAAAATAAAAAAAAAAATTTATGGAAAGTTCTTGTGCTCTCTAACCAAACACGTGACCCACAACCACTAAGCCTTTTTTTTTTTAGGAAGTTCTACCTATTTTAATACCTCTGTCAATAATTCAAGTATCAAAAACTTGTGAGTTGTATTCTAATTTCTGAACATTATGGAATGTTTTAGTTTCAATTTTGTGAGTTGTATTTAATTTATGAATATCATGTTTTAATTATTATCTACTATTGCTCTTAAATTTGGTATATGTTTATATAATGTGAAAAAATATACTTAGCAATATATTAAAAATATAAATAAAAATATTTTTAATAATTTTTTAATCGCCGAGTCCCGCCGCACCCGCACCCGCACCCGCACCCACCTTTTTCAAAAATTGCCGAGTCACGCACCCGCACCCGCACCCGCACCCGAGTCCCGAAACGCACCCGTGCTTCCTAGGCTTTAAGCATATTTACCGAAAGCCAATTCTATGCTTACACAATTGGAATTCATGGCACTTATGCTCACCTCATCTACTATTTTGTTGGGGTGACCCTCTCCGCAGCCATATAAGTTTTGCTCACACCCTGGCTGGTGCACTGCTTTTCTTGAAAATTATAAGGGGCGTTTCATTCTCAAATCGTGTGGGGGCTATTTAGTTATGTTCACAATCTGTTTTCTCAGTTCTGGAACAGGGCTTCAACATTTAGGCCTTTATTCTGATAGAACAGCACCAAACCCAGCAGTGGCTGTGGCTGTGGCCCCATATAGATCACAAGTCTTTTCTGAAATTGCAGGGTTACTAGCCTCTGCACTTCTTACAGTCAATGCACTCTCTATAATCATCGTGCTTAGGCCTGCCAAATACAACACAATCTTTGAAGTTGCCGCAACATTGACTTTGGAATCAGCCATGGCGTTGCTGTACAAGTGCCCCTATGTTACAGTTGCTGCAGCAGTATTTATCATGGCAATGACTCTCTTGAAAAATTTCCTCTGCTGCAATCACCAGAAGTAACCTATGCTATGCATGAGAAGTGTTTTTTTTTTTTTTTTTTTTTTAATAAATTTTTTGGTAATTGTGTATACCCTTTTAAATTTATCTATATCTTTGAAATTGGGCAAGTACCGATGCTTTAGCCAAGAGGGGCTGATCATTCTTGTAAGATCTCAACTTATTTATCAAAGAATGTTGGGTTATATATATATATATTAGGGAGTCCAAATCTTCTGTACCACTTTTTCTGTTCCAATCTATACTCCACAAATAAATACTTGCCACGTGTTCATCTAATTAATTAAAGATTACTATTAATTAATAATTGTAGTATTAATAAATCAATAATGATAGTATTTAATTAATTAAGTGAACACATGTCAAGTATTTATTGGTGGAGTATAGAGTGGAGCAGGAAAAGTGGGACAGAAGATTTGGACTCTATATTAGGAGCTTGTTTCACATCACTTTCAACTTTTAGCTTTTAATTTTTATACAATTTTTTAAAACCTTTTTTTTTCCCTTTTTTTTTTTTCCACTTTATCAAGGAACAAGTACTTTCAACAAAAAAAAATTCATCAAAAAGCCAGATAAGCTGTTGCCAAACAAACACTAAATATGCGCACGTAGCAAACAAATCACGCAATAGGCCAATAAACAACCCCTCTAGACTTCTCTCTTGGATCGTTTCTTGACCAAGCTCATCAAGCCTTAGCCTAACTTGCAAAAGAAGAAGGATAAGCAGATTAAAGAGAACCGTGAGAGTGAGGCCCGTTTGGTAGAGTTGTTAAACAACTCATTTTTAGTTTTTGAACAACATTGCACATTTTTTCACCCATACGTATTTAAAAAAATTACAAACAACATTACTCAAATTCCTCTACCAAACGAGCCCTGACAGTGTGGAGCTAACTGTTGGATAGGATTTCAAGAGCTGATGACAAAGTTATTTATTATTGTAGTTTTTGCGTTAGGAGGTTAGCAAAAATAAATTGCTGTATAGGTTTAAATTATGATCATCCAAAAAACAGACTAATTGTGTTTATGTTTTTAGTTTAGTTTCGGGGGAATCACGTTTGTGTTTATTTGACTACATTGCTTAAGAATGAAATTATAGGAAGGGACCAATCACCAAAAATGGAATTACTGACATCCAGTTGATCACCCACTTACAGCCAGGTCTCAAGTCTTAACCTTCACTGCGTTCTAAAACTTGGGTGAAATTCGACAATTAAATTCAAACACAACCACATTGATAAATGCAACACCAATAGTATTATCTTTACCAATAAGAATTGAAAAGGAATAACAACTACATTGCTAAGTTTTGCCCCTGCCCTGAACTAACAGCCTTTCTTCCTCTAATTATGGCCATTCCTGGTATAGTTTGTCCTTGGCACAATCTTGAGTTATCTGAAACTGTACAATCCGAGCTACAACTGAGGATAACAAAACTAGTTGAGTGGAAAAGGAATACACAACAATTGCTTTCAGTACTTGTTGAGTAACAAGATAATATATATTCATCCAAAATAACAAAGCGTAACACGAGAATCAATTGAATAAATCACGAACAATCCACCATCAAAAAGGCTTAGCGGGTATAAAACAATGAATACATCACAAAAAATGGTGATTAGGATCATTCTTCAATTGAGATTCTATTGGAAATTTTCTTTTAAAACAAAATCCAATATCATCAATACTGCAGCAGCCTCTCTTGTACAAAACAAGGAATATCCCCCATCCCCACCCAAATGGAAATGGGTTGGAACATTTTGTTTCATCTATGGCATAAACACCACAATAATCTGGCACCTCATCTGGGAATGAAACCTACAATATGAAGCCATATAAAGTTCTTACGATCCAAAAATCAAGCTGCATCACCCTTCGTATCCTCTCCAAGAAGGTCATCATCATAAGACACTGGGATCCTTAGTCTATCACAAACAGACCCTCGTTCAATACCACCAGTATTTGTCTGCTCATTTTGCATCTGAAATATTGGCTGGGAATTATCCGAAAAAGTGGCAGGAGTACCTTCCGTAAATGAATGGGTGGTTCCTGGTGAATTACCTTCCTTCTTTGGCTCCCCTCCTCGTCTATTATTTGGTGGCTTGAATTGCTTCTGTGTAATGATTAAAAAAAAAGTCAGCACTTTATATTCACTTCAAAAATCATCATGAAACCTGTTGTGATATTGTAATTTTATATTCGGGAATAATAAAATGCAGCCAATGAAAGAAGGTTATGACATAAAGGAAGGTTATTTGCCTCAAACTCCTGCACTTTTTTCATTATCTCTTTGTAGGCTTTTGGTTCTCGTGCTTTAATGATATTCCATAATATGCCACCACCATTTCGACAGCGGCTGCCATCAGCAGTCATCTGACCTCCACAAGCCTGAATTGCATCCACCTGAAAATCTCACAATCAGTAAAAGATAACTGAACTGCACAGGGGCATGTACTGGGGGAAAGTAAAAGAGGACGACTGTAACAATATTAAGAGTCAGCAGACCCTTTCCTCAAGTATCAAATACCTACAAGCAATCAAGATCGCAAATACATAGAAACTAGTTATAAGATTTAATTACTTCAATAAAGATATGCCCTCTTTCTACATTGTAAAATAGGTAAAATATGTTAATGATAGAAAATTTCAGTCAGCTGTCCCTGCATAGCACTCAATCATGATTGCCCAAAAGCTATTGAGCAAGGCTAGGCAATGTTTCAATATAGGCCATTGCCTAAGCACAGCATAACATTTAACGTGCATAATGTAAATTCATACTCCTATTCCAACTTATACACACTACTAGCCTTGAAAACACACACACACACACACACACACACACACACAGCAACTTCGGGAAAACCCTAAATCCATTGATTTATAAGGATCTTTTTCTCTAAGTCAATGGTCTATCTAGTCCTCACTTCTTCTAAACAGTTGCTACAATCACATTATAGAAGATTCAATGGAATGTACATAGTGAACAAATGAGAAGGGAAAAAGGAAAAAGAAGAAAACAATTAACACACAAATAAATTACCGGCCTAAAGGCTAATAACACAATATGTAATAGTATGCCCACATGATCAGCTAAAAAAAATCTTCCAAATGCACAGTCTATAATATATTTATGAAACAAATCTGTGGTTTCACTTGAGAAATTTATGAATTTCTGGCTAGAAAACATGATTGACATGTGCTTTCAATCAAAAAATGGCGATCTTCCAAATTAACAGTCTAAAATATTTATTTATTATTAGTAATTCAGTCTAGAGTATTTATTAAAAAAAAAAGTTTGGGTTCACTTGAGAAATTTCTGATTTGCAAACTCCGTTGACATGTTTCTCAATTAAAAAACAAATATCAAATACATTTAATCCTATCATGAGAAATTAGATTTTACATGCATACTGACTGATAAAACAAGGGGAAAAAAAAGACATCAACCTACACATACAGCAAATCACGAAGTGTTTCAGCCAGAGGACATCACAGCTCAGAGCACATGAATGAAATGAGCAAAATGGCTTCTGCAAGAGAAATCTGCAAGGGTAGGGAAACAATATTGAGCATCAGAAACTACGAAAGGCTGTATGGTCTTAAATAGATTGGCTAGCAAGTTTTCAGCCCTAGGCTGGTCCAAATTCAAGCACAACCAAAATTCTCACCTTTCCCCACAAGAAGCAAGCATATCATATTCGTCGACTCCAGACCGAAGGATTTATTTTCCCCTTAATATTACAATCTAAAGAAGCACCAGAAGAAGAGGCAGATGGCTCAAGAAGTAAAATGAAGTTTAGGGTATCCACAAAGCAGCTCAAGTGCAGAGACCATTTACCCAATAACAAGAATAAGGTCCAGCAGTATTCAAGGAGTCAGAAGAGAATGGATATAAAAATTATATAGACAAGTGAAGAAGGTTGCCAGGAACGAGAACCCCATCGAAGGCATATAACCAAGGGAAGGATGGATATAAAAATTATACAGCTGAGGGAAGAAGGTTGAAAGGAACGAGAACCTAGCAAAGGCAAATAATCAAATGGGAACCATACTCAATATTTGAAGAAGACAATGAAAGCAGCCGAAAATAATTCCACATTGCCTATACCAAGGCAAATAATAACAAACAATAATATCAGGGTTAAGTTATAGAATGTAGTTTCTCTTATGTAATTAACCTTGAAGACAAATAATTCCATTTACTCAAACAAACCATTTTGCTGCTTATTATAATTGATCTATTATGCTTTTCCTGAGAATGAAGCACTAGATTGCATGAAAGGCATATTACCTCTTTGACGAGATCATTTAATGCAGAAACTCCCAAACAACCTACAGCCGTATATACCATGTATGATTTTCTCTCTTTCAAACGCCTACACGTATCTAACACAAACCTGCAAGGGAAAGTTAAGAAATTTCAGGACCAAAGCATGAGCTACTAAAAATCCTTCTAAACTGAATGAACAAAATAATTAAAAAATCTTGATAAATTTGTACACCATTTGCAAAGTTTATTGCATATAACAGCATCTCCAATTCTCCGGCGAGTGAGCCAAATTTTAGCTAAATATTAACTTATCTATTTTAGCTAGACACCTTTCCATTGGTAGGGTTTTTCTTGTTTTTTGTGTTTTAGATTGAATCACATTGATCTTTGAGATTGTAGATTTGAGAGTTTAGTAGAAATTGGAAATTGCAAACTGCGCTTTGATTTTTTATGATTCATTTCATGACATGTTTGTGTGTGGCGCCTGTTGTGGTTGTGGTGTTGCCAGAGGTGGTTTTGGAGGGGTTCCTAGCTCAATTTTCTATTGTTACTTTTTCTGGGATTGATTTTCTCAGGAACTTTTAGCTTGAATAGTTGTTTTGGAGGTGGGTTTCTAAAGTACATTGTTGCTTCTTTTTAATAGTATTTTTTTTTTTTTCCTTGAATAGCATTTTCTCAGGCATTCAGCTTGCTTGGAAAATTTTCTATTCTGAAGGTGAATTTTTTTTTTTTTTTTTTTAAATCAAGTTTGTGTTTGAATTGTGTTTGGTTGCAGAGAAAATGTAGGATAAGAGGAAGAAAATAATAAAGCTTGAAGCTTTTTGTTTTCTAAATCCTGTGCTGCCACATCATCTTTTTGTTAGGACATTGAAAAGGCGTTGACAGAAGGGGTTTATTTGGTACAATATCAAAGTTACCATACCATATTGGTGAAAAAAATAAATTAAGGGGGTTCTAATTGCAACATCATAAAATTTAAGGGGGTCTTAGACTCCTAGTGCAATTTACCTTAATATAATGGATGAAAATGAGCATAGAGAGCTACATTGGCCCTCCACATTTGGAGAGACTAGCAATTACAAAATTTTCCTAGTGGATAGCAACTAGAAAGTCTGTTGGAGCAACATATTTGGCTAGCTCTCCAAATTTGGGAGAAAAATAAAAATAAAAGTAGGCTTTGCCTTATCTATTGGAGATTCCCAAAGGAAACCTTAATTCAGATAACATAAGTGAGAGAGCGGATAATACATTCTTCCATCATATGAAAACAGGAGCAAAGAAGAAAAATTGCATATCTATTGGATTATAAATGAATTGTTTTGCAGTTGAGTCTTGAAAACACTAAACAAATTAGACAAAGGTAGCCAAGACTATTTGGTCGTCATGCATCACATGCCAAAGGGAACAATACCGAACAAGTGATGTGATTAAATTGAAACAACTCTATAATACTTTAATCAATATGCAATGACATAAAAGCTTGCTAGAATTATGAAATTCTATATTATAAACATATATGTGAATCAAGGAGCCATGTACAAGAAGTAACTAAATAAAGACAGAAGTTTCATTAATATAAACAAAGCAAAACCATTTCTTCCAACTTTAGCAGAACATTACCTGTTTATGTCTGTAACTGGCCTTGAGCCACCCTTCTTTCTCCTATTCTTCTTCTTTCTAGCCCGAAGCCCACGATTTTTACTTTGAGATCCTTGAATTTCTAAATTGACATCTCCAACACTGCTTTTTCCCTTTTCATTATGTAAATTGGGCTCCACCAACTCTCCTTCTTCAACATCAAGCATCTCAACATCATCAATGCCTTCTAAGTTATCCTCTTCATAGATGGCATCTAACAAGCTGTCTCCTCCCTCCATTAAAACAGCAATAGCTTCAAAGGGATTAATGATTACAGTTAGACATAAATAACTCAAACATATCATTATAAATTTTGATAGTAAAAAAAAAAACACCTTCAAAAACAGCCAAAACTCTGTATTAACAAATTGCATGGCAAAGTAAACTAAGAATTGTGGGTTATAATTTTAAGCATAAAAACTCTCATACTGTGCATGCCAACAAGAAATTGGGCTTTGGATTTGAAAACGGGTAGGATTAGAGGCCTATTGATATTGATAATTATGAAGTGAATCCGTCTAATTCATCCTATACAAACCAAATACTAGAGTGCCTTTGTTTTGTTGTAAAACATTTTGCTCAAATTTGAGTGTTTGGGGCAAAACTTTGTCCCAGAAAAACATTTTTTTAATAAGGACCGAAAAGGGGTGTGAAAATATTTTCAGCCTGCAGAAAGATAACATTCATCCCTTCCCAGCAATTCTATGTGTTGCTCCATTTGGAAGCCAAGAAATTTGATAAAAACGCAAAATCAAGAGAACCCATGTTCTCATTTTATCCAAGCTACTTTTTTTGTTGTTGGTAAGTTTACACATAACGCACCCAAATTGGGTATTCTATTCAAGTCACGAATTCATACATGGCTTCGTAAATATTGTTTGAGACCAAAAAATTTAAAAATTCTTACACTAAAATTTCTCAACAAACAGAACACAGCATTGGAAAGTTACTGATAAAGATTCAAATGCAACAATAATTTAAAGCATATATTAAAAAAAGACAATCGAGAGAGAGAGAGAGAGGAGGAGTACCTAAGCAAGAAAGATGGCTATAGGCTCGCCGTGGGCTAGAGATACAGCGTGCGTCCCAACTGGATTTTGGCTCACAGATAGAGAGAGAGAGAGAGAGAGAGAGAGCGAGTTCAATTAGGAATTAGGGTTCAGGGTTCAGGAATACACGTATGTGTATTGTGTAAAAGGAAATAAAAAAATTAAAAAAAAATTAAAATATATACATAGAGAGAGCTAAATGGGCTTAAAAATCAAGCCCAGGACCAAGTTGTTAAAGAATAAGCCTATTTTGAAGCAGATATAAAAGAGAACCGTGAGTTTCAGTGTATGTGACTAAAGAGCTGTTGGGCCAGTAATGAGATCTCTCTTGATTGAATTTCAATTTTCAAGAGCTGAAAAGTTCTTTATATAATGATTTTAGTTCTAGCTTGGGTTTTGTTGTTTTTTTATTGTATCGTTTCGTTTGACCAAAACAAAAAATAATACTGTGTATTTCTTTTAATTTTGATTATCCAAAAATTAAAAAAATTAAAAACTAATTAATTGTGCTATTATTTTTTCTTTGTTTATTTAGTTTTATGTAAATAGAAAATTGGTTGTTTATTGAGTGCTCCTGCAAGGAGAAAACAAGTGTAAATGGCATATGAAACAAAATAGATGCGCATAATTTGGTACATAGAAATGATGCATACCTAACCTTGATGAATCCTAGTCGCAGTGCAGTGTAGTCTGACTTGGTAACAGAACCACGAAACCAAAAACCACGCTCCAAACCAAAAAATCACACTCCGATCCACGACTCCTTCAATCCACGTAGACCCACGAAGAGAGAACCAAGAACAAAGAACAGAAAACAAAGAGAAAGAAGAGAGAAAAGAATAAGGGTGACGCAATTGAAGTATCTAATGTAGAGATTAGGGGTTTTTTCTTTTTAAGTTAGTGTATAAAACAACATAGTTTTGTGTTATAAGGAGAGTAAAAATTAAAAATGTTTTATAGCTAATTGATATTATTGCGTCATTATAACATTACTGTTTCTGGTGTTGTATTTTAGCAAATTTTATAGCTAATTGATTAAGATATCATTCTTTCAATTTTCACTCTATTATAATTAAGGTCTTAGAAAATCAAACTTTTATTTAATTAAAATATTAATGAGCCTTAATTTTATCTCAGATTAATTCTGAAACTAAAGAAAAGCTACATTCACTGGCATACAAATTATAGATGTTGATATAGTGGAGATAGAAACTTTAGTGGTATAAGAAATATAGAAATTAACACTATAAAATCTATATATAAAGAATAAATCATACAAGAAAGACACCTAAAAACCACTAGGTTTGTAGGTGACAACATGATCGTAATATGGTGACATTTGTTGGTTGATTGAATTATAAGAATTTTTTTCCCCCAATTTATTTAGTTTCACTTTTGTTTCATTAGAAAACTTCATAGTTTAATTATGACAAACAGTAATAGTATTCATGAAATCAATGGTTTATAAATAATTTTTTACTAAATTTATCAAAATGCACTGTGCATTACGCAAGATATCCACTAGTTCCTCTCAATTTTGGGGGAATGCTTTAAGGGAATATAGAAGAATGAGTATTCCCTCCTACCAATTTTATTCTCTCTCACTTAAACTCTCAAACAAGAAAATGGATTTTTCATTTCCTCTATTAAACTCCCAAACAAGGGAAGAAAACAATATTCTAAAATTATTATTTTCATTTCGTTCAATTCCCTCCTCCTTAAAGGAAACTTAAACAAAAAAGACAAGAAAACAAGAATTTTCTTTTTTGAGAAAAAAGGCAAACAAGAAGTTTAATCCCTTGGATAAGGGCCCGTTTGGTAGGGTATTTCAAACACATTTCAAACAACTATTTTTAAATTTTAAAAACAACATTACACATTTTTTCACACATTTTTTTATTCACACGTATTTCAAAAAACTACAAACGACACTACTCAAACTCCTCTACCAAACGGACCCTAATTTCTTACCCTCTACATTTTTTAAACCATGTCTTATACATTAACTTATCAATTAGTTCTTATATGCTACCTTATCAATTAATTCATAATTGCATCGGACATCAAGAAGTTTTAAACCATGTCTATACTGAAAACATTTTCATCAAGATCCAACAGTAAGTGATCAAAAAAAAAAACCAGTCAGTGATCTCTCTTTTTTTTTTTTTTTTTTTTGGGGTTAAACAGTAAGTGATCTTTAACCTTATTGTTTTTTTTCCTTTCTATTTTTTTAATTTAATTTATTTAAGTTTTCACCCCAAGGCTGGAGGAAGAAGAGATTCAAACTACTTATTGTCTTTATTAATATAATAATCAAAGGGAAGGAACGCTAAATTTCACAACCCAAGAAAATAAGGTATCTATGGATTCCTTTATGGATTTCCAAGAGCCTTGAAGCTCAATGGCTTTACTTGTTCTCTTTTATGAGAAGAAAGGTTTAAATCCCTCTTCTCCCACTTGCGGAAAATTGAACTATCAAAAAAAAAAAAAAAAAAAAAAAAAAAAAAAAAAAACCCTTCAATTATGCAATTATTTATCACAGAGAGAGAGAGAGAGAGAGAGAGAGAGAGAGAGAGAGAGAAGAGGCCCTTAATGAAGTCGTTAACTCTAACGTGGAAGTCAATGACAATTAACTGAGTAGAATGGCAGAGATATTACAAGTGATAGGTGGACTTCTTTATGAAAGTCACATTTGATTTACCCTTGAGAATAAAAAATTGTTACACGATTTCTCTCAAAATGCAATGAACAAACTCTTCCACTTGTGCAACCAAGATAAAAAAAAAAAAATGAAGACACCTTTCAATTTTTTTTTTTTTTTTAAATTTTATAAATTTAACAATGTCACTACAGAAAAAAAAAGAAAAAAAGAATAAATAGATACAGCTGCGAAAGAGAACAGCCAAACTCTTTAACTGCACTAATCAACCTCCATACCAGAATTGGCTTCATCTAAAATCTTTTGTAGTTCCTTCATTCTTTGCCTTGTCAATGCAACACAATCCTGAAACAACAGTAACTCTTCATCATCAGCATTCAGCTAATAACTTTCTTTGTATTTGCACAAGTCATTGTTGAAAGGGCACTGGCTAATATCTACTGATATATGCTCCTTGGAACAATTGTGCATAAATTGGATAAACCAGTATAAAAATGGTCTCCACTGAGTCTTTTCTCTTCTTTTTTTGGTAGGGGGGTGGGGGGTGATTAGTTCAGAATTTGATCAAGTATAATGCCATCATAACTTTTTTCCCAGCCATTTCAAAAGTATAATTCCTTTTCTACACAAAGGTCTAATAATTCAAAACTTCCAACAACGTATTGAGTCCTGGGTTCCAATTTGATTCCACAAAAGGATGGAATCAATGTCAACCAGTTTTTACAATCTTAGTTTCAGATATATTATGATCATATTCCCCACAATCAAAAAGCATTCTGCTATAATTGTTATGGTTTAACTGAGTATATCGTGGAACCAAAGTTTGGAACATACTAAAATTGATCAACAAATTGGCACTTCTGATGGATCCTTTATATGTGTTTTTAAGGGTGAAATCTAACCTGGATAGCAGATGTATAGGCAAGAACTGGTCCACCTGGCTTGTAAAGAGAAACAAGTTGACTTGAGGAATCCAAAACCACAGTAACAACAGTTTCCATGATGGACTCTTCCTCTGCAGTGGGGTCTGCCAAGATATAATTCTTGTGAAGTACGCATGTTAGTGAGAAAGGAATGCTTTTCAGCGTCAGTTTCATCCTCTCTTTATTAACAGCATCCTTTTCCAGCTTTCCTCCATTTTCCTCAGACACAACAACTATTTTACCATCATCATTTAGGGAAACTGCAGGTATTTGTACTGCAAGGCATGGACAATTTTATAACAAATAAGATACTACAGGTATAGTTAAAGATTTTGAGTTAAATCTGCATTCATATGTATGCAAACATATGAATTGAAAAATTTTATGTAATTATAAAAACTTGAAACTGAGAAACAAATCTTTAACAAACACTCAATCTATCACTAACTTGGATTACAAAAAATATTAATAAATAAATCTGATCCCGCCCATAGTTTATGACATCAATAAACAAAATCAATTTTAGACCATCTAATTCTAGCAAAGCAATTAGACTATGATTTTTTTTTTTTTTTTGGGGGGTAAGTTATTCATAAATCTAGTGAGTTCTGAACCCACAACCTCACCCTTTTTTTTCCTTTTGATTAGTAAGTTACATGCATACCCAATGGGTTTTGAATTTGAACCCACAACCTTACCCTCCATGTTGTTCTTATAATGATATATATATTTTTTAACGACGTGGAACCTCACCAAGGCAGGGCCACCCACCCTGAGGAGTAATTCAGTGGAACTCCTAGTGAGAATCAAGCACCAGATGTTTGGATTTACAGCTCATCCCAAGCTTCCAACCACTAGGTTTTGACAGGTAAAAATTTGTTCTTATAATGATAGTAGAAACAATTTAAGCTAGAGCTCATTGGCTTGGACAATAAAAATATTTTTGGAAGATCATGTGACAGAAAATTCTCAAACTAAAATTGTCTAACGCTATCCAAAAATTTCAACCACTAAATTGGTGGAGGTCCAATACATGGTTGGACTTGCGCCATACAATCAAGAAGCTTTCTACAGTGCTTGTACGATAAGATAAATAAAAGAACTGATGTGCATTTACCCAGTTTCTCCAAGTAAACCAAAAGGTAAAACACAACCAACAGAAACATCGTAAAACTCGCAACATATATTTGAACAGGGAAAAGAAGGCGTAATTTCATATACATAACCAAGTATGATCAAGCTACATACATAGGGTAAGAACCAGAGTCATGCCTCTCTTCACCATCAATACATCAGGAAAGGTAAGGAAACAGTATAATCGAGATTCAAATTTTTGGGGCGTGTTGAGTTGTGTGCAGGTATGATAAATTTTCTAGGCTTCTATTAGGCCTGTTGCAAGCATCTAAATAGGTCACATACAATACCAAATGACAGAAAGAATGTAAATCTTACAATGAGAAAATGCAGCAACAGCTGATAGTAAAGCAGCATCGAAGAGAGCACCATCAGCATCCAAACAGTATATGTCCTGCAAGATATGACTTTGAGTCTTTCTTTATCATCCAATAGAGAAAAAGGACCATTATAATTAACAATTTGTCCAAAAGAAAATGCTGAAAGCATCAAAAGGAAGACTTCTAAATTCAAACAGATAAAGATGATAATGATGCAGACAATAAAAAACCATTACCAAGTATGCCATCCAAGCAGCTTTTCCACTGACCAAGGATAACTCTTTCAAGTTGATCATGCCAGAACTGCAACAGCACATATAACTAGTCACTACAGTAAAGTTACACTTAAGTTGAATAAGCTAAGAAAGTAACATTAGATAAGATATTTGACCACCAAATAGAAGTCTTGATCAACCCTACAAATAATCATATAAAAATGGGTGATGCTTCAGACTTCAAGGCACAATAAGTGCAAGATAAGGAACAAGTAATTACCAAAGAGAAAGTTATGAAGATGAGCCTAAATGTGTAATTTGAAAACAAATTCTGAAGTTCCTTTTCTTTTTTTCTTTTTTTTCTTTTTTTCTTTTTTTGAATTCATCTGAAACAATAAATTCATTGGGCATCATGATCCTACCCTAAATGACCAGACTAACTGGCATATGTGAACATATAATGCCCTGGTACAGAGTACAGACACAATAAAGGCTTCCAAATAGCATACTTATGGACGTAGACACCAGAAGAAGATTGCCTCACCGGTGGCATTATGAATGAAGCCTGCTATTAGTTGGGCCTAAGGCCTAAAGAATTAATGTATAGGATTTATTTTATTTTTTAATTAATTAAACCTTATTTTCTTTTCCTACTTGTTTCGGGAATTTAATTCCTTTTCTTCCTAGGTTAGTGGAGCTATTTTCTATTACTACAATCCTACGAGGATAATAAGTTTGGAACTCTATATAAAGGAACCCTAGTTACAGTTTTCTTGATCAATAAAATTTCCATTGAAATTTAGTCAATGGTTTGGTGCTCATTGTTCCAACTTAAAAGGATTTCAGAAAAGAAAATTCAACCAGAAAGAAGTACACAGAGAATATAATTACATGCCTTGAAATAGTGTCAGACAATTGTTTTGACACAACTGGTGCTATCTCAGCTGGCCTGCCAGGCCTAACAATTGGAGAACAAATTGGAGGCATGTGGAACTCGATAGCTGAAATGAAAAAGATTTACATATTGACATCCCATATATAAAACATTTAAAGGCAAGAGAAGACACCAAAAAAAGAAAATATGCAGTTAATAGTCAACCTATGCAACCTTCATCCGGTAAGTCCATGGAAGGAGTCATTACTTCCATTTTAATAGCAGCCAACATTGTCTATCCAAGGAACAAGAATTTTTGAGTTATTAGATCACAAAATAAATTAAACAACTAGGCTTACAGAGCCCAAAACAAAATGTAGAGAGAAAGAAAAAGAAAGGCACTAACAGTTGAACCAATCTTTGCCAATGCTGAACCCTCAGCAGATGCAACAGCTCCTTGATTTTGTTTTTGGAAAGAAAAAAGGATTGAGCAATTCAGTTTGAGTACAAACAATGATACAGTAAAATCCATATGAGAGGTGGAAGAATAAGATTGTGAATAGATGACATGAGCAATAACTAACCAAGTGCTATAGTTGTATCTCTAGCTCTTCCAAGTGGCCTCCCATCTGGCCTTATAGATTCAGTGAGATGACGCTCATAAAAACGAAGAGGGAAGAGGCGTCTGAAAGCATCAACATCCACTTCTGACGACAAATCTCCTGGTGCATCTGGCAATCCCATTCTCTCTTCTCCCTCTAATTACCTAATACTAAACTCAACTTTCAAAAAGCACAAAAAAAAATATGGCAGCCTTATAGTACTATATACAAACTCTAAGATATCTAAAACAGTGGAATACATTTTTGCTTCCCAAAGCAGAATTTTGCCATTATTTTTTATTTTTTTCCCTAAGGAGATAATGCAATTAAAAAGCAACATTTTGGTGCTAACCAAACAAAGACTAAATCATTTTGATGCAATTAAACAAAGCATGTAATAACCTGAACATGTTTTTTTGCCCTACACTTAAATTCTAGGGAATTAAAGAAAGTATTGAGATAATAGTAAACAGGGACGGACCCAGGATTTCAAGCTGGGGGCCAAAGATAAGCGAAAAAAAAAAATTTCAAATACGCTTCCATATAGTATTAACAATCTACCAACCAAGACAAACACACAAAAATCATTGTTTCTTAATATATTAAAATATAATCATCTACCAACAAATGGTCAAACACTACACTAATATATTCTATAATCTCTACAAACTCTACTATCTCTCTCTCTATCTCTCTTATCTATATAATATAAGAGAGAGAGTCACAAACACAGAGTCACAAAACCAAAAAAAAAAAAAAAAAAGGAAAAAATTCAATTCACAATCACCATTCACCAACATCAGTTCATCACTCATCAGTAAAAACACAAACACCACAAGTCCACAAGCACAGATCGTTAGATTCTGAGATTTGAAAACGGGTAGGATTAGAGGCCTATTGATGTTGACATTTTGCTCAAATTTGAGTGTTTGGGGCAAAACTTTGTCCTAGCAAAACACTGTTTTAATAAGGACTGAAAAGGGGCATGAAAATATTTTCAGCCTGCAGAAAGATAACATTCATCCCTTCCCAGCAATTCTATGTGTTGCTCCATTTGGAAGCCAAGAAACTTGATAAAAACGCAAAATCAAGAGAACCCATGTTCTCATTTTATCCAAGCTACTTTTTTTGTTGTTGGTAAGTTTACACATAACGCACCCAAATTGGGTATTCTATTATTCTATTCAAGTCACGAATTCATACATGGCTTCGTAAATATTGTTTGAGATCAAAAAATTTAAAAATTCTTGCACTAAAATTTCTCAACAAACAGAACACGGCATTGGAAAGTTACTGATAAAGATTCAAATGCAACAGTAATTTATAGCATATATTAAAAAAAATTTTAAAAAAAATCGAGAGAGAGAGAGAGCGGAGCAGTACCTAAGCAAGAAAGATGGTTAAAGGTTCGCTGTGGGCGAGAGATACAGCGTGCATCCCCCACTGGGGATTTTGGCTCAGAGAGAGAGAGAGAGAGAGAGAGAGAGAGTGAGTTCAATTAGGAATTAGGGTCAGGGTTCAGGTATATACGTATGTGTACTGCGTAAAAAAAATAAAAATATATATATAGAGAGAGCTAAATGGGCTTAAAAATCAAGCCGAGGCCCAAGTTGTTAAAGAAGAAGCCTATTTTGAAGCATATATAAAATAGAACCGTGAGTTTCAGTGTGTGTGATTAAGACAACTCCTTCTCAAGCTCTCATCATCCACAAACTCTCTCCGATTCATCAACCTCCTCACCGCCGCCACGGAAGCTCACGCACCATCGCCGACCCGATTCATCACTTCGAAGCCCAGCTCATCTCTGCCGAAGCCTTCCTCAGCCCATTTTAAATAAAAGCGCTATTTACCACTAACGAGAAAACGGCGCGTTTAAGAGGGAATTTAAACGGTGCGTTTCATTACCATCATAAAAATTTCATAATTGGTGAGTTCACTTCTTTGTAAATTGTAAACTGTGGTGGTGAATGATTGAGTGAGAGGGCTCTGTTTTGTTTGAGGGAAAATTTGTGTGCATCCAATTTTCTCGACCAAAACTTTCCGGGAAAATTTATCACAAGCGCGATTTTCTTCTGTCATAGTCATAAGAACCTAATGGCAGAGCCAATAGCAGGCAAAGAAGACGAAGAAGAAGAGCGTGAAATGATGGAGGAAGTCGAAGAAGAGACGGAGGGTATGGCGGAGAGAATGAGGAGGAAGGAGAAGAGGAAGGCGAAGAAGAAGATGAAGAGGAAGCAGATGAGGAAGGAAATGGCGGAGAAGGAGCGAGAGGAAGAGGAAGCGAGGCTGAACGATCCGGAGGAGCAGAGGAAGCTGAGGATGATGGAGGAGGAGGAGAAGGAGAGGATGGAGAGGGATAGGAAGGAGTTCGAGGAGCGAGAGAAGGCGTGGATCGAAGCCATGGAGAGGAAGAAGAAGGAGGAAGAGGAAGAAGAGGAGGAGCGAAGAAAGAAGGCTCTTGAAGAAGATTCGAGAAGACAACAACAGGTTGGTTTGTTTTTCTATTTGATCATTGTTTCAGTTTGGATGCTGAGAAAATGTGGGAAAAGAAAATGCGTTTATTTTTGTTGTATTATTCTGCGTTTTTAAGTTTGTGGTTCTGTTTGAATGATGAGAAAGCATGTAGATATATATATATATGTTGAGTATGTTGGCGGTTTCGTTTGGCTGCTGAGAAAGTGTGGGAAAAAGAAAGAAAATAGGCTTATGAAAATTTGGCTGTTCTTTTTTGTTGTTTTGTTCTATTTTCAAGTTTGTGATTCTGTTTAAATGATGAGAAAAGTATGTGGAATAAAAGAAGCTAGTTTTGAAACCACTTCAATTGCTATCTTGTAGCTTAGGGAAGAAGTGTGGGATGTGAAAGAAAAGAGGTTATGGTTGCTTTGATCTCATTTATGGTTCGTTTGAATGGAAGAATTTGAAGAAAAGGATTTGTATTTCAATTTTTAGTTTAAATGACTTGAATAGAAAATCGATACAGATTTTTTTTCTTTCTATTTGATGAAATTTATTTATGGATTTTGAGCCTTATTAATAGGTAGATTTGAAATGATTAGGTGTAGATGATTTTGTTAGAGCAAAATTCCTCAGAGCTCAAATCAAGGGAATTTGAAACCCTCAAATCTAAATGCAAACTTGGGAATTTGACTTAGAGATGCATAGATGATGCTTAGTATATTTTTGGTTGATGCTAATTGTTTTTTGGTTTTCGTGAGTAAGTATATCGTAAACTTGTAGTCTTTATACGTGGTTATCTTAAGGATAAGTGGATTTGATTAATTTTTAAAATGAAGGGTTTCATCAGGGGACAAAGAATAGCCATCATTTTTATGAATACGTTTTTTTCAAAAGCGAGAATTGATGTTTAAGAATCCTATTATGGCAGAAACTCATATTGGTTTTCTTGTAATTTAGGAGGAAATTCTTTTTGTACGTCAGAAATGATTTTTCTAAATTGCTCTGCATAATATGGCAGGCTGAAAATGAAAATGAGCTCAATGAGGATGACGATTGGGAATATGTAGAAGGGCCTGCTGAGATTATCTGGAAAGGAAACGAGATCATTGTCAAGAAGAAAAGGGTCAAGGTTCCAAAGAAGGACGCCAACCAACAAAGAATAGACGTATGCTATGCCAATCATCAACTAAATTTAGATTAATTGTCTTTGTGGTGTGTATTATGTTTTGGACGTGAAGATTCATAGAGGTTATCATTTACTCTGCAGAATGTTGATAGGCCTACGTCAAACCCTCTTCCTCCACAGTCTGAAGCATTTGCTGATTATAAGAATGCACCCAAATTATCAGCAGAACAGAAAATTGAAAATGTTACTCAACAAGTTCCAAATTTTGGAACTGAACAGGTTAGTCAGATATGTCCTCTCTCTCTCTCTCATGATTACTTTAAATATGTCTGTCTTGTACGTGTGCATGGTCTTTAATCTTTAAGCTGTGTACTTGTATATTTGGCAGGATAAAGCTCATTGTCCTTTCCATTTAAAAACTGGAGCTTGTCGTTTTGGTCAGCGTTGCAGCAGAGTTCATTTTTACCCTGATAAATCATGCACACTGCTTATCAGGAACATGTACAATGGTCCTGGCCTTGCTTGGGAGCAAGACGAGGGGCTTGAGGTCTGTAAACGCTGCCTTCATGTGATTCTTGTATCCTGATAATAACTCTAAAGCTTCTACACTGTCATTGAACAGTGTGGGGTAACTAAAGATGGGATCATCAAAAATAAAACTTTATTTATTTATTTTTGTTAGAATTATGTGGTTAAATTATTAAATTTATCATATCTCGCTTAAGCTTCAGCTGGTTCTAATACCATATTAAATTACCGATTGTCCCAAAAGCTTAAACTATTGCGATATGGTAAATTTAATAATTTAACCACATAATTCTAACAATTTTTAAATAAGTTGGGTTGATGCATCATGGTTATGCAGATCTTTCTTTTGTTTCTAGTATATATATTTTTTCTTTTGCTGGGTTCTTTTGTTGCTACTATAAGTGTCCATATAAGCAGCACAGAATAATGTCAGGGATGGCATTTGTCAATACTTGGCACATCTTAATTGGTGATTTATGTCTTGTGTATCCTTTTGTCAATTAGTGTTTTATCAACATCAGCATGTGGTTGACATCTTGCTAAACATATCAAACTGATTTTCAGCTACTGTTCCTGCTAAATCATGATGTGACAGTAAGCTCAATGCTGAACTACATACTGCTTCCTGTACTTTCTTATGTAATATGTGCATAATATTTGCATCTTTTTCCCCTGTAAATCCTAAATGCAGATGCTATTTTAGTCATAGGTCATGTTATGATTTGAAACTTTTATATTTGTGTTAGTCTTTTTGTGGTTGATTTTATATTATACGTAGATCTTAATTCAGTCCTTTTCATGTTTGGAATTATTGTTGCTGTTCTTTGACCTTAAATCAGAAATTCATCTCAAGATTCACTTCAATGAAGGTTCATGGTTTTGGCATTGGTTGGTTGGAGTAAAAGAAATTAGCAATTTTGTATCCTACTTGCTGCTCTCAAGGGTGGTTATCTTACAATGTCTTCCTTTTTTTTTTTTTTTTTTAAACTAGTAATTGTTCATCTCCTAGATTATTACGTTTTTTTTTTTTTTTTTCCCTTTTATTTTTTGCTTACTTTTACCCTTTCATTTCTTTATTTCTTTCTTCTTTATTTTTTCCTTTGATCTTATATAAATGAAACCATTATTCCATCATTTGTGAACTTCAAAAAAAAAATTTCCTTATCAAAAAATAGTTAATAAGGGAAGGGTTTTTTTTTTTTTCCTCTAATAATGCTTCATTTATTTCCATAAAACCGAGTTTGGTTTCATATTTGAGATTTTTTTTGTTAGCAAATTTATTATGGTTATCTTACTTCATGAGTATTTTCCTTGACGACTAGTGGATTTTTTGGCTGGGAGTATTGGAGCTCTCTGCTGGTAATGGCCATTACCCTGCGAGGTTTGAGAATGCAGGCAACAATACTTGTATGTGGATACATTTGGCATTTTCTTGTGTTAAAGATGAAAAGAAGGAAGAGCGTATGCGTCAATTCTATCATGAAACAAAAAAATTCATGTTTATTTTGTGTGTGTGTGTGTGTGTTAAATAATGAGAAATGTAAATAGTTCATGGAAGCTTACATTGTATAACATGATTAATCCAATTAGCAACTAAATGACTAATTAACTTTAGTTATTTTGGTTTTTATGCATCACAAGTTTGATTTAGAGTATAATGTTCTTATGAACTCTGTAAAATCTGTCATGCTATGCATTTGCATTAGGCATTAGGACTATCTAGGGTTATTATGCCAAAGTTTTTTGAGTTATTTAATATATTCCCAGGATTTACAATTTCTCATACCTCCTAATTTTAGTGGCTCTTTTGAGCGTCGTAAGACATCCCTTTCTGTCTTTGTTGCCTGAAGGTCCTAACTCCTAACTAGTCGAGAGTCATCTGCCTCCTTGGGTTGAAGCATAACCTTCCAACTACTAAGTCTAGTTGCTAATGTGAAAAAATTAGCTATATGCTACCTCCTCTTGTCTACATTTTTTGCATTGTTGCATATACATGCCCCTGTTTAGGGGAAGTATCTTGTGTCAATTTTAAGTCCAATATGATAAGTTAGCTTTTATATGTACTTTTTTCTTACCATTATAATTGAGCCAATGCTGGTTTGCTATTTTTCTTTTACATATGTGCTTAGACAGTCAGAGAGAGAGAGAGAGAGAGATGGTGTCTGGATGCATGGACGCGCTTGCTTGTGTTTATGTCATTGATCTTCTTGTGTTTTTTAGTTTGCTAATTGACGAGTGAACTAGTTTGCAGCACAAATTTTAAATAGGTCCTAATTCTTGAACATGCAGAGTACAAACTTTTTTTACTACTGTAAATGTACATACATCTTTTATTTAAAATGGCTTACTTCTGAGAAATTTTGGTTTGAATTTTCGATTATTTATCTTACCACATAAATTTTTTTTTCCCAAACTTTTAATTCATTATTGTCTTATCAAAAAACTTCCTGATCACAGCCTAATTTTACACCAACTCAAATTGGGTAGTCTCCATAGCTGCCCGATTTTATATTATCAAAAAGTCATGGATATTAGCCAAAGTTAAAACCATGAGCATGATTTTGTGGAGGCTGGCAGGCTTTTTCACATGGATCTTGAGAAATTGAGATACCAGGATCCATCATGTTGCTTATCATCTTATAAGTGCCTAATGTCTTTATATCTGATAAATTATGTTGGTTTGATTTGTTTTTTTGTTTTTTTTCCTTCTCAGCACACAGATGAAGAGGTTGAAGGTTGTTACGAAGAATTTTATGAGGATGTGCATACAGAGCTTTTGAAGTTTGGGGAAATTGTAAATTTTAAGGTTGGTGACTGCTGTCCATGCATTTTTTTTTTAAAGCCAAATATGTTAGTAACATGTTCTCACCTGATTGTGGGATGTTGTGTTTTTGGATGGTTGAGGATTATTACAAATATGTGTCCATCGAACAACTTGTTGGTTTAGGATTTGTTGATTATTTATATTTATTAAATATGAATTGTTTATCTGGTGCTAAAACTGCACAGAGTTTGGATTTTTGTTTCATTTTGGTAGAGTTATATATATCTATATATATATATATATATTTATCTTTCTCTGAGATTAGAAATTATCCTGGCAAGAAAATAAGCGTCTGTTTTACTCATTTAGGATGGTTAAACTTAATGCCTATTCTAGATGTTAGAAAACTCCCGCCCCCCTTCTCTTTTCTCATGTAAACATTTTTTGTCCATAAAAATTTCAGTTTTTTTTTTTTTTTTTTTACTAACTCATGTATGCTACACTCTATTGAGAGATGTATTAAACCTTTCTGGTTCCTGGGAAATTTTTTATTTTATTTTATTTTTAATTGGTAAGATACACACTTACCCCATTGAACCCACAACCCCATCCTCCACCTCACTCTTATAAGGGGAGGAGGTGCTAGTAACTAGAGCTCATTGTCGGTTCCTAGAAAGTACAATGAAAAGGAAAACTCTTCAAAAATTCTTTGCTTCTTAAGATTATTTGAATATGTCTAAGCAATTTTCTTTGGCTTCCCTTATTTTGCCTTTAAGGATATTGAAAGGGAGAACACCCAAGCATATTGTTGTGGAGCAACAATATGTGGCCTGGAACTTGACTTTCTTAAATCTTGTATCTGTTTCCAATCTTAGAGTAACAAATGTCATGTCTTTGTCAGGTGTGCAGAAATGGTGCATTCCACTTGCGGGGAAATGTCTATGTACAATATAAGTCACTGGATTCAGCTGTTCTTGTTTATAATTCTATTAACGGTCGGTACTTTGCTGGCAAACAGGTATTGCATCTGCTTCAAATGTGAAGTCTCTTCAATATAAGTCACTGTGTCTAAGATTATTTTGGCTAGTAGGCAGTGTATTTCTTGCACAAGCACTTGGCTCTATCCCCCAGCGTATTACCCTCTACCATATTTCATATTGTCTACTTTTTTATTGTAGAAATTTGGTGTTTGATATGGTTTATCATTTAATTGAAATGTGCTGTGTCTTTGTTATATAACTACTTGTTTTTATGGATTTAGTAATGATAATTATGGTTTTAATACTCCACAATCTGTATGCTCTTTTCTTCTCTCTCTCTCTCTCTCTCTCTCTCTCTCTCTCTCTCTCTCTGTGTACCTTTGACTACAAATACCATTTTCCTTTGACAGAGGAGTGTCCTATGAAATTAAAACATCATTTTAATCTAGTTTTTGGAGTAGTCCCAGTTCCACATGTAATTGAGATAAGATTTTTATCCCAGTTCCAGATGAGAATATCAATAATTTGTTGCTCCTCTGCCATATCCATAGTGATCTTTTAACTGCCCGACTTTAATTCTTCACTCATTTTTCGACCTTGAACCCACACCTCATGAATTGGAGGTCACTAGTTTAAAATTTTGAATCTTGCCTTCCCTTCCCTTAGTGCCAAAATCTTCTTACCAAAAATAAATAATAAATTCAACATTAGTTTCTTGAGGGTGGTTTATTGATATTGGTATTTTTTTGGGCAGATAATTTGTGAATTTGTCAATGTCACCAGATGGAAAGTTGCCATTTGTGGGGAGTATATGAAGTCAAGGTTCAAGGTACAACCAGCCCATCACCTTTATTTTTATTTGAGGCAGTTGCATTCTCTTTGTTGGCTTTTGCTGGTTTCCGTCATGCTTTTAATTTTGTACAGAAATTTTTCAAAATTTTGTTTTGAATAATATAAGAACATCAATCTTGAGTCACTTTTCTATGTTAATTTTGAATTCTGTCCTTTGTTCTTGTTAATGGCCTTTCTTGTTGCATCTTTACAGACATGTTCTCATGGTACTGCATGCAATTTTATCCACTGTTTCCGCAATCCTGGTGGAGACTATGAATGGGCTGATTTTGATAAACCACCCCCAAGATATTGGGTGAGAAAGATGGCTTCTTTATTTGGTTATTCTGATGAAGTGGGGTACCAGAAAGAGGTGGAGCAAGAAAATTTGGGGCAGCTGAGGCACTCTAGAAAGAGGTTATCTGATGTAGACAGGTGTGCATATACTTTTAGCAGTAGATGCAGCATGCAGTATCTAGTGTTTGTGAAATCTGGTATATTGAACTATGTTTTGCAATTCAATGTTTTAGTAATCCTAAACTTTTTCAATATAAACAGACCAGAGTAAGTGTTTTTTAATCTATTTTCATCAAAACCTTTCAATTATTAGAAGTGTTGATTTATTTTTCCAACATTCTCATTCCAAGATATCCCAACACGCTGTCAAACGATTTTATAAATTTTGAAGGCATTTGTAAATCGTGTAATGTTCAAAATATGGCCAGACAATGTGCACAACAATGTATCAATATGCAAGAAGGAAATAAAATTGGTTGGTGAAAAATAGTAGTCAATAGTAATGTTGCTCTATAAAAAACTCTTGCTAATATTCAATTCAATGTGCTAAATTTTCCTGTTGACTGGAGTAGCAGTTTCTTAATTTGGCCATTGCGTGCAAAATCTTTTTTGGTGTTAAAGGCAGAATCCAAGTTTGTTGGCTTTTTTTTTTTTTTTTAACGAATGTTGGAGAATTCTGGCTTTAGGTGTTAATGCTTGTTAATGGTACCTAGTTAATTGTACAAACTTGTACTAATTTCATGTTCTGCTTCTTCCAACTCATATATTTTATGCATTTTAAATTAGTCTACCCCTTTCTGTTTCTTCTATATGATTGAATGTTTTTCTATAGTTCCTCAAATTTCCATGGCAGGTATTACTCAAGATCTAAATCCAAAGAGATTGACTACTTGAATGGTGGTGGTTCTAGTAGAAGAAATGACAACAAAAATGATATTCAAAAGAGCACACAATGGAGGGGGCGCACGAGTAATGACAGAAAGAAGATGGAAGTTCTTGATGAAGATATGCATGGAGAGAATACAAACTTTAAAGGCAGTTATTATAGGAAGAGTAGAAGTCATGATACTGATTCTGAGGGTGAATGGTCTGACAGGTACAAAGATAGGTACTATGGTAGTGCAAGGAAAAGCTCAAGACGCCAGAACAGAGATGTCAATCATAGAACACATGAAGTTGAATCTGAGGGGGGCTATTCAGATAGGAGTGAAGATAGAGAAACTCACGACGGTCATGCTAGGAAAAGCTCAAGACACAGCAGAAATGCTAAATTTGTGGATGATTGTGAAGGCCAAGAAAAATTTGGTGGCAATTGGTCAGATAGAAATGGAGACCAGGAAACACATGATGCTTACATGACCAAAAGTTCAAGACAAAGGAGAAAAGTTGGACATCCAGATGATCATATGGACAGCAAGAACAGAACTCATGATACTGATGGAGAGCGGTCAGATGGGGAGAGAGACAGAGACAGGCACCATAGAAAAAGGAGTGAAAGCTCAAGACACCTGAGGAAAGGGGGACATTCAGATGATCATAAGGACAGCAAGAACAGAAGTCATGATCCTGAAGGAGAGTGGTCAGATAGGGACACCAATCGAGATAGACACCATCATAAAAAGAGGAAAAGCTCAAGACGTGACCATGATCGTGGGGGTAGCAAAAACAGGGCTGATGATACTAATCTTAGCTCTGATTGGTTGGACAGTGATGGAGAAAAATACCAGAGTCAAACTAGGAAACATAAGAGACACAGGAATGAAGCATCAGACTACTCAGATGATGAAGGGGAACCAGCAAAAAAATTGAAAGATAAATCTCACGGTAGGGAATCCAGCATAGGAAAATCTGGTCTGGAAAGAGGCTCCATGCATAGTCACTCAAGATGGGATAGCATAAATGAGAATTTGGAATCAGATGGGAGTCGTGAGTCCAACAGTTCAGATCAGTATGTCCAGAGACACAAATCGCATGACCTTGAGTCAAGCTACAACCCTGATAAATATATCGACAAGCAGGACCGTTGGGAACCTGATTAAGTTAGAATTACCAGAGACTTGTAAGATATATCACAATTGCTGAGCGTTACTAGTTTGGCACACTGGGTCAATATGATAGAAAGGGAATGATGATAAACATGATGTCCAGATAAATCACATTTAGCTTTAGTTCTTGATTTTGCATATAATCTTTCCTGCCTCTACTGTTGACAATTAGGATCTAGGTTCAGCATTAGGTTGATAGTCTTAGGTTTTAATGTTGCATATGATTTTCATGTGAGATTACAGTCTCTGTTTCTTATATCTTAAAATATTCAGAGACTGATTATGGTGCTTATTTTGAGAACTCCGAAGTCAACTGTCTCCATCTAAAATGAAAATCATCTTCTGTTTGGGTATCTATTTCTATCTCTTGTTTGGGACACACGGCTGAAGAATTTTGGAAGTGCAAAAATCATAACAAAAATTCTAAGACCACATAATAATCCACTACTCTTGCCACAACTGTCCATGTGGCAGACTATGAGTGGTAGAGAAAAAGTGTTGGGTCTAGGTGAAAGTGACATACAGTTAATCACAGTCTGTCAGATAGAATAATTGTGACAAAAGTTTATGTAGTGCTAGATTTACTCAAATCATAATAGTGTGGTCCTTCAATAGCCCTCTTACAATTCCAGTAGCATGGATACTCTTTCAGCCACGCTTCTGTTGGCGGTGAAGGATGACGTGAAGCACTTTTTATGCAAAAAACATGCATACTTATTCAAATTAACACAACTATTTATATCATCTTTCAAAATGTAAAGGGTTTGCCTTTGATTTGATAAGCTAAGGTATTCTTACTGAAATTTGCAAGCGTAAGCACCATCATGGTGTTATTGAAGAGACTGAGCGGAATGTTTAGGAAAACATCTTGGTAGTTGGTATATGAAGAGTGATAGTAGGTTTTGTATAAGATAATTAGTGAGAAAATTGCATTTAGCCTTTATTTTTTGAAAAAGTACATTAAATGATAAATTCATCATTTTCTATCGGTATAATTTTTAGAATGAGGGTCCATTTGAATATAGCTTATTTTGCTAAAAACTCAAAACAATAAAAAATAATAATAATAATAAAGTTACTGTTCATTGGCTGGGTACTGTTCATTGGCCTAATTGCAACAGTGCAACAGGAGCTGGTTAAAAAAAAAAAAAAAAATGCTGAACGTGTTCCAGCTATCCAAATCACACCTAAGTGATCATTTATCACTACAACAGTTCGACAATTAGCACTATACATGCATTTTTACTCTTTGTACTTGAAAATGTACAAACGAAGATTCGTTTTTCAGACAATAGAAACAATAACATTTATAACATTTAAAGTAAACTAAGAATTTTATATATATAAATTTCTATGGGGAAAAAAAGCATAATTGTCACCTACGTTATGGATTCTTTCAGCTGCTCTTTAGAATAAATAAATAAAAATTAATTACAAACCTTTTAACAAATAAAATTTTGTTATTGGTAGATTTCATATGCCAATTGCTAAATACACATAGTTGGCTTTAACCTAATTAAGAGGTCATTCTACAATACACACTTTTTTTTTCTTTTTTTTATATATATATACCATACTTACCTAATCTTAACCATTCATTTATTATTACGTTTTTAACCTAATTAAGAGGTCATTCTACAATACACACTTTTTTTTTTCTTTTTTTTTTATATATGTATACCATACTTACCTAATCTTAACGGTTCATTTATTATTATAATATGTTTTTAAATAAAATAAAAATAAAAAGGTGTGCAGCATGTAAGATTTGATTGTTATTCATATATTACAAAGAACAAATCCAAGAACTCCAAATGATTGTACAAGAGATGATGCAAGACAATACTGAGCACCCTAATAAATAACTGAGCCTGCTACAGAATCATGTGACCACGGTCAACTAAATTCCTCTAGTCCTGTGTTTAGTTGTAGAGCAGAGAGAGATGAACAAAACTACACTCAGAATCTTACAACCTTTGGGGTTGGAATTGTATTGTTGTAGTTGTAGGTCCTTGTCGTCTCTTCTAAAGGTCTTCACTAAAAGTTTCTCCTGCCGTGAACTCATAATGGTCAGATCAAATTATAACAGTTCACATCAGAAAGCAATCAGAGCCAGTTTCAAATAAATAAGTAAAATTAAGAGTAGAGACTCAGGTGACAACTGACTGGACTTGCTATAAAGAACAAATTGAACCACGCTTCTAAGGTGTAGATGACAGACCACTTCTTATGGGTCTCTTTTGCTTAAGCTTCACCTTCACATTAATACCATTATCAATGATAGATTGAAGCACAATCTGAAGCTTCCCTTCCAATCTGTCCCCCTTCCTTGGAGTGTAAACCACATCATGAATATCATCAGCCAATGCTCTCTGAGCCAGAACCGTCCCTACAGCACCACAAGCAGTCACATTCCTAGTTGAAGCCAGGTCAAACTTCATGTCTTTAGAAATGGAATGTGCCACAGCAACAACCTTACTTGTCACCCTGTGAACAACACAGGCACGAACAGAAGCCTTGGATATGTAAATGTCCAAGCAAAAAGGTTCGTGGTAAGGACCCGTAAGCTGATTATAAGTCGGAGTCCTTAGCTTCTTCTTACCAACACAAGCATTACCCATTTCATCAAGTGGAGACTTAACATATTTGTTGCTTACTACCTTAGGAAGTTTTTCAACTCTTGGAGCCATGTTACCACTTGGAATTTCCTTTTTCTGTGCCTTTTTGCATTCCTTTCGACCATTCTCTCGATGCGAAGATTTCCTCCGGTGGAAATCAAGATTGTACTCCTCAAATTCCATGGAATCCCGGTCAAGTTTATAAAACAGATTGCCACGAATTCTCATATTATCAATGTCATCGAAGTCCTGATCACACTCAACAACTTCAGAACAAGAATCAACTGGTTCATCAACCATGAGAGAATTTGTTCCCACTGAAGAACTACCATCTACTCCTCGCCAAGCTTGTGCTAAACTCGATGAAACTTTCCATGTATCATGATCCACAAGCTCAATATCATAACTACCCGAATGAGCTTTATCATCAGTAAACAATGGAGAGAGATGAAGACTAGTAGAATAACTAAAAGAAGGTACTGAACGCGTTGTTGTATCTGTCTCTTTATCAAGAATTGTTGTGGAGCAAAATCGACACACCCTCAAAGGAAAATGAGAATTCACAACTGATGAGAAGGCGAGACTTCGCCTTACCAAAAAATTAAATGTCATGGTTAAAGCTATATACGATATAGTGGACTAAGGATGTTTACCAAGTTACCAATTTCAAAGAAACAAAGCATCGAACAGGTGGTGGGCAAGAACTGATGATTGAAAACTTAAAAATTAAAAACATTTTGTAAATTAAAAAGTTTATTTTCATTTTTTCCTCACTTTCCTTTATTTTTCTCACCAACCAAACAATGGCACTAAATCCCGATCTCACAGATTTCAATTCACAGTGTCAGAAAACCCTAACTGTACGAAAGATTATCGAACACTGAGCAAAATTTACATAATCTGAACCGCAGAGAAATCCTACTCTAACAACAACCAAAAAAAGGAATCGTAGAGAGAGAGAGATTGAATGATTCTCGTCCTGTTCGTACGATTACAATAGCGAGCACCGAGAGAATCGGATCGAGAAAAACGAGTGGAAATGGAATGGGGATCGATAAGGTCGTGTTTGGTTGAAGCTGACAAGACCTCTTTTCTTTTGCCTCTTTTTCAAACTCCTATTTTTTTTTTTCTTTTTCGTTTTTTTTTTTTTTTTTTTTTTTCTAGCTGACTTGGACTGTAATAATAATAAAATGTAAAGTAAACTGTGAATTTTTAGCTTTAGAGGTCATTTTACAATACACACCTTTTCTTTTGTATTTTTCTTTTGTGTGTATATATATATATACATGCCATACTTATCTAATCTTAATATTAACCATTCATTTATTATTATAATACGAAAATATAGTACATTAAAAAGAAAGGAAAGAAAAAAGTAGTGTACCATAGAATTCTACCCAACTAAATCATGATGATTGGCTTTAATGCTATGTCACTGAACTTCTCGGATATGAAAACAAGGACAGAAGCATCGGATTAGATGAATGCCAAAGTTAACAACACATCCAAAAAAACCTACTCTTCTCTCCTTTCTCGGTATTTGCACAACAGGCATGCCATAGGCAGGATTTGGCACCATGTATTGCTGATAAGATGAGTAGTTGCTGTCAGTCGCAGCTGGCAGTGGCACTGTTGGATGATACAATGGAGGAGTTGTTGTTTCCAAGACAATCTCTTCTTGTGGGGGTAATTGGGATTGGAATTGACTTGGCTGGTGGACCAAAGGTGCCGCTGGAATGGCATGATGGTGTTGGGTGGTCTGCTCGGATTCAAGCCATGGTGGTAAGGGTGGAGCTGAGGGCTGAGTTGATGAGTACTGACAACAATGACATGGTCGGGGAGGGTAAGGGTAGTAGGGTTCTTGCTCTTGGGTCTTCCTTTTTCTCTTCTTTCTTGACCAGAACTTGAGCTTCTTCACTGCTTTCAGCATTTTCATGTGGCTGGCGAAGTTGAAAAACACTCTCTGTAGGTTTGGAAATTCGGAGAGCGCTGAAGATGAAATTGTTGATGAGCTCATAGATGCATATATGCACTCTTCGACAGCATTGATATGGAATCTTTGAAAAAGAGAAGGAGCGGCGGATTGTGTCTGTCTGTTGAGACTACTAAAAATATAAACGTTTACTTTTATGTGTTTTTTTACAATTTTCAAATCTTGTGACCGTTGCAAGCCCAATAGTCCCCCCGGCCCCACCAAAATATGCTTTGTTCTGCTCCTGTCGGGATATTCAGCAAAATGACAAAAGGTGCATCTCCGGTTCAATGTTTGCGGAGCATTTTGGTTTACTGTTTATCCATTGACTAGCTTGGATTGGTCGTCGAAAGAGAGAGAGAAAGAGAAAGTGGTCGATAATCAACACGCTTCCCTAATAGTTAGGCTTAGTACCTCTTGGAGGTTGGACCAAAACATTAATTTCGACCTTTAAGAAGGCCTAAAATATTGGATCCCAATACTGGTCTGTCCTACCTAACTGAAAGAAGGCCTAACAAGACCTGCGGATTCAGGAGACAATTGCTCCATAAATATTCCATTCTCGAAGTTCCTTGCAAAAGAAATACAAAATTTTTTCTTTACTTCTTTCTTTTTTTTCTTTTTTTCTTTTTTTGAGAGAGAGAGAGAGAGAGAAAAACCACAAACTTTGCATCTTGAGTATACACTATTTTGGCCAGAATATAAATTGTCCAGTCCACTCGTCCAACCCAGATGTAAGATTTACTCCACGTTGAATGGTTTCCTTAGACTGCCACTACTATGCTTCATCTCTAAGGAAACCATTCAAGGTAAACTCTATCCAAAGCAAAACCTTGTATTGCCAGAAATTAAAACCAAAAAGGACAATAAAAATTGCAAGAGATAAGAGAAGATATAGGCATTTATATACAAGATAGATGTATCGTATAAATAACAAAAAGAAAATTTGGGGCGCAGGGAAAGGGGAAAGAAAGGTAAAATATATATATTTTAAGAAGCAAATCCTTTCCATTCTGAGGCTGACAAACTTGCCGCCTATCCGAAGTCTGAACAAGCAATTCTTTTGGCAAAACTAAACCTTAAATTTAAATAATAACCAAAACACCCAAACCCTAAAGCTAGTCACACTGTCCAGATGGCATGTGCATTCAAGAACTGCCCTCCACGTATTATTCCATTTGTCCTTGATGCAGCATGTCAAGAAACTGTACTGGTCATTCCCCTCGAAATATATTTTTGTTGTAGAGCAACACCCGTGTAAAACTATACACAAAACCTTGCCAGTCAAAGCATCTCTTTACCTCGTAACTTGCTTTTCTGGTTTCTTTTCAGCGTTCATGGTTTAGCTAAACTAGGTTTCAGGCGAAACCAGACATGGGTACTTCAGCACCCAGATCCAACAACTGATGAATGGTCTTCAATAATTACAGCCACTTCAGAATCTGGCATACCTGATTTAGCCTCTGAAGGAACTGGAAGTTTTATCTTTGGTGACAACCTCCTGACTTCCTCTGTTGTGTAGATGAAAATCTTCCTTACTATGCTGCAGAACTCACTGCAATAGATATAGGAAAATAAAATCAACTCCACTAAGAGCATTTTGTCTATTTAAGTCTGGCTCAGCAACCCATGTATTAAAGCAGAAATCAACTGAAGATAACACTGGAACATACCAAGTTCATACCCCAAAGGGTTGAACATGAAGACCTACCTGAATTCTCTTACTATTATTTTTTTATTTTTTATTTTTGCCCAATAGAGCAAGGATGATGTGTTTAACACAATTTACATTTACTGGAAATTATGGTGACCTTGCAACAAAAAGATAATGACAGAACAATAATGGAACTCCAACATACAATCTAGAGAGAATAATCTTGATATGATGAGCTTAGACTATCTACTTTTACATAATTACTTTGGGGTGCAGGAATATGATTTGAGTAGTTGTGAATATTTCCACATTTATTGGTCCAATATATTAGAGTCACAATCAAATGAAATCCAATTATTGGTGAGTGCTACACCATTGAACATGAGCCACAGGTTCAACTGAATCTCAATTCATTCTTCAATTTGAAAGACAAATGACAGATATGGGTAAATATGTGCTGGGGATTTAGCAAAAGTAAAAGAGACCGAGAGTGGAAAAATCAAATAGAAACTCAAATGAACTTACTGCCATGGGTCATCCCCAACCAACATCACATCATCTTCATCATCCGTGTATACAACCTGCCACTTCTTTGTAGATCCACAAAGCTCACCTTCAATGTCAAACATCTCCTCCAGTTTCCTGAGCAGATCCTCATACTGGTCAAACCGCGTCAAATCAACAGCCCTCCCAACAGCAATCCCTTGCATGTGGACCTGGAAAATGATAAATACTATTCAGATATTCAAAAATAGCATGTAGCAGACCCAGCTGAAGAACACAAAACTGAGTATTCCTATTCATGACATGATCTATTATTATTGTCTGGAAGACTGTATAGTGTACACACACATGCATAGAGACTGTTAGAATTATGGTTAAGTGATTAAACTCACAATTTCCTAATAGCTTAAGCATTCAAGATAATCGGCAATTTAACATGGTATCAAAGCAGGAGATCATGAGTTTAATCCTTGTCCTCACTCTACCTCCCATTTAAAATGTTAATTCCCACTTGTTAGGCCCCCACTTATTAACGGAAGTTTAGGCCCACAAGTGAGAGAAAGTGTTAAAATTATGGTTAAGTGATTAAACTCACCATTTCCTTATAGTTTAAACTTTTGGGACAATCGGTAATTTAACAGAGATAAAGAGAAGAGTTGATTTGAACTTAAAAATTTACATTATCTTCAAACAAGACATGAAATCCCAAGCAGAAATTAATGTAAAAGCTCTAATTTCCTGGAGAAAGTACCCAAACCACAAACCCTTCTATAAAAATTGTTTTAAATATTCCATTCACAGCGTGAGCATTTAAAAATCTAATATCAGCCTGCCTTGGGCTTGATTCAGGCAGCAAAAGGCATGAGAGAGATCTAGAACCAAATTTTTGAGACAGATCATCAGCCCATTCATCTATAAAACCATAACTGCACCAGATACTGATCAAAGAACTGACAAAACCTCTTAACTAGAGGAGAAGTAGAAAAAGCACAGGAGCAAAAATACCTTTGTACAACTCCGAATTTGCCTGCTTTGTGACTCCTGAGGAGATCTCAAACACGATTTCTCAGCATCACAACTAACAGAAGGAACATCAGATCGATTTGGTTCAGAATGCTGGTCAGAATCCGCTTCTAAATATGGAACTGGCTGTTCATCCCCCACTGCTCTGGACATAACCACCTGAGAAGTTGCCTCTACATTAGAATTGTCCAGAAGCTGAATCCCAAAGAGCCTGCAGCCATTCCCAGTTCCCTGTCTCTTTTCACCTGATTCTTTGTTAACAACCAGTGAAAAAGACTCTGTTACAGCTTCCCCTCTATTAGACCAATATGCCGAGTTGCTGGAAACAGCAGGCAAAGAGTTGTTACCACTAAAGCTGAAAGAGTTTCCTTTTGCAGCAGAGCTGAACTTAGGCGATGGATAGAAGTCTCGCCCACGTTGTGGCTCACAATATGAGAAAGCAGAGGGCTCAACTGGGGATTTCCACGCACCTGATACACAAAAGCAAGAAAGTTTTAATCACAAACCAACACGCATAATCGGCATAAATAATTTCCCACTAGAAAACTTTTGTACCAAGTACAGGAAAATCTGGTGTTTGTGAAGGTAAAACAGCAGGCCGTGCCCGCTTGTTCCGTGGTGTGGGTTGCGAGCTTGGTGGAGAGTTTGCCACAAGTGGCTCCAATTCCCATGGTGAAACTCTATCTGGACGCACAATTGATGAATGTTCATCCCACTGAACCTGAAATACAATAACATTCACAGTGAGATAAATTATATCAAATATGAACATAAGAAGAACCACTCAATTAAACCCAGCCTAAAACACACCCCAAAAAATAAATCACAAGTCAAAAATCAAAACAAGTCAATATCCCACTGGGGAGAAACTCCCCTCCCATTTAAATCCTCCAATTCTCTCCAATTTTTAGCTTGATGTGATCCGCATGGCATTTGAAAATCCAATGGTCATTTAGTGGTTTACATGGGTTTTCCAAGACCATTGAATTTTTTAAATACCACGTCTCACATCTAACTTAAAATTAGAGAGGATTTGAGGACTTAAGTGGGAGAGGATTTTTTTCCGCTCTGCTAAAAGCAAGCATAAGTGGGGTCACTACAATAGAAAACAAATAAACCAGTCAATGGTTTCCAGGTGTGTGCACATAAAAGACTTCATGAAGAAAAAATGCCACATTAAAAGTAGCAATGGGCAAATTCATCAGAGCTGCATCACAAAGTTCACCTTAAGAGAAATTAAACTCCAACTAAATGTAGGACCTAAGCAATCAAGACTCAATACCATCATTTGTCGGAAACATGAACCTAGAAAGTTGAATTTTAGACCATTGCAACCAGATAGTTTAAGGGTCCGCCTAAAACCCAAACCAAGAAAAGTTGGTATGATTATAATTTATCACTTATAATTTTAAACAACAAAATTAAACCCTTGACAAAGGCAGAGTCAAGGGCAAGAGGAAGCCCAGAAATAAAATAATCCAGAAATATAAAATGCACAGCTTTTAAGTTGCAACTCACAAGAACAAGAGATACTGAGATTATAAGTGTTACTGCTAAGATAACTCTTGGTTGAAAAGCTTAATAGAGCAGCTTGAATATTTGCTTCAAACAGTAAATTTTGGATCTCTGTAAATTATAGTGCAACGTTTTTTTTTTTTTTTTTTATAAGCAAAACAAAATTATAGTAATAGAGATGTATGTCTCATGGCCAGTCCCAAGAGGTAAAGGCAGCAACGCTGCTCCACAAGGCAATGGAATATGAGACCACTCATCGACGGAGGAACTCCCACAATGAAGGAAGAGGACCATCAATGTCAACAAGCATTTATATGTGAAAGCTATAAAACCAGCCAAGCCACACAAAATAACCCATATTGAAAAGCTTTTCCATTTGATAATTAATGGTACTGAATGATTGCCTCTATTATTTACCTTTCTTCAATATCGTCAAAAATAAAATTCTACCATCTACAATGACAGACAGAAATCAAAGCATCCGATAATTTTAAACTACACAGATCTTAGTCTCAAGCTTAATAGAGCAGCCTGGACATTTGCTTCAAACAGTAAATTTTGGATCTCTGTAAATTATAATGCAACATAGAGGGGCACAGAAAGCTATAAAACCAGTCAATCCACCACAAAATATCCCATATTGAAAAGCTTTTCTATTTGAATATTAATGGTACTGAATGATTGCCTCTAGCATTTACCTTTTTTCAATATCCTCAAAAAAAAAAAAAAATTCTACAATCTACAATGACAGACAGATATCAAAGCATCCAATAATTTTAAACTACATAGATCTTAGTCTCAAGCTAGCTACCAATTCTGACTTTGCAAGTACAAGATAACAAATTCTTAACCCAACCAGGAAAAAAATCAATCCTTAAAAAATCCACAATATCATTAGATACAGGGAAGAAAGGAGTCAAGATATACAATCAATTACTTCCATAAGATGTCCAGCAGTTCAGACATCCTCAATACATTCTTGGACCAATCCCCAAAATAATAAGTATGACAAAAGAAATAAATTAACCTTTAGTGATCGCCACTCAGAATCAGTCCATCCAGATGATTTATTGTCTTCAACACCAACAATTGTGCCACTGAACCTGTAATGATAGAGACAGGTGATGCATCGTAACTTCCTCCAAGTCCAAGAACACAATATTATGCAAGGGAAACAACATACCTTCTTTCAGGAACTTCCTCACCCTCAAATCTCATTCTAAACCTCATCCCAACAGATAGCTTATGGCTCCGAGCTTCAAGGTACTTGTTCACACTTACAATAAACTCTGATCGACTTGTTCTGACATAAAAACACTAGTTCAGAAACTCAAAACATCAAACAAAGAATCAACTGCCTCCAATTCCCAATCGTTAACATCACGTTTGAAAAGGCATTTGATATGTGTAAAAGCACCATAAAGGGTGGGCAAAAACCAATAATTTTATGTGAAAATGGATGAGGCCCTATAAATCAAGATAGGATGGCATCCCATTACAGAATATCACCTATATTGACATAGTTTATAGTTGCACAAATAATTTTTTGCTATATACTTTAAAATTACACTAGAAAACATGACAATATTAACAATAGGAACCAATTAAAATGTCACTTGAAATTAATGAAAAGACATAAACCTTGGCTTGTAAAACACAGAGAAGAGTGTTTTAGTTGCAATGGCATGAGATGCAGTGGCTAGAACCCCAAGATGCATGCTGTGACTAGATATAACAGAAGATGGCATGTTGCTTAGTTGTCTCATGAGTCTCCTTACTCCAACACGCAGCTCCCCATTTTCACCTCTGGAAACAATAATTGGATAAAACAAATGACACAATGATTGGCGGCAACAAAGTAACAAAAGTAAAAACTCCACGAAAATATAACTTGCCTTAGAAATATAAATGCATCACCAGCCACTAATTTTTTGGAACTAACAAAGACACTCCATCCAGTTGTCAGCAAGTGGCGCCTTGGTTGCCCTGAATTGAATGATTTCGATCAATATACTAGTAATACAGGTATTTCATAGTAATCAAGACTCCAAATGAGATATACGCAAAATCAAGGCAACAAACAGTAACAGAATTATATCTAACAATATGATAAGCATGTAGAAATAAATGTACCAGAAGACAAATATGCCAAACCAATGAAAGCAAATAACAATAAACACCAACTTTCAACCATTACATCCAGATAAACCATGCAACGAAGGACTGATTCAGAAATTAATTCAGACATAAAATCTTGGAAAGCTTCTGAAATAGCAAAAAATTAAAGGTATCTCCATGTTCCATTCAAAATTTGATTACCAATGAGATTCACACTCCTTCAGCCTCCAGAAACATTACAAGTGCACCAATACTACTACAACTTTTTGTATACTTTGATAAGTAGTTAAAGCCACTGAGAGAACTTAACAGTCACATAATTAGACATATAAGCCTTGTAGCACACAGCATGAAGCAACAACAACATTCCAACCTAAGCTGTTGGAAAAATAGCGGCTATAAGTCAATTCAGTGTAAGAAAAACCAATAGCAAACAGTCAACCTCGGAAAATGTGCCGAAAATGCCATGCATTTCCATGCAAATCAGTTGCGACCAATTCCTGCCATGGTGGCTGCTGGGACATATCCTGAACAAAAAATATTGAAATTATTAGGCCCAGGAAACAAAACAGGGAAAAATTGGTCAGGGCTATCCAGTATCTCCTAAAGAAGCAAACGCTAAAAAAAAATTTGAAGCTCACTAGTGGTGGCAGACAATCATCAGCATGCCTACGAAGAACAGAGAATCCACCATGGGTGCTCGTGTCAGAAGCAGTAAGCGTCTTGCAAAATGAGTGGACTGTGCACCTTGGAGGATCAGAAATTGGAGGATCTGGGCTTGTAACCTCACTTTGCTGTTCCAGAGGGAAAGTATAGATAAGGAACACATAACCAACAAATAAAGGGACGAAAATGCCATGAACTCAATAAGAAGAGAAAATCAGAGAGAGCTTACATCCGAATCTGGTAACAAAGTGATTTGGGCATAGACTTCATCTGTCTCAGCTTCAGCCTACACTCCAAGGTAAAGTTCTAACGAATGAAAATCATAGAAAATACCTCCAACTTCCAAAATACATGACAAACAAGAAAAAGGAAGATCCATATAAGTGATAATAATGATGATAATGGCATACTCACCCGAAGATGGACATTAACAACTTTACAAAGAATTTTGGATGGCAGGTTAAATGAAGGCATTTGCTGCTCTGACCCCTGATGCATAGATGCTTCTAGCTGTAAAAGACACAGATATTGGTTAAAAGAGATAGGTAGCACACAGAATAGTTTCCAGATACAAACCAAAACCCACAGTGAACAGTGGCATGTGTGATAACTTAAAGAGCCACATATCTTCAAAATAATTTCATAAATCAATAACTGAGAGGGACAACAAAAATAAATAATTATGTGCATATCAAAGGCCTGAAGACTGACAATAAGGAGATACTCCAATGATATTCAAACTAGGTGGAAATTATATGGAAAATATATTTGAATAAAATTTTTACAACAGATATGTAAAACCAGATTACCATGAGCCGAACCCTATATCAATCAAAAGCAAAACAATTGCTTTCTAACAGGTCAAACACTGGTTTCCTGGTTATAAACCATTGAACATCAACATTGGAAAAGAATTGCTTTGCACATCATAAAAAAACATGAACATGTGCAAAAGTTCAAAATACCTGTTCCATATGACCTTGTGGAAAGTAATAAACTCGCTCCCCTTCACGAGGAAGATTGACAAGCGGACCAGCACAGGCATGCCATAATTCCTTGTATAAAGCATCATTGGGAACCCCTATAAACACAATATCATAAATTACAAAACATGGATAAAAATACACATGCTTTGAATTGTCAAATGTTAGAAAAGGCTTGTAAATTAGAGACAGAGGCATGAAAACACAAGAACAAACTGAAGGATGCATGTTACTGTCAATTATACTTGTTTAAGACAGTTTCCCTCAAATGAAGATACAAGACAATAACAAAAGGTTTGAGTTGATCCGATTAACCTAAATACAAACCACAGATGATTTCAAATGACAATTTCCCCATATCCCACATGCAGATCACATAAGAGAAATAGAGAGTTCATTAACCTCCACCTATGAATATATTATAGATGATTCTTTGATAAGTTAATCTTAAATCTTCAAAACCCAACCCCCCCCCCCCCCACCCAACAAAAAAAAAAAGCAATTAAAATCAGATTCATTTTATTTTACAATAAAGCATCATTTACAAAATGCAGATCAATTAAGAGCATAAAATACATCTAGAGATACCCTTTGAGATTAACCAACAATTCCACCAAATTATAAAGCTACACCAAATCATAGGCAATAACCACAACATAAAACGAGCAACACAAACCTGCACGGGAAGCATTGGAGGAATGATTCGACGCCGAAAATGCCATTACAAACCAGAATTCTTCAGCCGAGCAGCAGTACTGTATCTATAAAACCCTGCACTTCAATAATGTTGTTTTAAAAGACAATACTGGCAATTATCTAAAATCACATTAATTCTCTAAACAACTAAACCAAACCCATCATTTATCACACATTTATTATCATAATCACCCATAATTAAAAGCTTCAGAGCAAAAAATGTCAAACTCTTCATTACTCTCTCTCTCTCTCTCTCTCTCTCTCTCTCTCTCTCTAGCTGTGCTTTGTATATGAAATAAAAGCACGAACTTTAATGAAAGCACAAAAAGTTGGGGGTTCTAACTTTAATGCCAATTACTAAACCCAAAAAGTACACAAACTTTCACACTTTTTTTTTGGCACTGAAAACCGGCAAATTTATTTTAAAAGAAAAATCAACAAACAAATTCCGTTACCATAAAAAGATCCGTAACTTTTGCTCCCTAGAAAGGATCATGCTTCACACATTTCACCGTGAAGTGAGTAATTTAATGCCGTGGTTGGTTGGTGAGACAACAAAGAAAAATAACAGAAAAAATTAAATAAAATTAAAGATTCAGCAATTTTGTTGCGTGTCCCCAAATTATTCAACAATTTCCGATCCAGATTAAAACTCAGAGATTAAAAAAAACTGTCAGACTATAACCAAACCGTTTTTAGTAATCGATTATTTAGTTTCTATTTTTAGAAAAATCAAAACCTCCAAATTTAGAAACAATTTCCATTTTTCCCTCACTTTCCTTCAGTTTCTCACCAACCAAACAACTTACTAAATCCCGATCTCTCAGATTCCAATTCACAGTGACGGAAACCCTAACTGTACGATAGATTCCCGCACACTGAACAAAATTACACAATCCGAACCGCAGAGAAATCCTACTCTTATTACAACAACAACCAAAAAAAAACACGAACCGTAGAGAGCGACAGATAGAGTATAAGTTACCTGAGAGAGATTGTACGATTATCGTCCTGTTCGTACAATTCCAATAGCGAGCGCCGAGAGAATCAGAGTTTTAGGGTTTCAGTTTCGGACTCAGAGACAGAGATCGAGAAAAACGAGTGGAAATGGAATGGGGATCGATAAGGTCGTGTTTGGTTGAAGCCGACAAGACCTCTTTCCTTTTGCCTCTTTTTCAGCTCTTTCTATTTCTTTTTTCTTTTTTTTTTCTTACACACACTGTTTACTGTTTCTATTTTTCTCTCTCTTCTATCTGACTTGGACTGGCCTTTTATATTCGAGAGAAAAGCTGAGAGAGAGAGAGAGAGGGTGCGCAATGCGCACACTTGTCTGACTCTCGCTCTTTCTCTCTCTTCTTTTGGGAAAGAGAGAGAGAGAAGCAAGCAGGAATTCAATGCGTGCCCCTGTGCCCCAACATGTTTACTAGCGTGCGCTGTCTATACTTAAAAAGAGTTTTTCAACTGTAAACCGCGTGTACTATCCACCTATACAAAGTTGGAAAATTCAATGAAAATCAAAACTAATTTTGTTACCTTTTCTTCCCATTCGACTAGGACTTCATAAAAGGAAATTCATGATACTCATAACTAGTGGAGTATATTGGCACTACACTTTCTTTCCCCTAAAAAGTCGGAATATTTTTCGTTTTTTCTCTTAAAGTGATAATTAAATTTAGGCTGAAATATAGATTACATTTTCTAAATTTGACTGACATTTATTTAATTAAGTCCTCTAAATTTTAAAATTATTTAATTTATGTCTGTTGTCAAATTTTATTAAAAATTTGTCATTAAGTATGTAATTAAATAGTTACATAAAATATCTATAAAATATTTTCATTCATTTTATACATTTTTTTATAGATTAATTTTATAGATTTTTTTCATACGAAAATAATTTTTTTAAGGGTAATTTTTTAACAAAATTGAACATAATGTTTGAATTTAATAAATTTGAAACTTAAAATACTCAATTTAATGAAAGTAAAATTAGAAAACTAAAATGAATTTCATACAAATTCAGATTATGCAATTTACATTTTATCTTTAAAAAAATGCTAATGAGGTTTCAACCCATTGAAACAAATGCACCCTTGTGAGTTTTTAGGGGGAATTTACAAATAAATTGAACAAGATCAAAGTACTTTTCTCCCATATATTTGGGAGTTTATAAATGAATAGTATGAAATCAAAAGTAATATGGTATTATTTTCTCTCATACATCATGCTTGGTGTTTATAAAGAATACGAACTAAAGCAAAAGTAATATAATGCATTTACTGCCAAAGGGGTGGTGGTTTGGATGTTTGGTGGCATTAGACTTGGAATATGTAGGTTTGGTGGATGTCAATCGATGCCTTTAATGGGTATTGGTCAGATTATGACTCTACCCATTCTAATACTTCCTAAACCCGATTCTAATGAGTAAGATGTTATTGTAATCACACCCAAGTAGGTATGTCACATTTGGTCACCCCCTTCCACCCATTTTTTTATTTAACAAAAGAAGAAGAATATATATTTATTTCCCTATTGGAGTTTATATATATATATATATATATAATTTTACTATTATATAATTTATATTTTATTAAAATATGGATAAAATTAATCCCCCAAAAAAAGCAGAAAAATTACTCAACAAGATAAAAATGGGTAAAATAAATTGAACAAGATCAAAGTACTTTTCTCCCATATATTTGGGAGTTTATAAATGAATAGTATGAAATCAAAAGTAATATGGTATCATTTTCTCTCATACATCTTGCTTGGTGTTTATAAAGAATATGAACTAAAGCAAAAGTAATATAATGCATTTACTGCCAAAGGGGTGGTGGTTTGGATGTTTGGTGGCATTAGACTTGGAATATGTAGGTTTGGTGGATGTCAATCGATGCCTTTAATGGGTATTAGTTAGATTATGACTCTACCCATTCTAATACTTCATAGACCCAATTCTAATGAGTAAGATGTTATTGCAGTCACGCCCAAGTAGGTATGTCACATTTGGTCACCCCCTTCAACCCATTTTTTTATTTAACAAAAGAAGAAGAATATATATTTATTCCCCTATTGGAGTTTATATATATATATATATATATAATTTTACTATTATATAATTTATATTTTATTAAAATATGGATAAAATTAATCCCCCAAAAAAAGCAGTAAAATTACTCAACAAGATAAAAATGGGTAAAATAAATTGAACAAGATCAAAGTACTTTTCTCCCATACATTTGGGAGTTTATAAATGAATAGTATGAAATCAAAAGTAATATGGTATTATTTTCTCTCATACATCTTGCTTGGTGTTTATAAAGAATATGAACTAAAGCCAAAGTAATATAATGCATTTACTGCCAAAGGGGTGGTGGTTTGGATGTTTGGTGGCATTAGACTTGGAATATGTAGGTTTGGTGGATGTCAATCAATGCCTTTAATGGGTATTAGTCAGATTATGACTCTACCCATTTTAATACTTCGTAGACCCGATTCTAATGAGTAAGATGTTATTGTAGTCACGCCCAAGTAGGTATGTCACATTTGGTCACCCCTTTCCACCCATTTTTTTATTTAACAAAAGAAGAAGAATATATATTTATTCCCCTATTGGAGTTTATATATATATATATATATATAATTTTACTATTATATAATTTATATTTTATTAAAATATGGATAAAATTAATCCCCCCAAAAAAAGCAGTAAAATTACTCAACAAGATAAAAATGGGTAAAATTAATATTCACCAAATTCCTAGATGCGGAATAGATGAAAATAGAATATCTTCTTAATGATTCATTCTATTCAATTTCATTAATTTGATAAAAATGTAAGAGCACAAATTACGGGATATTAAATGTTCAAGTATGACATACAATGTATTATAATAATTAATATATATATATATATACACTCGTCAATAATTCACTTCTCTCTAAATTCGAAATGATTATATGCGTTTCTTTTGATATTTGTGTAAAATTTGATTTTTTTTTTCATTGAAAATAGTATAAATATTATTGAATGGACCATTAAATGTACCCTAATATGTGTTACTACGGAAAATCTTAACTAAAGTCATATTCAATTAAGACCTACAATACAGATTGAGTGCCTAAGGCCACATGTTAATATAATAATAAATACTTAATTATTGGATGAAATAAACACTTTTTTTTTACTAGGTAAATAGGGGGAATGAGAAACTTGTGGTTCGATCTCCATGCAAGTACAATAGGTACTACAAATTTGTCGATACCAATAGCAATCAAGTCAAACCCTGATTAAGTTCAATGTGATTGTGTGTGTTTCTTTTACCTTGGTGTACAAGTACAATTTGACTTTAGTTATTGAAAAAAGAAATGTAATCCAATTACTTGTGTGGGTGTGAAAACCCAACGCTACGTATTGGGCCTGGGGCCAATTTGAATATTACTGTTTGTCCGAAGAGGTAAAAGGGATCAGGGCTGAGTCCGTTTGGTGGAAATGCACTTGAAAATGAATGATGGGATACGTTCGAAGACGATCCTGTTGGTCCGAAGAGGTCCCCCTCATCGGATCATTAGAGAACTTGATCAAGCAAATATACTGAAGACCTGAGCGACCTTCCCAACTAATTCCATGGTAAAGAGCGAACTCTGGGCATGCCTAGGGATGAGAAGAACATAAAATATCTTAAAGGAAAAGTTGCTACCACCGCATTTAATGCATTACAGCAACTTTCCTGGCCGCATTTATGTGGAGAAGACACTTGAACAGTTCAATTTCAGCTACTACCACTCACAGCAAACTAAAGCAAACGTCTGATATGACATGTACTCAAGTGAATGCTTGAATGAAGAACAAGTGTACGGTAAAGATGAGGAAGAATGAGGATATATAAAGGGAATAGGTCTCTGAAATTAGGGGGAGGAGAAAAAATTGTTTTCATTTTGTCTATAAATATTAAGCCTCTTCGGATTCTAGAGAGATTCACTCGATAATAATCTGAACATCGTTTTATCCTTACTTGCATATATGAATCGTTGCTAAATTTATATCCAGCCCAGCTGTTTAACCCATTCTCTACAAATTTATTATTCAGAGTTCATACAATCTGCAAAGCCTGTGCTTGACCTACCAAATTTGGACCCTACAACTTGTATAAATTTAACTTTTGATGTACATTATCTAAAAAACTGTAACTAATTTTTGTGAATAAAAATATTACTATTATTTTTAATGAATAAATATATTTGTCATTAATTCACAAATGTAGGCACACAACGATTTTGATATTCTATTCAAATTTCTTGGTTGAATGGGCAAACTTAATGTGATTATATTTGTAGGTATATTTTGACTTTTAGAGTATATCATAGCTTTATTAAACAAAAAATTGCAAAGAGTGCTCACACTTGTCTCTCTTTAGATGGAACGTGAGAACATAGATGCGATTCAATGCGTACCCCGGTACCCATACAAGCTTACAAGTTACATCCATTGTCCCTTTGTCCACGCGCAAAAGGAAAATTCCTTTTTTTTTGACCGAAGAAGGTAGAAGGAAAATTCTTCTTTCTTCTTATTCTTCTTTCTTTCCCCCATAGTTAATTGCAAATAGTATTAATTATTCTCTTCTTTTCAATATTTAATTACAACTATTGTTAATTATTATTTAATGAGATAGTAATTATTTGGCTTAAGCTTTGAGTTACTGATCTCTCTTCTTTTATTGATTGAAGACTTTTGTGTCCTTGTTATGACTAGTACACATCTAATTTAACAATTATAAACTAGGTTTTCTCTGTCTATGCTTTTTGGATCAAAAGGAATATTCACCCAGCAAATAACACCTTGAATTTACTATTAAGTCCGTGTATCTTAGGACCACCAAAGGTTTGGTATCTACTAGTGTTAAATATGATGATTGGGAGATTTAATACTACCATTAATAGTTTAAATATAAATATATTCTCATCAAAGACCTAATATAAATAAGGTCATGCTAACGAGTGCCTTTAGGGTACTCATTAGTAATCTATTTTAAGAAAATTTTGATATCACTTTTATGAAAAATAAAAAAAGTTGTCAAAATATTAAAATTTTTTTTTTCATTTCCCATAAAAACTTTCTTTAAATGGATTATTAACCGGTGCCCTAAGGGTACTCGTTAGCATTTTCCATATATAAATATAGTCCCCTCTATAAATCAAATATTAGTAATATATTGAAAAATATATTTAAACTAACAATATTATAAATTTAGTTTTTTTTTTTATTTAATCCTAACAATTAAAATTTGGATTTGTAGCCATAATATTAAGTACCATTTTGAAGCCATCATTCTTATCTTTTTCCCTTATAACATGGTCAGCAAAACCTTTTCATTTTTGTCATATAATATGGAAATATATATATATATATTTTTTAAATCATAGCACGGTCTCCTGATATAATAGGTATGAGTCATAGTAATATGAAAATGAATACTTAGCACTGTTTTGCTGCGCCCTTTTTTTTTTTCCTTCGAGTAATATCGTCCGGTCCACCCTTTTTTTATATATAAATAACTGATGGTACACTATTCCTTCGCTTCATGGCTTATAAAGCAAAAAATAAGGGAAGAATTCTTCGATATGAGATTAGCAATGAGCATGAGAAAAAGCCAAATGCTACAAGGACACCCTTGGCCTAGAGCTATAACTCACCCAAAAACTACCCCACAAACATAATAAATTGTTACAATATTTTCATAATTGTTGAGGTGTTAATTCCTTATAAGTTAAAATAAAATATCATGTTAGAACCAACCACAACAAAAATTAAAGGTATTGTAAAAAAAGAAACGTTGTGTCTATAACATTTTTCACAACACTTTTATAATAAAAGTGTGAATGCAAAAGCTATAGCAGTAGCTACAAATTTTTTTTTTTGGTTCAATGGCCATTTTTTTTTTTTTGGGTAATATGGCCTAGTCAACTCTTTATATATATCTATATATATATATAGCTGTTAGTTAACAAAATAAATTGTCACAAAATTTTCACAATTGTTGAGATGTTAATTCCTTATAAGTCAAAATAAAATATCATACTAGAACTAATCATAACTAAAAATAAAGGTATTGTTATACTGATACAACAAATTTCACAATATTTTTATAATTATTAAGGTGTTAATTTCTTATAAGTCGAAATAAAATAATAAAATATGAGACTGTGACTAATCACAAGTGATATATTTGTGAAAATGTTGTAACACCTATTGTGTGAATGTGTAAAAGCTACTTTAATAGTTACAGTACTTTTTGATTTATTCAACAAGTACTGATCATCACTTCATTACCCTTCTTTTTTTTTTTTTTTTTTTTTTTCAGTCATCGGGTTGTGCTCTTTTTAAAAAAATATATTTATATGAGCTGTCATATATATTGTTATACTGACACAACAAATTTCACACTACACAATTATTAAGGTGTCAATTTTTTATAGGATGAAATAAAATAATAAAATATGAGACTGTGATAAACCACAACTGAAAATAAATATTTTGTGAAATGTTGTAGCACTTATTATTATCACAATATTTTCACAAATTGTTAAGATCTTAGTTTCTTATAGATCAAGTAAAAATTTGCTAAGTCTACAACATTTTCACGTTAATTTCGCAACAAATCGTAAGTGGTAAGTTACTATTGATGGATAAAAAAGTGATATCAATCGTGGGTCCATTTTTAAATCAGTAACAACTTGTCATTTAGAATTTGTTATGAAAATATTATGGAGATAGCATTTCTATAAAATAAATAATAATATATCAAACCAAAACTTACCACGGCTAAAAATAAAGGTCTTACGAAAATATTATGACATTTTGTTGTGTTTCTAAACTTCTTTTTTTTGTTTAGTCAAATTTGGTGAGCAAAAATTCACTGTTTCAAACACAATTTTCTTCTGTTGGTTTTTTTTTTTAATGCATAGTTTAAAGTAGTTGTCCCAATTAAAAATCAATAACAATTTACCATTTAGGATTTGTTATGAAAATATTGTGGATGTAGCATTACATTAAAATAAAATTATAAAATATCATACCAGGGCCTACCATAGCTAAAATAAAAGTATTGAGAAAATATCATGACATTTATTGTGTTCCTGACTTTTTTTTTTTTTTTTTAGCCATTTTGTTGAGTCAAAATTCATAGTTTTACGGACAATTTTCTTGGATTTTTTTTAACACATTGTTTAAAAAAAAAAAAACACATAGTTTTACCAACAACAAAAAAATTATAGAAAAAAGTATTTTCCCCCTTTATGTTTGGAATAGTTTCTTCCCCAACTTTAAAGTTGAATAATTTCCCCCTTTATATTTTGTACACAAGCATATAATCCCTGCTGTTACTCTCTTAGTTAAATCCTAATATTTCATTATGGAATGTCAAAAATGCCTCACTAAATTTTAATGTCCCAAAAAATTTCTTTATATATTTGAGTTTTATGTGTTAGTCATACTTAAAAAGTAAAAACGGTGATCTACGATATTCTATTTGTTACTTAAAGAACACTAATTTATTAAATGTTTAAATCTTCTAAATTTATAACTTTATCTAATAGAAACTTTAATGGCATATGTCTTTTGTTATTTTGTTTTGTTTTGTTTTATTTCTTAAAAAGGTGCTCATTAAAAATTAAGTAAGCTAACCATCGTAGTTAGGCTCATAAAATAAAATGATAAAGAATAATTATAAATAACAAAATATTCATTGCAGATGGTTGTAAGTATTTAATTTTGGTTGTAGGTATTTAATTTGATGAAGAGTTTCAATTGTAGCATATGTCGTCATTTATTGTGAAAATTTAAATATTGTGACAATGTCTTATCAAAACTTAGTTGTTTATTGTTGGAAGATGACAATATTTGTTATCATTCTTAGTATAATTTTTTTTTCCTTCTCCCCTCTCCCCTTGTGTGTGTGCGTGTGTTAAAATACTTAGTATTCTAAAAAAAAAAATAGTAGAATTTTTTTTGTGAGTAAATACTGTCTTTAGTAAATAGGTTCTAATAAATTATTATACTAAATAGATAATCATATGTTAAATAATTATTATAAATTTAAATACATGATTTGATACTACTTTAAAAAAAATTCTATCTAAAATTTTTCACTCAAGCGGCAGCACGTGCCTTGCACGTGCAACCCTTACTAGTAGGATTAAAATGGATTTAAAGCTATCATTTGATTATTTTCCACATATTAAAAATATTACCTCCAATTCTCGACAATATTAGAAAGCCTACATACATCATCGTATATGTTGTACTCAGTGGAATAAAATTATGATCTATTTCATATAAACTCGTGTTATCTTGAATCTACAATTTTCAATAAGAAAACACATACGTACCTGTGGGGTCAAAGTTTGATGGGCCAAGCACAAACTTTGCAGACTCAGCCCAATGAACCCCGAACAATGAATTTGTAGAGAATAGGTTAAACAGCTGGGTTGGAAATGGATTTAGCAACGATTCAAATAGACAAGTAAGGAAAAAATGAAATTCAGACTAGCATTCTGTAGGAATTCTCTTGAATCCGAAGAGGTTTAAGATTTACAGACTTCAATCAATCCCCCATCTTCTGTGAGATCTATTCCCTTTATATATACTCCTTCCTCCTCATCTTCACCGTACACTTGTTCTTCATCTAAGCATCCACTTGAGTACTAGTCACATCAGATGTTTGCTTTAGTCTGCCGTGAGTGGTAGTAGTTGAGGTTGCACTGTTCAGGTGTCTTCTCCACATAAATACGGCCAGGAAAGTTGCTGCAGTGCATTAAATGCGGTGGTAGCAGCTTTTCCTTTTAAGATATTTTATGCTCTTCCCACCCCTAGGCGTGTCCAAAGCTCACTCTACCGTGGAATCAGCTGGGAGGGTTGCTAGGGTCTTCAGTATATTTGCTTGATCAAGTTCTTTAGCAATCCGATGAATGGAACCTCTTCGAACCAACCGGTTTGTCTTCGGACATACTCTTCATCCCTGCTCGAATGTATTTTCATCAAACGGACTCAGAACTGATCCCTTTTACTTCTTCGGACAAATGGTGATACTCAAATTGGGCCCCAGGCCCAATACGTAGTGTTGGACTTTCTCACTCACAGTACCTTTATGGTTAAAACTTGGAATACTAGAATAAAAATTCAAAAATAATACTTGATCTACTATTGAACCATATTGATCTTCATCTCAATGACTATATTGTTAACCAAGAGCGTGGGCTCTTATTTTGTAGAAAACCTCTTGAATCCATGTATGCTTTAAAGAGGATGAATTTGATGCAATTCAATTTTAAATATATACTGTGGGGTTAAGAGCCCAAACTCGTGACTGGGCCTTGGGCCCTGTTCGTGGATACGTCTAAGGAGCAATGAATTATTAGAAGAGGCCCCGAAATAAAGGATCACACAAGGAAAGGAGGGAGGAATATAGTTCGAGGAGGTTGGCCTTCTCGGATAGGATAAATGTCACTCAAGTAAGTGTTCGAATGATTTAGGTAACCGTTCAGGAAGCTGCCACGATAAGGATGAACTTTAGGCACGTATAAAGAAGATGATATCATGAAAATATCTCAAAGAAAAGCTGCTACCACCACATTAAATGCATTGCAGCAACTTTTCTGGCCGCATTTATGGGGAGAAGATCCCTGAATAGTACAATTCTCAGCTACTGCCACTCACAAATAGCAAAAGAGGACACTTGATGGGACATGTACTCAAGTGAGGATGTAGATGGATAACAAATGTATGATCAGGATGACCTGAAAATACCTATATAATGTAAAAGATCTCCCATGAAGGAGAGGAGGAGAAAAAGAAGAATAAAAAGGGAAGAAAGAATTACTGTAACACTAAGAGTTGTAGGCAAGTCCATAATTAATGCATTAATTTATATTAAACCTGCTCGGACAACCCTTTGACTAGTTTTTATGTGCAGTTCACTCTTGTTTATCATCCAAATATTTTCTAGCCATTAGCGCAAATCATTAAAACCTAGCTCTTCGGCCCACTCTCTACAAATTCATTGTATTGGGCTCACTAAACCAACGTCCAAACAAAATTTTGGGCTTAGGCCAACAATCTGTGACCTTACATATACGTTACTAGCTTCTGTTGTATAATAAGTAATTTCTTGTTTTACTTTTAATAGCCTTTGTCACTTGTAACAATAAGTTAGTTAGCCGATATCTACATATTTCTAATAGTTTCACTTGTAACAGAAAGTTAGTTAGCTGATATCTACATATCGGTCAGTGTCCTATGCTACATAAGATCAATTACAATGCCTGCCAAGTCAAGCTACCTGATTATCTACGTATTTCTAATAGTTTTAATGTACATCACTTGCTGCCCTATCATGAACCAGGTCAGCTTACAACAAGCCACACTTGAGGACAAGTGTGTTCCAAAAATGGACAATCCTGATGCAAATCAATTTTAAATCTATTTGTTACTAACTTCTGTTGCATAATAAGTAATTTCTTGTTTTACTTTTAATAACCTTTATCACTTGTAACAGAAAGTTAGTTAGCTGATAGGTTGTTAGTGATAAGTGCAATGACCTATTAGTTAGTTAAAGAAATTAGTTAAATAAGTTAGTTAGGCTTCTGCCAAATCACATGGCAGCCACATAGTGGGTTCTTGTAACTAACTCAGCAGCTTGCTTATGTAATTATAAATAAGCAAGGCTGTCTTTATTGTAACTAGTTGAATTTGAATCTAAGAAATCTAACTATGATGTATTATTCCAAGAGTGTGTCTCCTGAAGAGCTAATTCATTCTTACTTTTTGTGGGGCCTTTTTTTGTGTTTGGGCTGGGCTGCCTCCTGCAAGTGATGGGCCCGAGTGTGTGTCTGAGTAGGGAAGTTGAGACCGGTCCAACTGCAACTCACTTTGGGCTGGCTTGTGCTCAAACTTAGCCTTGTCTGCCAAGAATACTCTCACGGCAAGCAGAACTATTACAACAAAGTTACAGCAGACAGATATAATAAAAACAAAGGAAAACAGAGTACAGTGGCTTTTTTGTTAATAACAAAAACCGAATATCACAATGGTAATAATGGTAATGATAACAATGGTTTTTATAAGAAAGAACAATTGATTGAACAATGATAGAAGTTAATCAAAAAATAAACATTAAATCAAGCCCGAATCTGCAATGGCAAAGAATCAAAGAGGAAGAACGCTTTCTCTCAATGAAACTAATCTCCCAGGAGAATATCTTGCCGTGGAGATTAATGACTTTGAGGAAATCGGACCTGAGTGATAAATGCTTGAAGAAATTCTTACTACTTGATTGTTCCTTAGAGAGTGGGATTTCGAGGGGGAGAGAAGGGAACCGGTTTATTGGTGCATGCCCATTATCCTTACTCTTTGTTTTCTTATCTTTTCTTTCTTTTTCTTTTCGGTTTTCTCTTTATATTTCTTCTTCCTCTGTTTTCGGTCCCCTTTTACAGGGCATGGCAAGGATCCTTTTATAGGGCCTGCCGTGATTGTTTTTTACCACTTTACCCTCCAACGGCCTTTGTCTGGTCTGGGCATGCTTGCCGACCACTGTCTATGTATTACTTACCCTCGCCAGACGACAGGTTTGTGTTATTTCTGTTCGCAGTGGCACTTTCTTCTGCCGTGGCTTAAATGCTCTTTTTCTTTCCCTATGGCATGCACCCAACATTCCCTTCCCAACCTTACCTCTTTTGGGCAGTCTGTCATCCCAACAGGACGTACCTACCAAAAGGGTTTGGACAAGGAACGTAAAATAAATCTTTTCCCTTCTCCACCACCAAACCACACCCCCTTTACCTCTTACCACTGACCCATGGTCCCACCATGTCCCATATTTGCTGGGTATAGGCTGGTGGCACCTGGGCCTTGCGCATGCTTTCCTGTTATGTACGTTCAAAGTCCGTCTGCGGCTCATGTGTTTGCTGTGATCTGGAGCCTTGCTTGCATCGTCTGCCATGCCTCTTTGTTCTTTCATGTGGGCCATTCTGTACATTCACTGCTTCCCTTTGGGATTGGGCTTCTCTTAATACTGGATTTCACATTTCTTTTGGCCCATTTCTCGGTTACGCTCATGTCCTGTTTCATTACTTGGCATTTCCTGCTAGGATGATATGTTCCTGCTAGGCCTCTTTTCAAGCCTGCCGTTTCATTCCTTCCCCTAGTGACTTAACAGAGCTACTGGTGTTCTCGCTTATGGGCTCTATTGTCCCTTTCTTTTTCCCTTGGGCCGCAGGCCCATTTACTTTCTTTGGGCTTCCTCGGCCCACTTACTAGCTTTGCATTCCTATAGGCTTTTGCTAACTTGATTGGGCTTCCCCGGCCCAATCTCCTCATTCTCATCTTTGGGGTTTATGGGCTTGCCATCAACCCCTACTTTCTTTATTTACATTACTTTGGGCCTGCCGCGGCCCATTCTCACTTTTTCATAGCATACACTGCCCATGGGTGTTATTTCTTTCTTTCCATTTCCGGGCCATTTGGGCCCATTTCTTCCTCAAGACCCATTTATTCATGTTATGGGCCTGTGTTCTATCATTCTTGCCGCTTGAGCCTAATAGTCTTATTTTATGCCTGCCACTCTTATTGCTTGCTTTGCTGGGTTGGGCTTGCTTTACAAAAATGACCCTCAACACTTTTCTCTAAGCAACATAACTTTCTAAAACATCTTTCTTTTTCACCATTTTTTCCTCCATTAGAATCAATATTTTATTTTTTCACTAGTGTAGCTGCCAAATGAAACTTCTCTCAACTAAGCATGTTCCGGTAATTACACCCAATTGTGTTTGGAACACACATGTGGCTAAACCCTTTAAGAGCTTTATATATGTAGTTTGAGGTGTGAGCGAAATGAAAAATAAAAGTCTATTTCTAATGAGCCTTGGGTTTTTTGTCATCTCATAATCAACCTAAAGTTACTAATAATTATGTTTTACACTATAAAAATAATAATAATACTCTAAATTTTTATTTAATTAAACAAGTTCCCCGAGGCTCTACTTTTCTATTTTTTATTAATATAGCCAAATGAGTTTGCTAGGATGGCTTGGCAAGCAAGCAAGTAGGCAAATCCCTAGCTTAAAATTTGCATTTAACTCCTTCATAAAATTATCAATAGTGAAAAATAATCATAAGGTTACTGTTAGTCTGCCACTCTATTAATATTACTCTTAAGTCCTTGATTACTCAATTTAATATCTCGATTATTATTATATTATAGGAATCTAATTCCATAGAATAAAATTGTTGTATCTACTTACTAAAAGTCAGACCTAATACACTGAATATTCAATTATCATTTATATCTTAATGGGACGTTTATTGTCTCTTATCAATATTATGGATTCCTCAATGAGAAATAGTGTTCTTGGCTTCTCATAACGTTACCAGTGATTACTCATTGTTCTTCGGCATTGACCCTCACTTCGGCATACATCAAAGTAACCTATACTTTACTTTTGAGTTAACCGTCCTCTCATTATTGAAAATTGAAGCATATAACAGGCGCGGGATTGTTCAATTAAATGACAACAATTAGTATAACTACAAATTATAGCTGTCCAATTTAATTTATTCTAAATACACCAACATATAAATTAGAATCTCTACTCCTATAATTAAAATAAATCATCGTGATTAATATGTTATAGTCTTATATAATGAAATGCACAATTTCATCATTGACTACAAACTAAAGTTTATGAGTAACAAGGAATTGTAATTCAAATATTCCTAAAATAATGTCATCCAATTTGGATTTTATGGCATTCAGAAATCAATGTGGATTACATAAAGGATACTGGGAGTTTTTTAGTTCTCATCAAAAGTAAGGCCAACGTGAAGTGTTCAAGTAACAAAAGAGTTTGATTTGAATTAGACTATATCTTCAAGAGATGACTTGGTAGAGTGATCTGCAACCATTTTTTACACAAGCCATTGGAAAATATGGATGAAATCAATGATTGCATAAAGGAATTATGGGAGGTTTTGAGTTCTTAAGGAAAGCAAGTAAAAGTTAAAGTCGCTGTATTGTTTTTAGCATGGAAGCAGTATGATAGTTTGTATTTTAAAAGACCATGTGTTACATTTCTGCCATAAGTCTCCATTAAAATTTGCTACTACACCGCACAATTGGTTGTTACACAAACTAAACGTGTGTGAATGCCGAGAGGAAGTATGTGTGTTTAGCCAATTTGATGCACAGTAAACATGTGCATATTTACATGGTAGCTAGATGTTGGCCATCCAAACAGTTACAAAAGACCAAGAATCTTAATGGATAGAGCAAAATTGGGTTTTTACCCCCAAATTTAAGAAAGAAGCAACAAAATATCAAGACACTGACTAGAAGATCGAGATATTTTGCTTTTTTTTTTTTTTTTTTTTTTCCTGAAAGTATGCTAAATATATTTACACTTTGAGAAAGTGAGAAAAAAAAAAAAAAGGAGAAATTTTAAAAAATTGTATATAAAAGTTTTTTTTTTTTTTAATTGGTACTACCTTAAGGCATGAGAAAAAAAAAAAGAAGTCAAAACTAACTTAATACAAGGATTTTGCATCGAATAGCCAAAATTGTTGTCATTAACGTATAATTTGTTATGGTTAAAACTGCATTGTTAATGTTATAAAAAGTTTTTAAAGTTGCATTTGAACTAGAATTTAACTATTTAACTATCGTATATCCTTGGTGCGATTGTCAGTCCACAAGTATAAGTACTTATAAGTTGTGGGGAATAAAGGCCGGGGTTCAAATCTCTAAAAGGGAGTTTCACATACTTATACATTTAAATTATGTTAGATTAGAAATTCTATCTTGTAAAAAAAAAAATATATATTTATTTTTTATTGTTCTAAAAATTTCTATAATACTAATAAAACACATTTCAATAGTACTAATTTTTTTTTTAAATTTTAACAATTTGCCTGTTTCTTAAAAAAAAAAAAAAAATTAATTATTTATTTTTTTGTCAAGCGAGCAGTGCACTAGCACACTTTACACGCTAGAGGTGGCACTGTCGGCCATTGTTGCTTCACAGGCACCCTTTTGAAAAGTGGCGCTCTTCACTTTCATTTCAAAACCCCTCTTTTTAAAACACACACACACACACACACAGAGCCTAAAATCCCTTGGAATCTGCGATTGTGAGAGAGAGAGAGAGAGAGAGAAGACGACGATGATAGTTCGGACTCCGCCACCGAAGAGGCCGCGATCCGAAACGATGCACCCGGAGAGCCCATCGGCTGCCGGGTCGGAACGCCGTATGGTCATCTACGAGGACTCTCCTTTGGCGGCGCCGCTCCACGAGTCGCCGCAACAGCACTCCGATCATCTCCTCTGCACCTACCAATGCCGCCAAATGGTACGGTTTCACATTTTGCTTTTTCTTCGCTGAAATTTGGACCAAATTTTTTGAAGCGGTTTTTTGCTATGGTTGTTTTTAGGTTAAATCGGAGTTTCTAGATGCGTTAAGCAGTGCAGAGAAGCAAGTTTGTGATTACCAATCCAGATTTGAGACAATGAATGAGAATTTCAGCAAAGTTGGTGAGTTAAGAAGAAAATGGTTTCTACTTGTGTTTGCTTTTTACATTATTGATTTTGGAATTTGTATTTCAATGGATTAAGATTTTGCTGTTTAGCTATCACAAGTTAAGATTATTGGAACTGTGATGAATTTTTGTTAGAATGGAGGAGATAGCTCATATACACAAATTTACATACAAAAGGAAAGGGAATCAAAAAAATATAAAACTGTTTGTGCCTAGGGTTAGGGACCACTGAAACAATGATATCGAATACTCTCGAATTTCAAAACTGTATAAATGATAGCTCGGGATAAGATCTCCTTCCATTTAAATCCTTCAATTCCCTTCAATTGGCATTTATTCAATTTTGTGTGGTTTGCATGGGTTTTTTAAGACTGTTGAATTTTTTAAATGCCACATGTTGTACATCTAAATTAAAATTAGAGGAAATTTTAGGATTTAAATGGGGGATCTTTTTCTCCTGAAAGCTCCGCTTGTTGATGATGTGATTATTCCTCTCCCTCCATAAACTTGGGGTTAAGCAAATAGGGTTGCATAACTTGCATTCCAAATTAAATACATGATTATGCTTTCGATATTTATTTATGTAGTTTTGTAGACTTCCTTGTGATTGAAACTCCTTATTTATTTATTTAAATTATAGTGAGTAATCATGTAATGCTCAAGAGACAAGTGATTTTAAAAAGCACCCATGAGAGAACAAAAAACAAATCAGAGGAGATCATTGATGGCGGTTTTATACAAAACTCCTTTGTGTTCATTTGGGTGGAAGTATTTGAAAAGAAAGACTTGGATTTCCGTTTTTAAGTTTAAAAATGGCTTTAACAAAATACAAAAAGTACCCTAAAGAAGCAGTCCACACGAAGTGAGCCACCTTAAAAGGAGCCCTTTTTTAATAAGTACAATTTCATTAAAGAAGCTTAGAAGGCGCCATCCAAGTACATAGGATGTGTACAACATGTACACAAAATTAAACACTAAAAGTAAATTGATCAAGCAAGTCATGCCAAGCAGCAAAAGAAAACAAACCTGAAGCATTTATCCACAATATTGCCTGCCATGAAATGGTGAAACCAACACTCCCTCTTAATGCCTCATAATACAAGGTGACACTGAAACACTGTTTGTTTCTGCTTAGCCTTAACCTCCAAAACACCTTGTCCTCCATTTCCATATTAATCTGTGGGAATAGAAAACTTTGAAGAAAATTGTAAAAGACTCAATTTTCCAGTCCTTAGCAACCCTTAGAAACACAGGATTCCAATGCACTTGAGTCTTCACCATTTGTCAACTCTAAATACTTGTGCACTATAAGCTGTAATCATAGGCATTTCTTGCAGCATTTGTTGTCCACTGTTCCCAAACCTCCCCGTACATTATGCTAATAACTGTCCCCCTAACATGGTTTCTTTCATTCCTAAGCCTCCACAGCCATTTACCTAATAAATCCTGATCAAGAGTACCTAGCTTTCTCACTCCCAATCCCCATTCTTGATTGGAGAACACGCTGTATTCCAATCCACAAGATGAGCACTTGATTTCATCTCCTATTCCACTCCATGGGATATCTTGCTGCAACTTCTCTAACTAATCTGTTCACCACGTATGTGTCGATGGTAAACAATGATAAAAAGTATGTTGGTAAACTTGACAAACACCATCAAACATTATATATATATATATATATAAGTGAATGGTATGGCCTTATGTTTCTCTAGAGAGATTTTTATTTTAAAGATATCCAATTTTGAAAATCTGTGAAGTGGTGTACACTTCAGAAAAGAAAAAGAAGAAGAAAGAATTGCTGGAAGTTTATATCCCCTAATTCAGTTTTTGATCCTTACAGAAGCTGAGAGGAAGAAATTTCTAGATCAATTCTTATATGCAGAACAAGAACTTGCTGCTGCAAAAGGGCGTGAACAGGCACTGCAAGAGCAGCTTTTGAAAGAAGTGAATGATTTTCAGGAACGATTTAGAAAACAAATACAATCACAAAGCGATCTTGAGGTATGCTTATCACTTTTCTTAATGTAATTTCTGTGGGATGGATTGATAAATCTACTTGGTTCCATACCATTTTCTGTTCTTAGCCTAGAAAATGAAAGTTCTGGTCCACCCAATGAAAATTTAACCACGAAAATTGTTTGTTTCATTAATTCCATGCCCCAAATATTCCTTTGAATGATTCCATTCTCTCATGTGTTCTTTAATGTTCTTATTGGTGATGCTATCTCTGCAACTCTGTTTATATTTTGGTGCGATCTACCTTCATGAGGAAACTCCTTAGCATGAAAACCAACAATATTGTGGGGAAAATTCATTATACTTGAAGGAATAATGTGGGGAAGATATCCAATTTCATTATGCTTTTGTGATGCCATAATATGAGTACTACCTCTCATTTAATCATGCAAGGCTTCTCTCCTGTTTGTCATGTGTGAATGAACTCTTTTCTATATTACGATATGAAAAAAGCAAGACTGTCTTGATAAGTTCAGGTTCAAATTGAAGTTATGACAATGTCCCCTTATTGGTGATGCACTAACTTTTAGTTTTTTGAATACAATGTCGCAGAAAAGAGCCTTTTGTTTGTTGAACTGCTTTTATAGTTTATCAATGATTTGGTTGTTAGAGGCTTAGAGCCCCTTCTTAATCCGGAGGCAAAACCAAGAAAGGCCCCAGTTGTTGGGGCTTTTTGCAGCTTTTTAAGCAGAAACCTTGCCACCCATGTAATAATGGGCTTTTCTCTACTTTTGTAGAGCATCCGGGGAATTTAAGGTAGAAGTAATTTAATTGTTGCTTCAAAAGCTGTAATACTTATATATAAAAAAGAACTCATATTCCGAGAAGTTGTGCTGTGCAGCACCCATTGCTTTCCCTAGCAGCATGGTGCTTGTATTGCTCTCCCAGAATCCCTGTTTTCACAGTTTAAGCAGTCATACCAAACTAGCCCTAAGAAAAACCCTTTATGGGGCAACCAGCAAGAGAATTTATTTATTTCCAGTGTAACAAACCCTTCATGGATTGAAGGAAATTTTTTATTTATTGAACAAGTGTTAACTTAAGATCTCTCTCTTTGCCCTGCCCCTTCTCCCTCTTTAGTAATTGATGGTTGATTTTTATCATGTGTTGCATCTCTGTGAATTTTTTTGATTTAGTGATCTTTAGTTGTTGAAAAATTTGATGAAGTGATTTATTGCTATCTGGTATGTGAAATGATGAGGTCTTCCCCCAATTTTGGATCTTAGGTAAAGCTCCACAATGAAATGAATCTTCGCATGAAAGCCGAGTCTTCAGTAGCTTCAGCTGAAGAGAAAGCAAGTGTTTTAGAGCGAAAACTAAACCATATTTCTGAAAGCATTGAGAGGGACAAAAAGCGTCTCCATAATGAGATTGAACAGCTGAAAAGAGATTCAAAGCTTTCTGTATCTAGAATAAGTGTGGATGTGAGTAGAAATAATTTTTCATCCAATTTTCAGGGACTGTGTATGAACATCTATTATTGTTTAACTTGCCTAATTCTCTTGTTTGAAGCTGGAAAGAATGGAATGCAGAGCTAAAAATGCTGAGAAAGAATCTGACCTACTGAAAGAGCAGCTGGACAATCTTAAGAAGCAACTTACTGAGGTTTTCAGCTCTTATTCATTTGTTTGTTCTTGGATTTTACATACAAATTGTATGTCCAACTATATATTTCTTGTGCTGACTACGACATATCCCCTAATGATGTCAAAACTCAAAACTCTTAGTCTCTCGTTCTGATTACCTTTGTGTTGTGGATTGCCTTTCGATGCCTTCTGGTTAAAGTCACATAACTGTTCTGCTTGGTGCTTATATTGAATGGTTGCTTGTATCGGACTCACAATTAATTTAAAGACATCTGCATTACAAGTGTTTAGACTTATTATTTCTAAATGGAGAGAGAGGAATTTTCGGACTTTTGAGAATGTAGAGCATTCTATGCAAGAGATTAAGAATAGTTTTTGAGATTTTTTGTTTGAATTTTGTACTTTGATTGGGGGTGGGGTGTCATGTAATTCCATTGTTGATTTTTTTGGATCACATGTGTGTTTGTTAGTAGATTCTTTAAGAATGCAAGCAATCCTTTCTTTTAAAAAATATTCATCTTACTTAGTAAAAAAAACTCTCTAGACTTATTGATTATTGATACCATGACTAGATCAATATTTTTTAACTACCTTATCACATTTATTTTTCCAGTGCTTGCACCAGAAGAATGAAGTGGAGCAGAAATTATCAAGTTTCACATTTCAAGAAGACTCTTCTACGGATAGTAATATTTTGGTTAAACATCTTCAAGAAGAGCTAAGAAACTATGTAAGTTTGGTTGCTTATGCTTGCTGTTTATATTTAGCCCTCTTGGTCTTTCATTTTATAATGAATATTCCGTGTAGGGTCACCAGCCATAAAAAAGATTGGTCCTTGTGATGATTTGCCTCATTCAAGTACTTATATATACAGTCATATAAAAAATAAGTCTCTTGTTGTTATCTACCATTTTAATTTGACATGATTTCATTGATGTAAGAAGGGCATTATCTGTAATGTAGCTTGTGAAGGGTACTTTTCGTGCATTTGGCCAGCAGTTGACTATTGAGTTGGTCTCTTGTAACTAGTGTTTTAAGCGTTGTTCTTACAATATCTTGGTGTCAATGTCAAAATTGTTGTCGAAAGTGATTATATACTTTCTTGCTATTGGAAAACATACAAGAAGGCCTAATCATCCATATAAAGTTATGCTGTTACTTGGAGTATACACATCTTAAATACATCACAAGGTGACGTTGCAAACATTCTTGGTATCAAGTGAAAACCAAGAAATAAAAAGCATGTTTGAAGTTCTGCATAGTATTTCAAGTCTTGAATCCAATTGTCATATTATTCTTCTACAACCAAGTCTTAGTCCTAAATTTTTGGGGTTGCTATGTATCCTAAACAGATTAGTCAGGGTCGGTTACATATGTTCTTTTCTTCCATTCTAATATTTGAAGTCATACTCTCTCTATTACTTCCTTAATCAACATATTTACATGTATTCTTTTCTTCCGTTCTATTATATTTGAAGTCATTTTCTTTGTTACTTACTTCCTTAGTCAACATATCATTTTCACCACTTTTATTAATGTTATTTTTGGTATTCCTCTACCTTTTTTTCGTTCCCTCAACATGAATCAACTTGTTGTTTCTCAGGAGTGCATTAATCACTCTCATGTAAACATGACCAAAACTTTTTAAGTGACCATCACTCATCTTTTCATAAATAGGGGGCACCCCCATCTTTAACATTCTCATTTTAGCCACACTTGTTTTATAAATATGTTGCTTCTTTCCAAATGAATATTCAATAGAATAGAGCATAACAGATCGTATAACAATCTTATAAAATTTTCCTTTAACTTAATAAGTATTCTATGTGCACACAATACTTCTTATGCACTTCCGCATTTTAGCAATCATGCTTTTATGTTACGATTCACATCCTCTTCAATCTCTCTTGGTATCTCTGGACCATTAAGTCTTATATCCCCTTCATCTTTGTTTCTACTTGCACTTGACTTACATTCCATGGACTCTGTTTTAGTCCTACTTAACCGAAAGCCTATTGATTCTAAAGCATCTTGCCAAATTTCTAACTTGACGACTAGTCTCATCCGTAAAACTCTATCATTTGCAAAAAGCATACACCAAGAGACTTACTCTTGAATTACTCATTGATTTAGTGATTCAACCATTACTAGTACAAAGAGATATGGACTTACTGTTGATCCTTGATGCAAACCTATAGTGCTAGGAAATTCATTTATGGTGTTCCCATATGTTCTCACATTAGTTGTAGCTCCACTTGTTATTACACTAGTATATTGCTTGTAATATTAAATATTGATGGTCTGTTAGCCATAGGTAATATGGGGGTTCAGTTGCTTTGATATTGAAATACATGCTTTTAACGTAGCTCACTTAATTCATATTTACACACACATACACACACACATGTGATGAGTTATGTTCAATCCCCTTCTTATTGTTACTTAGCTAGCTAAACTTGAGATTGTGATTTTCCTCATGGTCTATTACATGCGTTATTTTTTACTTATATAAAAAACTCCTTTTACTATTTTATCAGCTCTTTTTTCTTATAGGTATTGGTTTATTTGTGTTGACTTTTTATTAGGAGGCTGAAGTGAGAGAAGCGAGAAAGTTGAGGTCATCTCATGAAAACATTGAGTTATTGAAGGAAAAATTATTGGAGGAAAAGGGTCGCAGGGAGAGGGCAGAGGCAGAGTTACCTAAATTGCAAGAATTCCAGATGAGTATGAAAAAGCTGGAGGATGAATTGTCATCTTGGAAGTTGATGATTAGTGAAATTCCTGGTGTGTCATGTTCTGAGGATATACCTGTTAAATTTGCAGCTTTACAAAAGTGAGTGAGTACATTTATATCACTACTTTTGGCTTTATAACTACGAGATCACTTCTTCATGGTCAGAGGAAATAGAAGCAAAAACACAAACATTATTTTATTTTCTAAGTTTGGGGTATTGGGATGGGGTTAACTCCTATAGCCTTTGTGCTATTAAAACAACTTTTGGCAATTGAAAATGAACAGTTGCTACAATATCAAAGTTCATTGGCTCTTTGCATAGTCCACTGTGTAATTACTCTTCAGCTAGGATTTGAATCAATTGAGACAAGAACATTGAATGTTTTGTATTCATGTTGTAAACCTATCAAGTTTCAAGCCTTAGCAGCTGCACCCTTTTTTTTTTTTGAATTATCGAAGAAAAAAAAAGCTGCTTATATATATATATATATATAAAGAAACCTATGAAATTTTTTATTTATTTTATTTATTTTTTATGTTTTAAATTGAATTTTTTTTCTTTAAATATTTGTGAAACAAATTTTTGTATGCACATGTGCATTATACATGGCTTACAAGTAGTTCAACACTGGCATGTGATTATTTTACAAACGGAAAATCAGGATTAGAAACTGGATTTGGACCCTTATTTTATGGTTAACTATTTTTTGGGTTTGGGGCCTTGGGTGCTTTTCTCTTCTGTTACTTTTGCTTTTGGTTCTAGTTGTGCTTAAGTTTTTACCAAGGATTTTCATTTTATTGATGTCTAATTTAGCTCCTGTCCATACAGGTATCCAATCTAGCTCTTAGAATTTATTAAAGTTTTTATTTTGAATAAAGTGGTTCCTTTGTTGTCTTCTCCTTCAAAATTTTTTATTTTAATTTTCCTAGTTGCCTATACACCCTATGGCAGTAATGCTGCACTGATTTTTTTTATTATACTTTCTGGTACAGTAAATACATTCATGTAGATGATTGAGGACAGAGTATGTGAATTTATCCTTTTAGTGTCCTCACTCCTCACATATGTGTGTGTGTGTGAGCACATTGCTGGTTTTTTTTTCCCCCTTAATGAAGCTAGTACATATTTTTGATCTCTTCTAATTTTGAGAAAGCATGTATTCTTGTTTTTTGTTGTTGAGATATTCAATTTGATGCAGAGAGGTGATTGATAGCACTATGAAGGCAGGAGATGCAAATGCCCGCTTGAAACAATTGGAGGTAGCTCTTGATGCTGCTCTAAGCGAAAAGCAAAATGCTGAAACTGAGGCTGCATTGGTCAAAGAGAAGGCAGCAGTATCAAAATCAGAGGTTAAGCGGATTGAATTGATGGTAAGTGTTTGATTAGGTAATTTTATGCTTATATCACAGGACCATAGTTAACAAGTGACTGATGTTGCACTCTAACTGTAACAAAGAGGATGCAAGGTTAAAAACTAGGGGAAATGGTGTTTTGTACCGATCCTCCTGCCTGATTCTTACAGTACTCATTTGAGTTGCATTCAGGTGCTAGACGGCATATGTGTATTCATTCAAGACTCAAGAGTCAACTATAAACCAGAAAAAGGATGGTAAATTTTATCGTAATAAAAAATAATAGAACAAGTGTATATAAACTGGTTAAAGTTGCAGATAAGGAGATGGTGATAATAAAATGTCCAAGGCTCTTGAACTTCTGAACTGTTTTTTGGCCAAAGAGATTGGCAATATATATTTCTTCATTATAAGATTTGCGATTTAGTTTTCAACCTTCATAATTATGGTTGACCTTGCATACACTCAGCCTGAAGTTGACTGCTTCTACTTGCTACACTCGCAAACACACAAAACCCACTGACATGCATGTGCAGACACATAGTGGCATCATCTTAACCCTTAACTGCTTTTAAAGCTGGCAACCTGGCAAGCTCCAGAAGTAACTTTTTGCAAATGGACAGCCATTCTTCATTGAACTATTGGCTAGAAAGCGTGTTTTGGTTAATTGGTGTTGCATGTGAGAATAAGATGGTGAATGGGTAACTTTTTTGTTGCTGCCTTGGTCGATACCTTGGGACATTGGGTGCTTTGTGTAATCCCTGTTTGGAGTGACATGGGTTTTGCCACGGTCAGTTCTATTGGTGCTTCTACCTGGCATTGTAGATTCACAGTAAGACTACTCAGCAAGTTTGGAGGGCTGCACCTTCGGGGTTTTTTTTGAACATCCAGCAGTTGAAGGAACAGAGTATCCTATCAACCTTGCAGCTGCTTTTGTGTGCTATTTATATATGGGAATGGCTGGCTCTATTTGTTGTAGATATTAGTCTTTGCTTAAAAATTTTGACTTTGTCTTTCTTTTGTCTATGATGGCCATTGTAAACCTCGTGTGTACTTGTGTTGCGCCCCAAAGGTAACAGAGATGCTTTTGGCATGTAAAAATATCAATCTAATGGATGCCTCTTCTATTCTGTTGCCTAATATTGTTCTTGGAGATACTGGTTATTCTACCAGGATAATTACAGCTGTGATTTTCCTGTTCCTGTATGGTACTGTATGTGACATGATTATTTCTTTGAGATGAATATTGACTGGTTATTGCACTCATGTTAACTGTGAATTCTACTTTATGAGCATTGCTGTGAATGGATGTATCTATATGTAATCTTGGGTTGCGGTAGCCATAATGTCTCATCTATTCATTTATTTCAATAATTTGAATACTAAAATATTGATTGTGTGTTTTAGCTTTCTATGGTTACCGAAGAAAGAGATAAATTAAGAAATCTTCTTAATGAATTCAAGAGGATGAAGAATGATGAAGCAGGGGATGAAGTAGCCAGTGGGACTCTTGTTCAGGTTTTAATATTTTTACTCATGTATCTCTTTTCTCTCTTTTTTTATTTTATTTTATTTTATTTTTTTATTTATTTTTTATTCACACGATCTCTCATAATGATTTTTGTCTGTGACTTGTGTTTTCAGGAGCTTGAATCATCTCTTGCCAAGAAAGAATTCTGTATTAAAGAAATGGAGAGTAGTTTACATGTGCAAAAGGAAGTCAATACTCGTCAATATGAGGAGATAAAGTTGCTCAATGAGAAGTTAAATAATGAGGCAAGGAAAATAAAATCATTGGAGAGGGAGGGTGATCGGCTTCGTTCAGAGATTGCTCTATTGGAGTCAAAGGTAGGTGCCTAGGATATTCTGAGTATTGCTGACATTGTAGTTATTCATCAGTTTCTCTGTTCTTGATACATCTGCAGTGAAGAACTAGATTTAAGGCTTGAATCATTCCTTAAAAGGCCTTGCTAGTTGGGACTTTGTTTGAGTGATCTCGTATTTGGGGTTTCATGCAATGTATTTCCATTTTTGATTTCCTACAATCTTTTATTTCTTCTCTTTGATTTGTTTGTAATTGTTTCAAGTACAATTTGTTCACCATCGTGAACAAGATGTACTTTTATTCAATATAAATTTCTATTACCTATCCCCAAAAAAAAAAAAAAAAAAAAAAAAAATCCTTAAAAGACCTACAATATAAGCTTTCCTATCAATTATTTGTTCATGCAATGCGTGGTTGGTAATAACAAGTGAGTTGTGGAGTAAACATTGTGTTTTTTTTTTGGCAATTCAAGGGAGATTTTTTACCAAAAATATGTTAAATAGTATTGCGATTCAACAGAGATTGGTCATGCCTGGCCTTGTACGTGATTGAAGGTTTTGCCTCAGCTTCTTACCTTTAAGCTGTTCAGCTTATTAGTTGCCTCCCTAGTGATGGCAACATTAAGTAGGGGCTCCACTGCTAGTCTGTTTTTAATTTTTGCTTAATGGAGTATTTTGCATATGCACCTTTAGGAGCTGGAAAATATCCTTTCCTGCTTATCTTTCATAAGATGACGCTGGATTCTAGCTCAGTGGTCATTAACTTTTTTTTAATTGCTTTTCCATCCACAGTTGGGCCATGGTGATTATTCTGCTGCAAATACGAAAGTTCTGCGAATGGTGAATACCCTTGCGGTTGATAATGATGCAAAACAAACTATAGAGGCATTGCGGACTGAGTTACAGAAGACCAAGGAGAAGTTACAAGCTGTTGAAGAATTGAAGAGTCAGTCAGGTATAAAGGCATTGTTCCTTGAATGATAAACTATTGGTTTGCCACTTATGTTTGTACTTTCTTCCCTTTTTAGGCCCTTGTTGCTATAAATTTTCTTTGCAAGGTAACTTTTGTGTTTAGTGTTTTTGTTTGTTTTTGTTGTCTCATTTCAATTTTTGGTTAATATTTCTAACATTGGAAATTATATTTGTATGATTAGTCTAATGGTGTAAAACATCCACATTTGTGGTTTTTTAGGCTGGGTTTGGATAGTGTCTGGCGTCTGCGTTTGGGCGTCAGGCGCTTAAATAGTGGGTCCCGTACACTGTTTATGGGACCCACAAACCTCTTTTTTCAGCAAAACTTTCATTAAAAATGGGTTCCACGGCACTATTCACACATTTAAAAATTATTTTGTTGTCTCATTTCAATTTTTGGTTAATATTTATAACATTGGAAATTATATTTGTATGATTAGTCTAATGGTGTAAAACATCCACATTTGTGGATTTTTAGGTTGGGTTTGGATAGTGTCTGGTGTCTGCGTATGGGCGTCAGGTGCTTAAACAGTGGGTCTCATGCACTATTCATGGGACCCACAAACCTCATTTTTCAGCAAAATTTTCATTAAAAATGGGTCCTACGGCACTATTCACACATTTAAAAATTATTTTGCTATAATGTTTTCAGCAATAAGCGGTATCCAAACACACCCTTACTGAATTTAGGTATGGATGAGAACAAAAAGCCACCAAGTTGGTGAAATTAGTTCTCATATCTTGTAGTCCATGGTCTAACAATGAAAACTTGTTCTCTCCCCTCACCCCCCCGCTCGCGCGAACAAAAGTAATAATAAATCTCCTCTATCCTTAGCCACATGGTATCTACCCCAATTTCCAACCTAGAAGAGTATGAAATTCATTTACTGAGATTGTTCAAGCACTTTGAGATCTTGAAAATGCATTTGCCATTATAGTGTTTTCAGTTTTCAGCAATAAGCGGTATCCAAACACACTCTTACTGAATTTAGGTATGGATGAGAATAGAAAGCCACCAAGTTGGTGAAATTAGTTCTCATAGCTTGTTGTCCATGGTCTAACAATGAAAACTTATTCTCTCCCCTTTCCCCCACCCCCCCGGGGGCGCGCGAACAAAAGTAATAATAAATCTCCTCTATCCTTAGCCACATGGTATCTACCCCAATTTCCAACCCAAAAGAGTATGAAATTCATTTACTGAGATTGTTCAAGCACTTTGAGATCTTGAAAATGCATTTGCCATTTGGCACAAGAGGTGAAGCTTGCTGCTGTATGTTATCTTGTTGCTTCTAATCTTTGTAGAAACACAACTTGAATGGTGTAGGAATCTTGGATGTTTAATAAGTAATAGTTTGTGGGACTCAAAAGTCCAAAAGACCTCTTAAATGGGGTGAGGTGAAGGAGAACCAAGTCCTGACTAAGTCCCTAGGCATAGGGGAAGGTCCCTGCGCGTTATATGGAGGCCTTGTACTCTAATTGGTATGTGCCCTTTTAAAACTGTGAGGGGCAATCCAAAGGGGACAATATGATGCCAATGGTGTGTTAGGGCTTGACAAATGGTATTAGATAGGACTTGATGGGATGTTGGGTAGGTCCCACATTAGAGCATCAGCATTGGTAGTGCCAAAAATTTAGCAATTTGGCATTAAAAAAACTACAATATCTATTTTACCACCTTACTTTGTAAAACACCCAGCATTACAAATCACTCAACATTAGTGATTTTATTTTAGCATTAAAACAATAAAATAATATAAACAACATGATAAAATAATATATTTACTACAATCAACAACCACCACCACCAGCACAATAACATAATATATCTTTTAATAAAATATTGTTTTTTTTAGCATTTGAGCTACAGTGCACACACAAAGATAGTTGTGCACTGTAGCTCAACATCCAAAAAATTTGGCTTTCCCTCCACTGATGCAGGATTGTTTTGTTATATTTGGTTGGTAAATTTAGCATTTTAGCAATTTGCCTTCACCAATACTAATGCTCTTAGGACGTGTGGCCCTTAAGGGGGGTGGATTGTAGGGACCTGAAAGTCCAAAAGACCTTTTAAGTGGGGTGAGGCGTAGGAGAATCAAGTCTTGACTAAATCTCACATTGCCTTGGTAGGGGAGGCCCTGCGCCTTATATGGAGGCCTTGGACATTAATTGGTATGATGCTTTTTAAAACCATGAGAGGCAACCCAAAGCGGACAATACCATGCCAATGATGAGTTAGAGCTTGACATGATTGGTTACTTTAATAATGTCACAGTTATTGACAAGTCTCAACCTTTTTCGTTACACCATTACACAATGAATTCATTTCTTTTATTTGTTACATCCTTTAATTATTCAGGTGATGCTGGGACACTGTTGGATTCCTACATATCTGGGAAGATAACGCAGTTAAAAGAACAAATTGCAACACTTGAAAAACGTGAAGAGAGGTAAGTCCTTGATGGAAATATTTTGGTACTTGTTGCAGTGTGATTAATATTTAATTATGTAACTTTTTTTAAATTGAAGCATTTGAACATGCCCATGGAACAGATACAAGACTGTTTTTGCGGACAGAATTTCAGTGTTTAGGAGAGCATGTTGTGAACTTTTTGGTTTCAAGGTATATCATATATTTCTCCTGCTTTGTATTTTCTTATGACAGTTATGACATTGCCTTCATTTGCATGTTGTTGTAACAGGCTGTTACCGTGAGTGTAAGTTGTGACTTGGGATTGGTTAGCTTAAAAATGAAACCAACTGGATTATCTTTGGGATGGGGAACAAGATCCTCTCCATTTCACTTGAAATGGAATGAGATCATATCATGGTTAAGATTTTATTTCCTCTTCATATTTAATTTTCTTAACTGTTCTTGTCCTCCCCACATTATATTAATTACATTTTGAAATTGAGAGGACTTGTGAATAATTTCTGCACTGTCTGCCATGCCCCTCTCCACCTTTGTTTGACAAGTTTTTCTTCCTTTTGAGGGGTCTCCTCTTTGTTCAAGCTCTTTGATATTTTGAAAATTTTACCGTTCGTTACCTAAAAAATATATATAAACAGAGCCACAAGGATATATATATATATATATATATATAATCCTTCTTCTGTTGAAGCTAAGAAAGCCACATGAGGTGGGAGCTAACCCACCAAATAGGTCTCCATTGTGAGTTCTTGTCACCTCCCTTTTGCAAAGCTTCATAGCAAGTATTTTTTTTTTCTTTCTAAAACCTTGGTTTTTTTGAAAGGGACCATACCATCCTATCCTATCCTATCCAGGTGTACCTTTGCAGCATTTAATTTATACAAGAAAGATTCCATGGATTTCCAACTCCCAATCTTAGCCTGAAGAAAAGAAGGATTGCACTGTATGCTCCAGGTGGAAGCATCCATATTATTCTATTATTAGCCACTGTTGCCTCTCTATTTCTTGCTATCAGAAAAAGCTCCGGGTACCTGTGCTTGAAGCTGTCATCCAATCACACCCCCCACCTCAAAACGAACATAATTTGCAAAAACATACCAACCATGGCAAATACGCTTTCATAAACTCACCCCGTAAGGACCCCTCCTGATTTCTGTGCATCATCCATGCCTAGAATTACCATATTTAGTTTCTACGACTCTCCTTGATAGGGATTCTATCTCCACCACGTGCTGTTACATCCATTAGCCAAGTAAAGCTTGGTTAAAAACATTTGCATCAGCCTTTTATTGGAAGATTAAAGGACTATTTATGTATTTATTTACCTTTATATCATCCTGACTACTCCTTTCTTCATTTTTCTTTTTTGAAAATTTCTATCCGAAGGAAGAATTGATACATGGTCTTGATGTATGCGCTCAAGCACTATGAAACTCAGTTGTATATAGCTTATATTTGTAATGTGTAGTGGCAAACGTAACTTTTGTCTTCATTCCCTTATTGTAGTTTGAAGTTCCCATTATTGAAAGGGTTAAGACTTTTGCCTGTCCATATTGACAAATACTAATTCTCTCGCAAGTTATTCTTTAAGATCTATCTATGAAACAGTTAGACCACTACTCCAAGTATATTGTTATGTGCTCTATTCATGTTATGTACCCACTTAAGTAGGATACAAATTGTTATCTTTCTACTGATATTTTGAAGGTTTTAGATGATCTGTGATAACATTTTTGGCAGATTGTAATGGACGAACATCAGCGGTCCAATGGAATACCAGTTACACGTTTTACTCTCCAATCTATTTATGCGCAAAGTGATGATGAGAAGCTTGAATTTGAATATGAATCAGGGAATACAACCATTTTGGTAAGATGATGTCTTCTGGGCATATTGGGGGTGTCTGGTTTCTTGTCCACAAGATAACCATAGGTCCACAGGTTTCTTGGCCTTATGGTAAAATTATTATCATCTTGGAATTGATGCCATGGATTACGTCCATACAAAATAGGAAAGTCCCACAGAAAATACAATTTTTTGGTAGCATTTGAATGATTTAAAAAAAAAAAAAAAAAGTAATAAGCTTTATTGAAAAAGAAAAATCACCACCTAGTAAACAGGATGTGCAGTTGAATGTCATTTGGGTAGCATTTAAATGTGGCAATTGTGCGTTCCATAACATTTCAACTGAAGATGTTTCTTGTAATTTATTTTTCCATTTCTTGAAGTTTCTTCTAGGAAATAATGTGGGCCTTTAAATGTCGAAGGAAAGCAACAGTGCAATCACTTTTTTTTTTTTGGGGGGGAGGGGGTTTCGTATTGATAATATCTAAAGAAACTTGAAACTAATTTTATTTTTTGGTCTAACAGGCAAATGATTACACCTCTCAGCCTGAGTTATCCCGTCAGGTACTGAGCATTATTTTCCTACAATTCTTATTTATTAATATGCTTCCACACTGGTTGGGAATAGTTGAGCCTTCATTTGTCATGGTGGGCAATCAATTCAATTGTGATAATTGGGAAAAAAAATAATATATGATGCCTCTTCAATTAGTTTTACCAAAAATATTTCTTTAGACCATAAATTCTGTTTTCTTTTCCTAGGGTCTTCTTTTTTCCTTTTTCTTTTTCATCAGGGGGATTAAGAAATGTTGGTATTGCAATATCCCGACTTTGTGTTCTCTGAAATCCCAATCAGAGAATAAGTTTTAGGAACCATTATGTTCGGTAATGTTGTGTATTATTAATTTAGTTTTCTTAGTCTTCCAAATTATTCAAATCTATTATTTTTTATCAAAATTTTTCGTTTGTCTTATTTTTTCATGTGGCTGCCCATACGTTTTTTGAGTGCAACTCATTTAGAGCTGCCTTTCTGCAGGTTGAGATATTTATTCAGAAGATGAATTCAATTCCAGCTTTCACTGCCAACTTGACAGTAGAGTCTTTCAACAGGCGAACCTTATCTTAAAATTAATGAACTTATACAGCGCAAAATATATCTGGAATCTGCACTTTTCTTGCAGATGAATGAATCTGTATACGTTGCAAATTCAACATGTATTTGTTAGTTGAGGCCTCGAGGGTCTTGTGATGGAACAATTGATCATGGTTTTGCTTCATCTGCTAGGATTTTTATGAGTATTGGATGTCTATTGACTTCCTGGTATAAAGTTTGGTGAGAATTTACCTAGCAGTTGATGAAATGTAAATAATTCACAAGTGGACATGTAACTTTCCAATTGTTATCATTAAAGTGAGTGCTCTTTTGTGTCAAATCAATATTTAGGTGTATAATGGTTCCCTATTAATGGTGCTGTACACGGTGGAGTTGGTCGGAAAAGAGGGGATTGTAGAGTGTGGACCACTTCTGGACCTTGTACTTGTTGGATTCATGTAATCCTACTGTTTTGCAATTTGCAGCGAAAGTTACTCCAAAGTCAAAAGTGGCATAGATGTTAAAGTGAACTATAATTTCTAACCTTATGCTATCGATTCTGTTTTGTGATGTTAAAAAGCATCGGCGGGGCAAGCATGGCATAGCAAAGAAATATGCTAAATCGTGGCCATTGATGTTTGTATTAGGATCATCTCTATTTCATTTTGAAACAAAGAAATGTCATTTCACCTTACTGTTTGTTTTTTTAGTGAAACTAAATATGTATACTCATTCTTTATTAGATTGAATGAGATTATAAATGACGTGATGTCATGAATAACTTTAGATAGGTGAAAGATCAAAATTTTTATCATGAAATGGTCTTTAATTCAAAGCAAATAGAAAGGATCTTTATATGTAGTTTGGCCTTTCCCAAGATTGCTCAGAAATTAGGTCATTAGAGAAGGTTCTATGTGGCACACGTTGTCAAGCACCATGTGTGCTGAAGTTTAGTTTGTCTAATACCATTTGTCGGATCGTGGTACCTCTAACAATTCCTCTCTCATGATGAAGCTCTTGTTGCTCAAATTCCATTTGTTGGATTGTGAGTTATACCACTTCTTATTTGAAATAAATTGGTGATAAGGAAGGCACATTCAAGTATTTTAAGACACTTGACATTATGGGTCCGTTTGGATAGAGTTTATTGTTGCTGAAAGTTGCTGAAAACTGATTGTTGCTGAAAACACTGTTGCAAAATAATTTTTAAATGTGTGAATAGTACCGTGGGTCTTATTTTTAATATTTTTTAATGTATAAACAGTGCATGAACAGTGTGTGAACAGTATTGCACTGTTTATGTACAGTAAATTTTGTCCCCCAAAGTAAAAAAAGCCGGCCAAAAAAAAAAAAAAAAAAAAACAGAAAACGCAACTCTACTTTAAGTAAGAAGATGTGCTATCCAAACCCACGCTATGTCCCGTGAGCTTGTTTTTAAAATGGTTGTAGGTAGTTGAATTATGGCTCTTTTAATAGAGAGAGTTGCAGTAGTATTTCAATCAACTTGTGGGCTTGTGCTTTTAAAAAAAAAAAAATCCAAAACAGTCAATTATTATGAGTCTTTTCAGTTTTCAGAAATGTCTTTGAGGCTATCATTATGGTAGCGACATCAAAACGTGAAGCAGTAGAGTCAGTGGTACGGAATAAGTGAGATTAATGGAGCTAGTTTTGATGGTGCCTGAGCAAAGATTGGAAGGGCATCAATGCAACAAGGATGGTGGAAATGCATTTGGGTGCCAGTCCCACATTCTTTGCATCTGTGTTGATGAAAGTCCAATTCACAATCCCAAGTGCACCAATTGGAACACTCTTAGGCTAATCATTCTTTGCGAGTATAGGTTTATTTACCATTGGATTCCAGTAAAAAGTTTTCTAAATTAAGTAAAGTTTCTATATAAATCTTTATTCTCTTACTGAGTGAAGTAAAAAATTCTCCACTTTTACAAATGGTCACACAAAGTTATGAACATTCACTGGTCCTTGAAAAGGATGCCCTGACTTTACTTTCAGTGCTCAACGTGAAAGCAAAGTGGTAAAAAATGCTCATATTGTCATGGATAATGGATTGTCTTTTTCAGACACCCTTCATTTTCTTGACATTGGACCAACCTAGGGGTGTGAAAGATACTTGGACCAACCTAGCTAGCTAGCTAGTGGGTGTGATAATCAAAACTTGCTTATAAAACTTTAATAACTAAAATTATTTTAGACAAACTGCGTAAATTTTTTTGTAGTACTTGATTTATTATACTTGTTTATATTTATGTGATTTTTGCTTTGATCATTTGACAAAGTGATTTGTCCATTGGATCGGTAGGTTATACAATATCCTATTCTTTCCCTTCAACCCCCTTTGCTTGCGACTAAGGAAAACACACGCCCAAAAGATCATTATGTAGCCAATATGAAAGTTAAAACAATTTCAACAAATAGGGAAATACTAATGATTTGATGAGTCAAATTTGTTTCCTGGATTCATAGATGATAGAACTGTAGTGTTAGACTACATTGTTGGAAAGGTTTGCCTCACCATATCGTCATCATATCGGAGTCCCAGATTGAGGTAAACAGGCCTTGATAAGAAAAGAATAATTTTAAGCCGACAAGGGGTTGTTGGGTCTGAGGGAAAAGAGGACTACCTCTCATTGTTTAGCTCATAAATCTGATATGTATTCAATGGATCTATATATTAAAAAAAAAATTAAAAAAAAAAAATGAATTGGAAGGCAATGCAGGGGAAGGCATTGAATCTTTTTCACAACAAGGCTCATTTGGGAAGTCATGAACCATTTAAAGAGGCCATGTGTGCAACACCTTACCATGGATTATATGACACCGTTAAATGGTACACAAATACTTAAGTTCGTTTTTTTCGAAGTAAAATATTCTATATCAACTGAAAAATATTTTTAAGAAAACTTACTAGTTTTTTCATTGTTTAATGGTATTTCCAAAAATATTGTGGAAAACATTTGAATTTCTCATTACTTTTGTAATACCTTCTTCTCTTTTTTTATTTAAGAAAATTTATTTTGAATTATTATCTGATTGCACCATGCTTTATTCAAGAAAATGCAATGACATTTTCTTGCAAGATATGCTAATTACTAGTGAGAGACTTATAAAGATGATTTTGACAGCTGAATTGAGAAGAGATGACAAAGTCAAGTTAGTGGTGAGGCAGTTGGAGAAGCATTTTAATCAGTGCCACCTTCTTTGGTGAGTGTTTAAGGAGCTAGCTTTATACACAGGCTCTTGGATTTCTTATACTTGGCAGACATTGGCCATAATAAAAATTTACTAGCACTTCCCAACTTATTGAATCAACCCTCTTCCCCTATTGTCCACATCAAGAAAGATCACAATTGATACACTTGCTTATTACACTAGCCCATCAAGAAGAGAAGAAATATGTGGATCTCTCTCCCCCAAAAAAAAAAAACCTACTTTTGTGGGCAAGATATCTAATTATCATGGGTTGGAAATAGCACAATAACCGATCTTAGCCTTAAAAGGAAATCAAACTACAGGATATCCACCCTCACCATATTAAGTCCTTATCCTACGTTGACATTTAATAGGATAATCATATTCCTACCTATTTTTTGCATTTTTAATAAGCTGCCTATGTGAACTAATTTACTAGCTAGCTAGGCATATTTGACTTCTAGCTTGTAGATGAAATGTAAAACCTTTTGACTTATCAAAAGCCTGGTATTGGATATATCATTGCAAATCCCAATTGTGCTTCAAAGTTGAAGATCCTAGTGTAATCATAGTTTTAGGGTGATAAGGACGTTTCTTTCTAAAACTTGGTTTAAATTTGGGGAAAAAAAAAAAAAAAATTCAAATGCCGACACCACTACATAAAATCATTAGTACATATTAGCATGTAGTATATCAAAATCTTCATTTCAACCAAAAATGTAGTCACTCGTGTATTTACTAGGTCAAATTCAACTAGATACGTACTTACAAGTAACTCCAGTTATAACTTAACTAACCAATATAACACACATGTATTTAGTTATCCCTTAGGTCATTACAAATGGCACGTGGTCACTGGAGTATAAAATAAGAGCATTCACATCAGTATGTGTATTTTACACATCCATTTTTACACTAAAAACTTACTTTTTCTATTTTACACCTTCACTTTTACAAAACACCCACATCAATTCATCTATTTTACAACATATTTCAATAAAATATTCATTATACTCCAATTTTTTTATTATTTCTCTCCAACTACCTCTCTTTAATACGCGCTCTCTCTCTCTCTTTCTACCTATTTTTCTGATTTCTCTCTCTCTCTCTCTCTCTCTCTCTCTCTAAACCCATCTCTCTAGCCTTCCTCTTCCAAATCACAAAACCCATCTGCATTCGATCCACCACCAAATCTCAGCCGATCTTCGAGCTTCGATCCACCACGCTGAAACCGATCTTCGAGCACCGCTCCGATCCAATCTCCCAGTTGATCTACGCCACCAAACGCCACAGCTCTGAACCACCGCTCCGATCTGCAGCTCCCACGAGCTCCGATCCACAGCTTCGAACCATCGCTCCGACCACGCTCCGATCCACAGCTCCCACTAGCTCCGATCATGCTTCGATCAGGCAAGACCCATACCCACGAGCTCCGATCAAGCGAGACCCATGATCGTTCTAGTCAAGCATCGATTGTTCCGATAAGCGCCAATCTGTCTCTTTGTTGTTTGTCCGTTTGGGTTTGTGTAATTCTGTGTGTGTGTGTGTTTTTTTTTTTAAGCAAGTATCTCTGTGTTGATTTGTCTATGTGGATGTGTTTGTGTGTGGATGTGATTGTGTGCATCTTATGAAAAAGAAGAAGACGAGAAGTTAGTTTATTGAGTTTATTGAGTCGGAGAAGAGAGAGAAAAAAACGAGCGAACGGAAATTAGTAAAATAATCTTTACATGAGCTACAGTAGCCGTGTATATTTCCACAGTTACTGTAGCTTGTGTAAAGATATACACATTTTTACACGGGTTTAGAAGAACTGATGGAGAACATTTTTGAGTAAAAATGTGTAAAAATTGTGTTTTACATGATTTTACATGGTTTTAGAGGGACTGATGCGAATGTTCTAAAATACTTCAAATGGATAGATGATTTTTGTTATCCTAAGAACATTCACATAAGTCCTTCTATAAAAGAAAAAGGTATAGCCATGGTTTTACCTAAAAATGACCCACATCATTTTGTGTATAAACACTAACACTATTCATGCTTTACGTATCTTGAGGATGAAGGGAGAGAATGGACAGTAGTTGAGAAACAATTACAAAAATCAAGAAAAGTTGATATTTTAATGAAATGTAGTGTAAAATAAATAATCTGATATGAGGTGTTTTGAAAAGTGGACGGTGGTTACTGTGTGTGAAGAAAAGAGAAAAAATTACAAAAAAAAAAAAAAGTTAATATTTTAATGAAATATAGTGTAAAATAAATAATTTGATGTAGGGTATTTTGAAAAAAGAATATGTAAAATAGAAGAAGTAGATTCTTATACTAAAATAGATAATTTTTTTGTATGAGCTAATGCGAATGCTTATGTATTTGTCAAACTTTAGGTTAGTATATGATTAATCTACGCAACAACTTTCACAATAAGAGAATCCATTTCTGTCCTAAACCATCTATTTTATCTGTTTAGGTAATTTTTAATCTAATATCACTTTTCGTGCTCCCTTTCCTCCTCTAACAATTTGGAGTCTTGTGACCACTTATTTATGTATCATGAATTTTTAGAGGTTTCTCTGAGTCTCTTTAAGTAGGTTAGGGGTTCCTTTTCCTATAAAATATGTAGTTATTAGTACTCATTCGTCTTATAGTGCTTATTAATAAAATTTCGGTTTGTTTATTTCTTATTTTTCTGGTGTGTCAAATCTCAAACCTTCTGAATTTAAGGTCGTCATTAGCATTTAGTTGTGCTGTACTGCTGTTGTTGTTTTTTTTATCATGCTGAGAAACATGTGGATTATATCCTCAGCAACCAATGTATTTAATTAAAACCACGAGAAAAACCTTGGAATGGAATGTGAGTAATTAATGACTGGAAAATACTATTTTTTTAATAAATAAAAAAAAACTGAAAAAATGTGATTATGGTCTTGTGGTGGGAGCAATAAGTGAGACCTACAAAGCACAAACGTGTAGAACTGTCTCACCAGGCAAAAAAAAAAAAAAAATGATAAAAGAATGTCATTGACCTACAAAAGCTTTGTTTTGAAGCATGACTTCAAAATTTTTTTTTTTAAAATAAAAAAAGCATATACAATTGTGCTTCCAAACTTTTTTTTGAGGAAGGTGCTTCCAAACTGAAATTAAAAAACGCAACCATGTAATCAAATCCTGCAAATTTAAAGATTGAGACCCAATTGGTCAATTTTCTCATGGACTCCATTATTCGTGGTCCTATGTATTCACAAGTTGAAAGTTTCAATCTATAGCGAGAAAATCAAGTCTATTAAATTATTTGACGGTGAGTTTTGTCTCTATAGAATGATAAAGATAGCAGCATAAGCTCAAGTTCCAAAATTAACAAAAGCAGAAAGAGGAATGAAAGTGAGTGGAAACAGGCTCCGCATAAAGAAAGTGACAATTATCAATTATGTAGAGAACCCTTTGAAGTGCCCAACTACCAGCTTTCTTTGAATTTTATGAAAGTGAATTGTTAGAGGGTATTTGAAAACGGTTCGGTGCTTTGAAAGTTTGAATGAAACTGTCTTTGGTCTTATTTTTGCTTTTCACAAAGTAGTAGGTTGAATTGTGTCCATACTCCATTGTCCAAGTTCAAGCTGATTTTGACCTATAATATATGTTTGACTTAATAAATGCATGCACAAGAAAGAAATTAACGCCATTCTAAAATTCATCGTGTACAAGTGGTTGAGTAGTAGGACACTCTTATGAATCATCAAACTTACGAGTACAATGGTGGTTGTTTAGTGGCAAAATTTGCTCAACAGTACATTTTTAGAAAAATATTAGATAGACAGCACACGTTTGAAGTTATTTAGTAAGTTGGACTGTTTTTTGAAAATCGAGTTTGTGAAACTCGATTTCCAACCCAAAACCGAGTTTCTCAAACTCGATTTACGCCTGAACTCAAATAAAAAAATAAAAAAAAAGGTGGAACTCAAGTTCCATGCTTTAAAAAAAAAAAAACCCAAATGAAACTCGAGTGTACAAAACACGAGTTCTGTTATTTTTTTTAAATGGAACTTGAGTTTGCCAAACTCGAGTTCCACTTTTTTTTTTTTTTTTTTTTTTTTTTTAAATTGAGTTTAGGCGTTAATAGAGTTTGAGAAACTCGATTTTGGGTTGGAAGTCGAGTTTCACAAACTCGATTTTCAAAAAACAGTCTACCTTACTAAATAATTTCAAACGTGTGTTAGCCAACAAATTTTTTCTAAAAAATATACTGTTGAGCAAATTTTGTCTTGTTTAGTAGTAGGAAACTCTTGTAGCCTATTACACTAACAAGTCGAGAAGTTGTGGATTCAAGTAGTGGCACTAGCAAGTTCCACTATTGTGTGAGTAGTTCCACATCATATATGATAGGGTTTAAGTAGACGAAAATAATGATCACAATCTCGAGTCCCATTTTTTCAAATAAAAAAGGAAAAGAGATTCTTCAAATTCAGAATATATAGCCAAGGCTCTAATCCTCTCTCCATTATCACATGAGAAATAAGGTAAAGATGTGGAATATCACACTTTCTTGAGAATCTAGAAATGGGTTCAAGATGCTCTACAATAAAATTGTACTCATCAATAGGCAATGTGATACGACTTAAGACCTTTTGAATGACTGTTACACAAAGAGATAGGACTGTCCTTGCCGACATATAAAAAAGGCAACGTCATGATGAAAATCTCCAATATCTTCAAAGTGAACCACATATAGAAAAAAAAATGATGTAGTTATCCTTCGCCACATACAATTAATACACAATAATTTGCGGTCTAAAGATACACATATAACACGTTAAACAAATACGGTATAATGTGTTAAGTTTCTCACTGGCCTTTTGTGTGTGTCGGTGTGTGAATGTCCAAAACAAGGGACTTCTCAATGCTTTCGCAGCCATTTCACTTTTGTTCACGTCTTGCCAATGCGCTTAGACTTTACATCTTTCAAGTATGAAATACCAAGTTCTTGGTTTGGCAGCTGATTCCAAGCGCAAATTAACTTAATGTCATTGTCCTTGCCAAGATAGTTGTAAGGTCTGAAAATCCTATCATGAATGATTTTATTTTATGTTAATTTCTTTAAAACTTTTGGAACGTCGAGAGTTTTGTAATTCAATTGATATTTTTTAATATTTTTAATAAAAACATTTAGTATTCAAATTCCACCGCTAATAACTATCGATTTGTCAAAGAGAGTGGGAGGTGCGGGACTCTTTTGGCATAAGTTCGGCTCTTACACCTATAAAGCTTTCATCTACTATTCATTTATTATCCTTAATTACTAAACAAATGCTTATTTGTTTAAAGCTGAAACAAAAAGTAATTTTAAGTTCAGCCAAGCTTATTTGCATAGACTCTAAATCCCAAATCCTAACCTAAACTGGAATTTTCCATTTATGTTTATTGTAAGGGAAAGAAAAGAAGTGAGATATCTATAACACATTTTGAGGATTTTCCGAATTAAGAACTCTCACATCAGTCAGTGTATAATAATATAAGGGGTAAAATTCGTAAATTCAATTTAAAAAAACTCTCACATCAGTCTTTGTAAACTTATATAAATTTGGATTGTTGTTACAGTAATCGTGTAACGGCAACCCTTTATAGTGTTTAGTAACGTCCTTCTCAATCTGACTTAAAATGAATACTTTTGGATGACAAGGCTGCCACTGCCAACCTTTCATATGTGCACATGTACTTAGTATATTTTTAACAGATATCTCTCGTCTTTTCTCAAAAAGGTTCATCTTAATTTCCAACCTTTTTCAAAAAGTTGGGATAAGATTCTTTGAATTATATTGGATGAGTTGAATTTGCAACTTATTTGGAATTCAATCAGAAGAAAATGCAATAGTAATAAACTGTTTCTATCCTCAACTGTCTTGACTAGCCAGAAGAGCTTGAGATGTCGTGCCAAATGATTTATTATACAATATGTGCGTAGAAACTTTTGAGTTTAGGAATATTGCTAAAATCAATGAGTGGAATAGAGTTTACTTCAACATAAAATGAGTGTTGTTTTAAAAAAAAAGACGTGTTGACACTTGACACTAATCTTTTTAATCAAGTAATATATTTTTTCTTCTAATGTCATTTTAAAAATAAATATACAATTTTACAGCATTGCTCACCGCTGAGCTACTACATTTTCTCAGCATTATGTAAGCTATGAAATATTACAATGTAGCTTTCTTTAGCACCCCAAAAAAGTGTTGGTGATTTTTAAGATAGCATTAATGCTTTCCAAATAGTTTTTGTTTCAACATGGTTGGGTGTTTTTAAGGGACTTCTCACTTAACTTTTTTTTTTTTTTAGTTTCCAACAAAAACTTTCAAGATTAAAATTAACCCTCCCTTATTATTGTAACTCTTGATTTATCAAAAAAATATAATTAGTTTAAATTTTTTTATTTTAAGAGTTAAGATGGCAAGTGCTTGAAAAGGCTTAATAATCACTCCCAACTGAAACAAGTACCACATATCCGTTGTGAAATAAACTAAATTGAAGCACTATCTTAAGGTTGGATTTGGATAATACCATTCTTAATCACAGTTTTGTTTGACTATTTGACACAATGCACTAATGCAGGCCATGTCAAGAAAATAGTGGGAAAAACCGAAAAAGTAAAAACTTCATCCTTTATTCCAATCCACAAAGTTGCAAAGACCTAGCAATGGGGTTGCCATTCATAGCCAACTTCCACATTAGTTTTATCTTTCCAAGAGTCATATCAAATACGGGTCATTTTAAAGAATGAAAGCTAATAAATGATGCACAATACATCTTGCCAAAAAATGTTTAATAGTTTATTAGAATCAAATTAAGTCATTTTGAGAAGTTAGGGATTTTGCAAGTGTGAATATAGTAGTTTTATGAATTGATGTGTCAGCTTTTAAAACAAAAAAAAAAAAAAAAAATATATATATATATATATAATATTGTTCATAGAATACCGATTATCATTTTTATTGTTGTCAGTTTGTAAATCTTTTAAAATAAAATTATAATTACTTTTAGCATTTTCTAAGTAATTAATAGTTTGACAAGGCTGTGATCCTTAATATCAAATACTAAATAAAGATAAATAATTCTTGATTTTTCTCACAATTAAAGTCAGAAGTTTGTGGACAATGTGGAGTGAAAATTGGCTTTTTTAATATGATATGGATATGTAGTTTTGACTCATAGGTGTCAGACCCCAAATTTATCAAAAACTTTTTTGTACATGTGCATATAGGATTTTAAAATTTTAAATACATAATAATATTCATCGGATCCTCTTAGGATTCATATGCTCTGTCTCCACTTGTCTCCCGCTTTGATCTCAAACACCTTTCCTTTGTACCATAAAATCAAAGCATTACAAAGATCATATATGATTAAGTTGGCATGCAATTCAACATTGACTTCCTTTGCCGACAAACCTATATATTACTGCCAAGTGTCATGAAACATAAATGAATCTAGACTTATTAACCACAAGTTCTGGGTTGAATCCATGTTTTTAGTTATAAAATAAATGCGTATCCACATGTGTGTAATAAGTTTTAGCCATAATAATTACCTCTTACCGGTAAAAAATTAAAAAGGCAAAAAAGAAAAAGAAAAAGTGTTTTACCCTGTCCTTTTCTCCCAATTAAGTGTTTCAAAAAAAAAAAAAAAACCCTTAAAAAGGATATTGGATAATAGTCATTGGAAAATAAGTATTGAAAAATCATTCCAAGTTATAAAAAAATCCAACATTTCTATTGCATTGGCCAATATGTTATCATACAATTAAAAAGTTGTAATTCTCTACCTTGGCAAATTTTGGCAATAGTTATTTATAGAGAAGGTGCTTAACTTTATTATTATTATTATTGATTTATTTATTTAATGGGTGATGGTGCTTCACTTTTAAGTTTTAACTTTTAAGAATGTCATGCAAACCTTTAAAGAAGATAATGTTTCATCACCATTATAATGGTTAAGATGCATCAAATTGAAGGGTTAAGTAGATTCATACATCTTTCAGAACATGAATTCACAAGTTCATGATACTCACATGAAAATCAAAATCTATGGCTAGTGGCTACATTGTATTAGGAAAGCACATCCTTAATTTGAGCCTTCAATAAAAATATAAAATCTCTCTCTCTCTCTCTCTCTCAAACTTTGTGCTAATTTTTGGGACATTCTGGCCTTTTGTCCTTTTGGGCAAAAATATTTGGCATTATGCCCCTGTTTCGAAATTATATAGGTGCGTGCCCCTGTTTCGATATTCAATGACCCTAAAATCGAGTTACTTAAAGTACTCGATTGGTTTAAAATCGAGTTATGCCCGATCAAATTAAAAAAAAAAAAAATTGCATAGAACTTGATTTTATGGAAATCGAGTTCCAAAACGCCACTATAGGGCTCCCGAAACCTGCCATGGGATAATCACACTTAAATTTTTTTTTTTTGCAAGAAAACGCCACTATAAGGTTTTAAAACGTCACTATAAGACTTAAAAATTCCATTATAGGCTCCCTAAACCTGCCATGGGACACTTAGAAATTTTTTTTTAGGAAAACGCTGCTATATGGCTTTAAAACGTCATTATAGGGCTTAAAAACGTAACTATAAGCTTCTTGAACCTGCCATGGGACACTTAGAAAAAAAATTTTACTCGGGCAGTAAAATTTTTTTTGCATGGAACTCGATTTCCAGGAACTCGAGTTCCATGCAATTTTTTTTTTTTTTTTTTAGTTTGATTGTGCATAACTCGATTTTAGGATCATCAAGTATCGAAATAGGGGCACGCACCTATATAGTTTCAAAATAAGGACATATTGCCAATTAAAAAAAAAGGGATAAAAATGCCAGATATTCCCTAATTTTTGACACAAATAAATTAAAGAAGTCCAATATAATCCTCTAATCAAGGTCCTTTGGAAGACACGTAAACAAGGTAAATACCATAAGTCAATTTTGACATTCTTATTCATTGTATATTGTAATGGACCATATGACCAACCAAAAAGCAATGCATTAGCCAATGAAAAGAAAATATGAACCTCAAATTGTTGTTAAACGCCGACAAAACTTTTGACTTTGTTTCCTTGTCTTTGTTTTTGCCCGCATCTACATATCATATATAAGCACTTAACAGTACGTTGCACTATGCAAACTAATTCAAAACTCATCATTCCTCTTTCACCAAGTGCATTTCAGACCGCACTTACTGCTCAACTTATTTAGAGGGTCGGTATATCATCATTATAATAATTAAGCTTTGCACATAATAATTAATTACTTTTGTTTCTCCTTGCATGTACATAGTCTCAATATGTTATGTACTTTCATGTCATATGTAGTTAATTAACATGATTCTCCTATAGCTATCTGAATTTTCTTTCCTAAGAATACAATTTTTGATTTCCACGTGATTGTGATTATTGAATATTATTCATGACAGATAATTGATTTTAGCATTCTTAATTCTTCTTCTTCTTTTTATTTTTTTTAAAAAATAAAAAATACATGGTACTATCTAATATCCTTTTGATATATATATATATATATATATATATCCTGAATTCCTATGTAAATTAGATTGAAACATAATAATCACCAATTTGACTGAATTACAATCGATCATTTTTTTTTTGTTTTTGTTTTTGTTTTTGTTTTGTTTTGTTTTGTTTTTTGTTTTTTTTTTTTTTTTTTAACCTTTTACTTTGTAATTTTATAATTTTTGTGGATATAACTCTGATGATGAGAAATAGATTACTCTATGATGATCGTACTTAATTAATTTAGTAAAGAATTAGCAAAATAACTTTTGGATGTATTACCTCATCACACAAGAATGCAAAGAATCTAGATTATGAAATGAGAATATTTATAAAATAAGGAATCAAATCACAAGGAGCTGCATGCATGTGAACCAATTTAAATATAGGGGTAGTGACAGGATCATTTGACCCCAAAAAAGGCACTTGTACTTATTAGCGATTTTATTAAAAGTAGTTTATTAAAAATAGTTTATGTGTTACATTTTCTTGCATTTTTAGTGCAACGACAAAAGATCATGTCATACCATCAAATAAGTTCCATTATATATATATATATATATATATATATGACAAGCATGCTATCTACCAAACTCAAGACTAAACAAAGGCTCTTTCTTAAGCTTCAATAATAATAATTTAATTCTAATAAAAAAATTGAAGAAGGTTTTTATAATCCCTAAAATTTAATTTGATATGCTGAATTAAAGAATTACTGAATGCCTTGATTTATAATATCATGGCATATTTCATCTGCCAACTAATCTTTCTTTCTTTTTTTTAGGTGATGAAGCAATTCCCAACTCCACACCCAGACCCACACCCAACTGTAGTAGAGCTACAGACTATTTTCTTGAAAAGGGAGAGAAGTATTGCTAACTTGCAACATACAATATTATAAATGTCAGAGAACTCTTACTCTTAAAAATTAGTGGAAATGGACAAAGAAAGAAGTATTGTTATTGCAATTATTCCAAAGAAAACAAAAGAAATAGGGTAATTTGAATGATTATATATGGGAACATATAATTACACATGGGATATTCAGCCAAAAAGAGAAGAAAGAATAATTATATATGGGAAGGAAGATGGCTAATTAAGCTGGGTAAATGGACCACCAAAGAGGGATGATAGGGCAACTCCACATGTCAACCCTACCCAGAAATTAAAGCAACCCCATAAGCCCCACACCCACACTTCATACATGAGATGGAAATAGGTTTCAACAGCACAAAAAGCACAGTATCACTAAAACCATTTTTTTGGTGGAAGTGCTATCCACGTGGGTATAGTGCGTGTGGGATTAGAATTTCATAGGATCAGTTTTATTTTGCATATAAATTTAGGACAATTAATCCAGCTTGACTCATATATATTCAGTATATATATAAGAAGAACTTCACACCTTCTAGCAAGTCATCCTATATATCTCTCTTTTTCTTATTTGCTAAGCTTTGAAGAGAGACACAGAAAGAGAGATGGAGATGGAGAGAAGGCAGAATAACAAGGGGGAGAGCATTGACATGTCAGGAATGGGTGAAGAGACCACTGTTGATTGGAGAGGGAGACCTTCCAACTCTAACAAACATGGTGGAATGAGAGCTGCAGCTTTTGTTCTTGGTATCCTTTTCTCTCTCTCTTTATCTGTATATGAGTGTGTGTTATATAGAATATGACAAAAAAGTTAGGCTTGAAAGACACTACTTAAGTTGGTTTTAGGGTTATTCCTTTTGACTGATCTTGACTGACTTGTTGATGATAGGAAGCTTGGTTGTTGTTGTATTCAAAGCTTTCATTATGATAATTCAACTCTTATTGAATGTAAAGTCTAATAGTAGCCTTGGCAATCTGAAGCTATATATCTTTCTAGTATGAGGTCAGCTGCATATAAATTTTAGATATTCATATTCATATATATTTTTTTGATGGAATAGATCATATTCATTTTCGAGTTTATGTTTTTTATTTTTTTATATATGTATATATATTTTTAAGTGGCTATTGGAGTACAAACTGATGTGAATGGTGGTAAACTTTGAAGGGTACATGCTATTTGACCAAAAATGTTATTGGTCTCTCTCTCTCTCTCTCTCTCTCACATAAAATTTGTCTTCTATGCACTTACTATTGGATTGCTTATTCATATATTTGCTAAGTTTGTGTCGTGTATAATTATTTTCAGGACTACAAGCCTTTGAGATAATGGCCATAGCTGCTGTTGGGAACAACCTCATAACATATTTGATTAATGAGATGCACTTCTCATTATCAAAGTCGGCAAACATAGTGACAAACTTTGTTGGAACTGTCTTTCTCCTTGCACTCCTTGGCGGCTACCTTTCAGATTCTTATCTTGGGAGCTTCTGGACCATGTTAATCTTTGGTTTTATTGAACTTTCTGTAAGTCTTTGGGTTAGTTTGGATTGCACTGAAAACGTTTTTAGCGCATTGCATCTCTGATAGTGGGTCTCATATACTGTTTACAATACCTACAAGTACTCATTTCAGCAAAATTTTCATTAAAATTGAGTCTCATAGTACTATTTACACATTTAAAAATTATTTTATTACAATATTTTTAATTTTCAACCATAAACAGTATTTAGACAAACCCTTTATTTTATATCGCCTTTTCTTTTTCCTCCACCTTTTGTCTCTCTCTAAATTTTCAACCCAAAAACACAAGTGGATATAAGTTCAATATTAGCCAGTAGATAGACAATGCTGTCACTGCACAAAGATCCTGACATCTATAATGGGGCAATAGTACTCATGGTCTGGTTCTCAATAATGACTGAGCACATTTCTTTATTATTAGTTTTTTTTAAACAAAAAATTTTTGTTTGTGCACTAAAGCTGGACTTAGAGTCGCTGTACAAAGTTTTCATTTCTACATAGCTAGGTCTAATAAAAGTGATTTGTAGATAGTCTTACCCAATTATTTTTTTAAAGGTTTGCGCATGGCCATCCAAAATTCAAATTAAATGTTTTATTTTTAATATTTAAAGAGATTGTATAACGAATATTGTATAACAAATCTTGTATAAGATTTTCCTTATTCATAAAAGAAAATATTGTATATAGGAGGTTCTATTGATCAAAATTTGTGTGTATGGGTACATGCTTGCGTGTGTGTGAGCTCAGAGTTGGTCACACAGTTTTTTGTTGAACTTGCAGGGTTTTATACTACTCTCGGTCCAAGCTCATCTTCCCCAATTAAAGCCACCCCAGTGCAACATGCTCACAAATGGAGAAAACTGTATAGAAGCAAAGGGCTTGAAGGCTTTGATATTCTTTGTAGCACTTTACTTAGTGGCACTAGGGAGTGGATGTGTCAAACCCAACATGATTGCTCATGGAGCCGACCAGTTCAAGCAAGATAATCCCAAGCAATCCAAAAAGCTCTCCACTTACTTCAATTCTGCCTATTTTGCCTTCTCTATGGGTGAACTTATTGCACTAACAGTTCTTGTATGGGTCCAAACTCATTCTGGGATGGATATTGGCTTTGGAGTCTCAGCCGCTGCCATGGCATTTGGACTAATTAGCTTGGTTTCTGGTACTTTATACTACAGAAACAAGCCCCCTCAAGGAAGCATCCTTACTCCCATTGCTCAAGTAATTAGTCTCAAAAGCTTTTATACCTCTTTTAATTTATGGTTTTCTTTTTCTTTTCCCTTTTTCATAGGCATAATCTTTGTTTTCATTTGTGTGGATGCATCTATATTGTTAGAGTATGAGTACTTCTATTTTTTTTTTCATGCATGCTTTTCTATATCTATACATAACTGGAATAGAATTTTTTATTGTCAACTTTTCTATACTTTCCAAAAATAATAAGTATGTTATCTAATTAAAAATAATTAAAAAAAAAAGATAGGTCAAGGATATGAAAGTATATTGAGATTTTTGAAATTTAAATATAAATTCCACAAAATTGGGATACATTTTAGGCTTAAACTATAACTACTTGTGGTTACAAATTTAAAATATTATTTTTTAAAAAGAGAGCCTCTAGAGTCTAAACACGTGGTAGCATGTGTGAAGAGGCTATTATTAGTTTATCACACAATTAGTGTGCATTTGGTATGATTTAATTTTGCCAGCTTATTTTACTATTCAGCTTATTTTTGCTACTATTTATGGATTCCATTGCACTTTTTGGTACTATTCATGGAACCCACTATACTATTTCAAATAACTTTTACTTTTATCTAAAGTACTTTCAGAAAATAATTTCAATTTTAGTAAAATAAGAAGATCCCAAACAGACCCTTAGTCTCTTCTTATGAATAATTAAATTTCATTGACTATGATATATATGTAATTGGACATATGAGTTTATTGTATGGTCACAACTTGTGCATTTTTTAGTATTTCCTTGCTCCAATTAGGAACTGTAATTAGTGATTTACTATATTTTTTGCCTAATGGTTGAACTGTTTGGTTCAGCTGATTATGCATACAATTTTGTTTGTTTATGTTGATTACTGATTAGAAAAAGTAACATGCGGTTGTTAAATAAAATAAGGTTGTAGCAAGAAGTAGTGCTGTCTTCTAGCTCATGGTCATAGAAACACTTTATTTACATTAGGTCCTGTGTAACTGATTGGATGGCACCAAATACAAATTCATTCAATTTACCCCTTTTTTTGCCTTTCTTACTTTTTTGGTTGTCTTTCTAAACTGTACTTCCTCTTCTCCTTTTTTTTTTTTTTTTTTTTTTTGAAGGTTTTTGTGGCTGCAATTTTGAAAAGAAAGCAGGTTTGTCCATCTAACAACGTTGCCTTGTCTTCTGAGAGTGGAAATCCCATTCACCCCGAAAAGTTCAGGTATAATAATTTGTAAAATGATTTATTCCTTTTTCTGTGCTTGTTTTATCCTAGAAATTCTACACAAACTTTCAAATCATTATTGAAATACAGTATGAAAAAAAAAGTATTTAGGACCCCTATATGTTTTTAAAGTTATGATGACATTTCATTCTTTAAACTTATTTCTCGGTCTGTTCAATTCACAGGATTGAATGGTAGCTTTTTCTAATTGTAATTAAGCTAGTTATATGGCCTCAAATTCTGCTATACTTGAAAATCTTGGATAATAAAATTTGGTGATGTTTATATGTTAATATCACTATTAGTTATCATTTTTCTTACAATATATTGGTTCCTCTACTTAATGACTGTATGCAAAAAATCAGGTTCTTGGACAAGGCTTGCATCCAAATCCAAGATGGTGCTAATGCAAAGGAAAGTCCATGGAGATTGTGCACTGTTACTCAAGTCAATCAAGTGAAGATTTTGATCTCAGTTGTTCCAATCTTTGCTTGCACCATTGTTTTCAACACCATTTTAGCTCAACTCCAAACATTCTCAGTCCAACAAGGAAGTGCAATGGACACCCAACTCACTAAATCCTTCCATATCCCACCAGCTTCACTTCAATCCATCCCATACATCTTGCTCATCGTTGTAGTCCCTCTCTATGACACTTTCTTTGTCCCTTTTGCAAGAAAAATCACTGGCCATGAGTCCGGAATCTCCCCCTTAAATAGAATAGGCTTTGGCCTCTTTTTCGCAACATTTTCAATGGTTGCAGCAGCCATCATGGAGAAAAAAAGAAGGGATTCAGCTGTAAATCTAGACAAAACATTATCCATTTTCTGGATCACCCCACAGTTCATAATCTTTGGATTATCGGAAATGTTTACTGCTGTAGGCCTCATTGAGTTCTTTTACAAACAATCCTTGAAAGGGATGCAAGCATTTTTAACAGCCATGACCTATTGCTCATACTCATTTGGATTTTATTTGAGCTCCTTATTGGTCTCTTTGGTGAATAAGATCACATCAAGTTCCTCAAATGGTGGTTGGCTTCACGATAATGATCTAAACAAAGACAGGCTAGATCTTTTTTATTGGTTGCTGGCAGCCCTTAGCTTTCTCAACTTCCTCAACTATCTATTTTGGTCTACATGGTATTCTAATTCTTCTTCCTCATCAAGCAGACCACACCAAGAGACTAATGTAGAGGACTATAGCCATTATCGTTTCACCTCTGAAAAAAATATTGGAGCTGATGGCAATATACCTTAAAAGACACATCATCAAATATTACCTAGCATCTTGTATAATACTTATATAGATGAAGAATTATGTAATCCTTTGTGTGCTCTCTTGAGGCTAACAGTTTCTGTAAAACTGTAAGTATAAAAAAGTGCCATTAAGAGAAGCTTGGTAGCAATGAGTTATATGAATCATAGCTTACTCTCTATATTTTCTCATGAAGGCCAATGTCTTGATCTTGTTTTGTTAATACATATGCTTTAAATGTATTGGAAAGCTCATCTCCCTTGCTTTTGATCAATTATTATAATAATAAAAAAAGACTACAAAAATTAAAGTACAAACCTAAGTGGGAAAAGACTATGCACTTTTCAAGTAAGTGTACCCAATGACTTTGAGTTAATCCCAAGTATTTATGAGAAAAGTATATATGCCTAACCCCATTTACAAGATACAATGAATTCTCCTTATCATTCTCTTTTACATATGCATCAATCTCTTGGGTGGACCTCATCACTTTCTTTTGAACGACAAAAAAGGAATATGTAAGTGGGGGGCTAATGCTTTTTACTTGAGACAAGGGGTTCTTTAGAGAACTCTAGCTTTCAACCATGCACGATTTGATGTATGTATATGGAACATAATGAAGCCCTCCAAAAGTCAGAAAGAAAAAAGTGCCTTTGAAAAAGAGAATGTGATCCATTGGAACTATACAAAACCATCGGTTCCCATTTTCATGTTTGGTAGGTCAATTATGTACCTTTGTACAAAGACATGTCTCAAACATGTCTTGAAGCTAGACCCCCACTTCCCCCCCTGAAATCCTTTGTTATTGCTGTCCTCTTTAACACCATTGGTAAGGCATAAATCAAATTGTTGGCTTAAAGATTGGCATGGTTCCCCTCCCTCCATTCCTCCTAGTAAAACAACTACTCATGACATGGATTTCCATCCTTATTATCTAGTCATGGACTTTATCATAGCTTGCACCATTATAGGCGACTAGAAAATGTGACATGTTCACGTCTTTGGGTGAGAGAGAGATTTTGGAAAAAGTAGGGATAGGGGTTGTGAGGGACTAGGGGGATGTTGCTCCACATATACCAAAGAAATTATATGCATCTTGCTCATTTTGTTTTGATGGAAACAAAATTTTGCTTTAGATTCCTTTGAATGAGATTTAATATATATATATATATATATATCAAAAAATATTGTACCCCATTTAAGTAACATGATATCACACGATATTCCACCTTCGAATATCTAGCTTTTCCCAACTATATATTAAGTTGTTAGAATAATGGTTAAATGATTAAATTTATTGTTTCTTAACAGTATATGATTTAGGAAAACCAGTTGCACAAGGAAAAATTTGTCAATTTGTTTCTTTGTTAAGTGGAAAATGAAAATAGTAGATGAGATTTATATGTTTCAACCTCAAACTCTTCTTAAAATGATATGATTATTTTTTAACAAAGTATAGTTGATACTATACGATGGGATAGCAAAGAAATCACTATCTATGGTTCGTCCAAGGGAGTCGTCCATGATCTCTAGTCAAATAAATGGCATATCTCTGATTCGTTCAGTGGGGTCGTCCATGAGTTTTAATCAATTGAATGAATGAACCCCAGGCAATTAGGACAGAAGGGTCGTCCACATGGTAAGCTCATGGACGACCACACTACATCAATTTATATACAAAGAGTCATCCATGGGCAAGTCACATGGACGACCATGTAACACTTAACAAAATTCTGGAGTGGTTAATTAACCCATGTTCATCGCCAGCAATTTCTCCTAAGTATGTAACTTCCATCAGCGGTTACTGTTTCTATAGCCGTTAGGAAAGTTATCTCCGTAAAACCAGTTATTCCATAAATCTTGGAGAGGTTACTAAACCAAGTAACTGTCCTAAGGTTCCCTATATAAAGGACCGGTCTGAAACAGGCAAAGGAATGAGATTCTGAGATTTTACTCTCGAAAAGTTGGAACTACATTTCCTTGTTTAGAAAACTAACTTTATCATCGGAGGGTATTTGGCCGGTCCACCCCGGTCACCCCTTGATTATTTCTTCTTTTCAGGTCTTCGCTACCGTCGTAGTCCACCGAAACCGAAGTGTTCAACCAACTGATTCAACACATCATCAGTTGGCGCTGTCTATGGGGATCGTAAGTTGTTTTACGATTTGGCTTTCTGCGACAAAAGGTTGAATGGTTCGGACTAAGTCGAGGGCTAAAAGCTTAGGCCATCAGGGAAGCAGAGACGCTTCAAGCAACCCCTATCGTGATCGCCAATCCGCACCAGCCATGCAGACACCCTCTATCCAGCATGTTCACTCTATGGTGGCCGCAATGGTGGAATTAACTCGCCAGAACCAGGAACTAAGAAGGGAGATCAATCTAAGAAGGCAGACACACGAAGAACAAGAAGGGAAAATGCGTGAGCAAGAAGATGGAGACAATGCCGAAATTGGAAGTCAATCCAAAGGCACCACTTCACGAAGGGTGCCACATTTGGAGAAGGAAATGGGCCAGATGAAGAAAGTGATAGAAGAGATGAAAGAGAACTTAAGGAGGGCTAATCCAATAGAAGATTTGGTCCATAGAACCGATTCCCCCTTTACGACTTCCATTAACGGTCACCCCCTACCACCTAAGTTCAAATTGCCTTCCCTGGATTCATACGATGGGGCGCGAGATCCTTTTGATCATATAGCTACCTTCAAGACCACTATGCATCTTCAAGGAGTCCCTGATGAAATAATGTGTAGAGCCTTTCCTACCACCCTCAAGGGGCCAGCGCGAGTGTGGTTCAGCAAGATACCTCCAAACATAGTCAGTTCTTTTGAAGAATTGAGTAAGTTGTTTGTCAACAACTTCATTGAAGGACAAAGGCACAAACGCTCCTTGTCCAGCCTGTTGACTATAGAGCAAGGAGAGAATGAAAGTCTGCGGTCCTTCATCACTCGTTTCAACAAGGAAGCCTTAATAGTAGATGAGGTGGATGACAAGCTATTATTGGCAGCCTTCCACAATGGGGTTAACTCAGACTTGTTCATTCATAAGCTGTATGAGAAAGAGTCCCAGTCTATGGCAGAGCTCGTCCATTCAGCCCAGAACTTTATGAATGCAGAAAACGCAATTATAGCTAAGAAGAGGAAGAGAGCTGATAGAATGGAAGCAAACCCCACCCGTCACTCAGACCAAGGGCCTCATCCATAGAAGGGACGAATGGAAGACAAGAAAGAATGAGATAGAGATAGCAGGAAGGCAGGCCTTTCAGCAAGGAATCAGAATTACACACTCTTAAATGCCCCACTCAATCAAGTGTTCATGCAAATTAAGGATGATCCTTCCTTGAAGTGGCCAGAGAAGATGAAAGGAGATCCGAATAAGCGCAATAAAAATAAATATTGTTGCTTCCATAGGGATCATGGGCATGACACAGACGAGTGTTACGACTTGAAGCAGCAGATCAAAAATCTCATCAGGAAAGGAAAGTTGAGGCATTTTGTTGGAAGGGACCATAAAGACGAGAAGCTGAAGGGGATGATGGAAGAGTCATCACAGCCCCCACTTGGAGAAATAAGAGTTATTATTGGTGGGAGTTTGACAGGACAGTCTTCCAAAGCGAAAAAGACATACCTCAAAGCGGTGCAAAATGTTCAACTCTCTGGACGACCACTAAGGACGAAGGATACGGACGAGCCAACCATCTCTTTCACAGACGAAGAAGCTGAGAGGATCCATCATCCACATGACAATGCAATTGTCATTACCCTACTCATTGTAGATTATACAACCAGGAGGGTATTGGTGGATAATGGAAGTTCAGCAGATATATTGTATTATCCTGCCTTCTAGCAGATGAGGCTTAGACGAGATCAGCTTCGTCTAGCATGCTCGCTACTGATAGGATTTGGAGGAATGAAAGTGCAGCCCATAGGTACCATTACCTTGCCTGTAGTGGTAGGGTCATACCTGCAGCAGATAACTAAGCAAGTAAATTTTCTTGTGGTGGATTGTTCATCCTCATATAATGCCATTATTGGAAGACCAACCTTGAACAGTTGGAAGGTGGTAACATCTACCTACCATCTATCAGTCAAATTCCCTACGGAGTGCGGGATTGGACAAGCACAAGGAGATCAATTGGCAGTTAAGGAATGTTATCTAGCCATGTTGGCTATGGACGAGCAAATGCAGACTATGAGTATAGAAGAAAGAAAAATTGTTGCAGAACCAACTAAAGTATTGGAATATGTTTTATTACAAGAAAATGATCCTGAGAAATTCACTAGAATTGGAACAAGTATGAAGGAGAAGGCGAAAGAAGACTTCGTTCAGTTTTTAAAGAAGAATGCCGATGTTTTTGCATGGAGTCATGACGACATGCTTGGCATTGATCCAAGTGTAATCACTCATCGACTGAATGTGTCCCCCTCTTCTAAGCCTATTCGTCAAAAGAAGAGGGTGTTCGCCTCTGAACGAGAGAAGGCTATCAAGGAAGAGGTTCAAAAACTAACCACAGCACAGTTCATCCAGGAAGTCTATTACCCGGATTGGTTGGCAAATGTAGTGATGGTAAAAAAAACAAATGGTAAGTGGAGGATGTGCGTTGACTTCACTGACTTGAACAAGACTTGCCCTAAGGATAGTTATCCTTTGCCTCGCATTGATCAACTGATTGATTCTACAGCTGGCCATCAACTGTTGAGCTTCATGGACGCCTTCTCAGGATATAATCAGATAAAGATGGACGAGGTAGACCAGGAAAAGACATCTTTCATTACCAGTTAAGGTTTGTTTTGTTACAAGGTGATGCCCTTCGGTCTGAAGAATGCAGGGGCAACTTATCAAAGGTTGGTGAATCACATGTTTCACCCATAGATAGGACGGAATGTAGAGGTATACGTGGATAACATGCTTGTGAAGAGCTTAGATGAGGGAAGCCACTTGGACGATCTTCAGGAAACCTTTGAAACACTCAGGCGATACAAGATGAAGCTGAACCCAAGTAAATGTGCGTTCGGAGTATCGTCGGGAAAATTTCTAGGATTCATGGTTTCAAAGAGAGGAATTGAGGCATATCCAGACAAGATCTAAGCCATATTGAACATGGAACCACTGAAGAACATCAAGAAAGTCCAATCCCTAACTGGACAAGTTGCAGCTCTAAACAGGTTTGTCTCAAAAGCCACTGATAAGTGTTTACCCTTTTTTAAAATTTTCAGGAAGGCATTTGAATGGACGGACGAGTGTCAAAGGGCCTTCCAGGACCTAAAGCACTATCTTACTACGGCTCCATTGCTAAGTCCGTCCGTGCTAGGAGAAGAATTATATCTATACTTAGCAGTGTCCCCACATGTCGTAAGTTCAGCGTTGATCAGGAAGGAAGAAAAGGTGCAAAAGCTTGTGTATTATACAAGCCGGGCATTGAGAGGAGCGGAAGGAAGGTACCCATTGATAGAGAAGTTAGCCTTCGTGCTAATAATCGCTTCTAGGAAGTTAAGACACTACTTCCAAGGTTATGTCATCATTGTCATGATTGATCATCCACTCAAGAAGGCAATGAACAAACTTGAAGCTGCAGGACGATTAATTCAATGGGCAGTTGAGCTCAGTGAGTTTGACATTCGGTACCAACCGAGGAATGCAATAAAAGCTCAAGCCCTGGTAGATTTCATTGCAGAATTTACTCCAAGTTATGAGGACTTAGATGAGAAAGAAGACAGTAAAAAATGGGTCGTCCATGTAGACGGGTTATTTACGCTGAATATAGGAGGTATAGGAGTTGTTTTGCAATCACCAGAAGGAGATAAACTGAAGTACAAGGCTTGCTTGCAATACCAGACAACTAACAATGAGGTGGAGTACGAAGCCCTTCTTAAAGGGTTGGAGTTGGCTAGATCTGTAGAAGCGAGCTCAGTACTCGTCCTTGGAGACTCACAGTTGGTCATAGGCCAAGTAAATGGAACGTGTGAAGCCAAGGAAGATAGAATGAAGAGATATTTGAAGAAGATGTTACGCCTTGTGAAGAAATTCAGAGAAGCTAATTTCGTTCAAATCCCGAAGGAAAAGAACATGGAAGCGAACACTCTAGAGAAGGAAGCCTCCGCTAATGAAGCAATGGACAAGTTAGATGAAATACGATACCTGCCAAGCATAGACCTTCCAGAAATGTTGCAGATAGAAGGTGAAGAGAAATGGATGACCCCAATAGTCTCATACCTGAAGGACGGAAGGCTTCCAGAAGGGAAGGACGAAGCCAGAAGGCTCAGAGTTAAATCAACCAGATACATCCTTATGGACGAAGTGTTATACAAAAGAGATTTTTCACAACCATACCTGAGGTGCTTAGCTCCAGACGAAACGAATTACGTATTGAGGGAAGTTCATGAAGGAGCATGTGGTAATCATTCAAGAGCCAGATCACTCGTCTACAAGGTCATTCATGTAGGGTACTATTGGCCAAACATCTAAGCTGACGTTAAGGCATATGTTAAAGTATGTGACCAATGTCAACGTTTCAGTAACATACCTAGACAGCCGTCAGAATATCTTACCCCAATGATGGCCCCTTGGCCTTTTGCACAATGGGATTTGGATATTTTAGGCCCATTTTCAACTGGAACCGGACAGATGAAGTTTTTGGTGGTGGAGATAGGTTATTTCACTAAGTGGGTGGAACCTGAACCCTTGGTGAAAATTACACAACAAAATGTCAAAAACTTCGTCTGGAAGAGCATTGTATGCAGATTTGGAGTACCAAGAGTACTGGTATCTAACAATGGACGACAGTTTGATAATACCCCCTTTAGAGAATTTTGTGAATAGCTTGGAATCAAGAATTATTATTCCTCACCCTCCCACCCACAAGCTAATGGACAAGCAGAAGTAGCAAACTGATCCTTGTTGAAATCATCAAGACTCGGCTTGAAGGGGCAAAGGGAGTATGGCCGGATGAGTTACCAGGTGTTTTGTGGGCTTACAGAACAACAGTGAGGATTCCTACAGGAGAGACTTCTTTCAAATTGGCTTATGGGAGTGAAGCAATTATACTTGCAGAAATACATATGGCCAGCCACAGGGTGATGAAGTACCAAGATGAGGAAAATAATGAGCAGCTTCGTCTTAACCTTGATCTTATAGACGAGGTAAGGATGGACGCGGAGCAAAGAACAGCAATGTACAAAAATCTCATAACAAGGCAGCACGACGCCATGGTGAAACCTAGACGCTTCAACGTAGGGGATCTCGTCCTGAAGAAAGTTTCTTTGGCCACCAAAAACCCGGCCCACAGGAAATTGGGACCAAATTGGGAAGGACCATACAGGGTAATCAATTGCAAAAGGCAAGGATCCTACCACTTAGAAGCTTTGGATGGAAGAAAGCTGGAACACCCTTGGAATGTTGAACACCTGAGAAGGTACTATCAATATAGGATGATCATGGATGAACACTGCTGCAGGACGAAGGCCATGGACGATGTGAAGAAGTATTGTTTTCTTGTGTTTGTTTATTACTACTATTGTGTTTTAAGTGTATAAGTATTTTATGCTGCTCATGGACGAAGTTATTTTGTATTCTGTGTTTTTAATTCCCTAAAGGCATAAGCTCTCAAGCGTGTGCCATGATTGTGGATGAATGTTTACATAGTGTGGATTTCCAAATATATATATGATGTGCTTTAAGTATATGTATGATTGTATGAGAATCCTCCATTTTATATGATTTCATTCTGAATGATACACAAAAGGCAAAAAGCCAAAGACGAATAAAATCCTTGGACGCAAGGAGGTATCGTCTATAAGCTTTCCTCCAAATAAGGGTAAAGCAAGAAAAGAAAACCTAAGACATGTCCGTCTAAAACTTAGACGAGATAAATCCAAAGGCATGTCTGTCTAAAACTCAGACGAGATAAAACCTAAGGTATATCCATCTAAAACATAGACGAGATAAAACCTAAGGTATATCATCTTAACCATGGACGAATAATGTACGTGCAAAAGCACTACAAAGCCCATGGACGAGTCTGACAAACTAAAAAGTCCAGCACATGGATGAATAAATTGTTGAGAACAATTTTACTAAGGACGAGTAAATATTCGTCCTAAATATGAAAAATAAATTGAGAAAAGGCATTCATTCATGGAAGAGCTATACTTGAATTCATTTATATGCTCAAGACGAGATAAGATGCTTCCTAAAATGGGCGAACCCCACAACCATAGAAATAGCATGGACGATACAAACAAGGCTTGTCCACAAAGTTTGATATATTCAAACATAATAAACAATATAAAAAAAAAAAAAAAACATTCATTCATTTATAAACTCTAAGGGTAGACGACCACCGTCCAAAAACCCTTGAAAGTAGAGTAACAGTTAATAAAACTCGTCCATAAACTTGGACGAGAGAATTGTACTTGAATGGATTTTTTAAAAAAAGAGGAAAGATAAAAGCCCAAAACATTAGGGCACTTCTAAATAAAAGTAAAACTATAAAAAAACTTTCTAATAGCTGAAGTCATTTTGGTGGGTTAGTCTTGGGATCATCCTGCGAGACCTCATTGCTGGCATCGTCTATGACGTTGACGTCTTCAGAACTCGTCTGCAACAAGGAGCTTTCTGCACCAAGGGGAAGTTGGAAAGAATCAAAATTCAGCTTAGGGAAGGCCTCCTTAGCGTCAGCACGGAAGTCCTCATAGCCAGCAGCGTAGTGGCTGTCTAGACGATTCTTGTATTCGTCAGACTTCTTGAAGGCTGCTATGGCTTCTTCACGTGCTTTCCCCAAAGACGAGGCAAACTCTGAAGCTTGTCCTTCCAGATAAGCAATGCGAGTATCTTTTTCAACGACATTTGCTTTAAGTTCTTCCACCTCGTTCTTCAACTTCGTCTCACTTGCTAGCAAACGGTTGAAGTCGTCCGTCAGCCTGATCACTTCCCCCTTCTTTAACAGGATTTCATTGCTCAGCTCTTCAGTCTTCTCTTTCGCCGTCTTGGCCTCCTGAGCAAGTTCCTTGGCTTGGCACGTCGCTATGTAAAACTTTGACATAGCCTATACATGGACGAAAGAAAGTTAGAAAATTCTATGTTTGAAAAACTTATTGAAAACACTTAAAGACGAATAAAACTCATACCTTGAAGAGGTCATGGATACCTGAACGTTCAAATTCCTTCACTGACATGTTATAACACTCATTAACTTCATTGTCAGTGATGATTCCTTTGAATGTCCTCCATGCGTAATCCTCGTCGAACACCAAGTTGGAAGGACAATCAGATGGCTCTGACGAAAGAGGCTTGTGAGGAGTCTTGGCTGGAGGGGGAGTAGGATCAGTTGGAGTAGGATGAATTACTTGGATAGGCTCCACATTGACAGGAGGGTCGTCCAGATTCACCGTTGGAGGTATGAATTTGGGGACCTTGGGAAGGGATGAGGTCTGAGTGGTTTTTGGTTTTTTGGAGCCTCGACGACTAGGAAGGTCGTTCAGGTCCACAGCACTAGAAATCTTCTTAGACTTTCTCTTCCCAGCCTGAACGGGAGCCTTCTAGACGACTGGAGGCGCAAGAGCATCCTCGTCTCCACTAGCTATTGTTTTTTCTTTATTTTCCCTCATTGTAATTATTCCTATGACGAAGGAAATCAGTTAAAAAAAAAAAGAAAAAAAAAAGAGGAGAAAAGAAGACAAAAAAGGAAATGATGTGGAGATGGACGACACTTACTTTTACAAGTAGTTTCTTCGTGGCTTAAATTCTCAGCAGTAGGTTCTGGACCAAGTCCCCAGGTAGCCAAACTGCTGAAGGTTACTAGTTCTTGAAAAGTCCTTCTAAGGAAGGCACGAACTTTATTTATTCGATCCAAGTAAGATCTGTCCAAACGTGGACGAACAGCAGCTGTACCAGTAAATGAAAGGTGGTTAGACGACTAAGTAATATAAAAAAATGTAAGAAATAAAAGAAATAACATAGAAAGAAAACATACCCTCTGGACAAAGGCGACCTATGGGGCTGGTAAAAGGAGGGAAGGGGGCATTACCAACATTAATTGGGTTCCCAGCCCAATTTCCAGAAATAATAAAAAACTCTTGTTTCTAGAGCCTGTCAGACGAGCTACAGCCCTTTATTAAACTATAGTGAGAGCCTCTGGATGAGAACTAATAAAAACCAGTAGACTTTTTTATCTCCGAGGGCTTATAACAGTAAAGGAACTCGTCCACTGTTAAAGGACAGTTCCCTTCCAATGCCTCATGCCATAGCACTTGCATGGCAACTACCGTCCTCCATCCATTAGGGTTAAGTTGGTTAGGTCTAATACTTAGCCTATAGAGAAGACCTCTACAAAAAGAATTTAAGGGAAATCTCAGGCCAGCTAAAAGGTAAGACGCATATACTCCTAAACCAGAAGAAGAGGAACAGCACCATTCCCCTTCCCTAGGTAGACGAAAATTGAATTCCTTAGGAATCTGATATCTATCTACAAGAGTTTTAAGTTTGGGGACATCTAAGGTGGACGATACTTCAGGAGTGCAGCTATATATCACCTCCTCCTCCTCCTCGTCTTGAGGAGGGCTAGGTGACCTTCTAGACGAGCTAGCCCCAGCCCCAGAAGCCATCCTATGCTGTACTTCCTGAAATTCCTCTAAGGAAATACCAGGAACCCCAGACGAATAATATTCGTCTGAAGAACTATCACTACTACTGGTATTTCCCTCACCACTCTCATAACTATCCTCACTTCCAGAGGAGACGTCCTGATACTCGTCTATCTCTCTATCTACGCTATCACTAGACCCAGACATGATTGTTTGAAAAAGGATTAAAATGAAAACCTAAGGAAGAGGGAAGGAGAATACCTGACGAGACTAGATGACGAAGCCTAGACGAAAATCTTAGACGAGATGGCGGAAGAGAGATTATGAGAAAGGTGAAGGGCAAGAATGAGAATGTGCCTATTTATAGTGGCCCAGAGGTGAGGTCACGATGAGAAACGAGCCAATCAGAAAATGACGCGTGGCACTTTCATGGAAAAATGGAATCGACGAGACAGACAACTAATGTGATCCTGACGCGTGGCACGATCTAGGACAATATAATGATGACATGTCTCAGAAGTCCAAAACAATGAAAAAACCTACAGTGCTATAGACGACCCCTGGACAAGGGGGCAACTGATAGGATAGCAAAAAAATCACTATCTATGGTTCGTCCAAGGGAGTCGTCCATGATCTCCAGTCAAATAAATGGCATATCTCTGATTCGTCCAGTGGGGTCGTCCATGAGTTTTAATCAATTGAATGAATGAACCCCAGGCAATCAGGACAGAAGGGTCGTCCACATGGTAAGCTCATGGACAACCACACTACATCAATTTATATACAAAGAGTCGTTCATGGGCAAGTCACATGGACGACCATGTAATACTTAATAAAATTCTGGAGTGGTTAATCAACCCATGTTCATTGCCAGCAATTTCTCCTAAGTATGTAACTTCCATCAGCGGTTACTGCTTCTATAGCCGTTAGGGAAGTTATCTCTGTAAAACCAGTTATTCCATAAATCTTGGGGAGGTTACTAAACCAAGTAACTGTCCCAAGGTTCCCTATATAAAGGACCGGTCTGAAACAGGCAAAGGGATGAGATTCTGATATTTTACTCCCGAAAAGTTGGAACTACATTTCCTTGTTTAGAAAACTAACTTTATCATCGGAGGGTATTTGGCCGGTCCACCCCGGTCACCCTTTGATTATTTCTTCTTTTTAGGCCTTTGCTACCGTCGTAGTCCACCGAAGCCGAAGTGTTCAACCAACTGATTCAACACATCATCACTATATATTGAAATTTCTAAATTAAGTTATCTGTATTTGGTAATTGAAAGTTTTCTAATTTTGTAAGTTTTTTCTTCCGAGGAAACATAATGCATTTTAATTGCATTCAATTATTATATAAGACGATATATTTTGTAAATAATGTAACTTGTGGTTGGAATTTGTTTCTAGTGCTTCTTAGAAATGGTTCATCCTCTATATAACTTAAATAACCTAAAGAGGAAGTAAATATAAGTAAATCCACCATTTATATTAGAAAAAATATACAAGACTTTAATAACAAATAAGAAAAATATAATTTTATCAATAACCTACTAACATTATACTAAGAATGTGACATAATGGCCAATACAAGAGTTTCTTTTTCTACACAAACCTTTTCTCCCAAAGCATAACCGAAGTGGACCGAATGGACTGACGTGGACTAAATGGACTGAACTAGACTAAATGCCCAAACTGGACCAAAGTGAACGGAACTGGACTGAATAGACCAAACTAGACTGAATGGGACAAAATGGACCGAACTAGACTACAGTGGATTGAAATGGACTGTACTAAAATATTAGACCGAACTTGACAGAAATGGATTAAACTAGACCGAATAGACTGAATTGGACTGAAATTGACAGACATGGACCAAATGCACCAAAGTGGACCGAATCAAACAAAATGGACCGATATGCTATGCTAATATGGTTCAATAGGAGCATAGCAATAATAAATGCTACACTTCTGTTTTTAAATATTATATAAATAATTTCTCAAAAAATATATGCTATATAAATAGATTGAAAATTAAAAGATAAAAATTCTGTGTTAGACCTCACTTATTAAAGGGGACTACGGATCCACACGAGAGGAGGAGAATTAAAATTATGATTTAAATAAGTAAATTTTTTTTTTCAAGAATCGTTTAAATAAGTAAATTAATCATTTTAAAAAAATAATTAAAGATTTTGGAACCATTGGAAATTTATGATAAGGTTGGCTAGCCCTGCCACTTCAACTTGAGCTAAATTTTCCACTTATTTGTAAGTCACATGTTTCTTCTCAATGTTTATCTCTTTAAATTTCTCATGGCTATTTGTTGATAGGTTCAACTGTTCAAGATTATATATTATTGGGAAGATAACACATGGGAGAGTTCAATTAAGTTCTTAATATAACATATAAAGATTAATATTATATATACAGTAATAAAAATACCACTTTATCCAAAATTTTATGTCTATGAAATTGTTCTCAATAGTCAATTATATTAACTTTATGAAGCCTCACAAATCAATGAAGAAAAGTTGATCAAGTTGGAGGGAGAACCATGCCAAACTTGTCCAACTTCTATGGGAAGTGTGGATGGCAGTCCAACCATGCCTTAGAAGCCTCAGCAATATATGATATTGCTAAAAGACGCACTAGGATTCCATTAATAATGACACAAATCTACCCTTCACTTTCTGGAGAGAAGCCTTGTCTACAAGTACAACCACATAAATATGGGGATAGAGTCAGAACCAACATAAAGAAGCTTACACCTTTCGAATTCACAAACCCAATCTGTTAAATATGAGAGTTTGGGGTTGTAAAGCTCATCAATGAATACAGGAAAAACATTTAGAGATAAATTTATAGGGAAGACTTGGGAATGTAAGTTTATTGGATACGTGGAAAATGGAAGTTGTTACAGGTTTTATCACCTAAGAAGAGGATTGATAGAAAGTAAAATCTAATAAAAGAAATTACAAGGTTGTTTTTCATAGTTACAATCTAATGCCCAATAAAAATAAAAAGGCATGTTTTGTATAGTATAATAGATTATGTAATGGAATAGCTATTTAAAATATATATATATATATATATTCAATTGTTTGGTTGCGTTTTCATTACCACAATAACTACTATTTCAAATGTAGAATAACTATTCTTTTTGAAAAAGGGCTGTAATGGTTTTCCCTTAACTTGAATAATACATAAATCTATTGGTAATAGTTATTTTTTAAGAGTTCAGTGTAAAATCCCACAATACTCAAATAATATATACACATATATTCTCTTATTCCTTTCTATTTTCTCAATAACAAAACAAAATGGTATTCAAAACACCAAAGAGAAAATTAAAACAAACATAGAAATCAAAAGGAAACACACTTCATTTGACATTTCTCAGAAGCAGAGGCTGTGACTGTGACGTTGATGGAGCAAGGAAGTTTATATGACACCCAACAGGGGAAAAAAAAAAAACACATGTTAATATATTATAGCCAATAGTTTTAGAGAAATGATATGTCCACAACATTTTTACAACAAATCTTATGTAGCAAATTGTTACTGGTTGTTATTGTTGGGACAAAAAAGTAATCTTGGTGTTAGGTTCAAATTTAAACTAATAACAACTAACCACCTATGATTTGTTGTAAAAATATTGTAAAAATGTTGTGGACGTAGCACCTCTTATAATTTTATACTAATTCAGTGGTATAACTTGATGTCCTTTATTAAGAGAATCAAGGTTGAAATCTCTTCTCTCTCATTGTTGTAACTATTGAATTATATATATAAAAAAAGTATTACAACATTTGGATGGGCTGGGCTAGTCGGGTTGCCTGACACCCACCCGAATAATCGATTTTTCTCAGGACATGCTTTTCGACCCGGCCACTTGTTTGAACCCATTTGCAAGCCTTCGGGCCGGTCGGATGGGATGGGTTTTCCCAGGCTAATGGATACCCCTAAATGATCCATAAGCTCGGCCCAAGACTGGCCCAGCAGTTGCTTCTAAACTCGAAAAGTCCAAACTCCAAAAGACCCAAACAGAGCAGAACATATCGTTCTTCTTCGAAACTCTCTGTTCTCTAAACTCTGCGTTTCTCCGTACAAATCTTCTCTCTCTCTCTCTCTCTCTCTCTCTCTCTCTCACTGTTCGAAAAACTCTTTGAATTTTGAATTAAAATTAATAAAAATTTGAAAAGGAAAAAATGCAAGGAGAAGAGGTAAGCATAGAAGAGCTAGCCTCAAATCTTGCCACCTACAAAGATCAGCTTCATCAGGTAATTTTTATTTTATTTATTTATTTTTCACTATTAAGTTCGTTTCATGCTTTAGGGTTTATCAAATTTTAGGTGAATTAGGGTTTTTTGTTTTGTTTTTTTAATATTATTTTGCAATTAGTTTTTTGGAGATGGTGAAGTAAAAACCCTAGTTTCGGAATTGGGGTTTTGTCTTTTTACTTTGTTTGGTAGCTGAGAAACTGGAAGAATAACTAAAACAATTGAAATTTGATGTTATTTATATATATTGTGGCTGATAAAATTACAAACTGAGTCTAGTGAAAATTTAAAGCAATTATGACAGTTGGATTTGTATGAATTTTGAATTTTTATATAATTTAAGGGAAGTATATATACATACACATATATGTTTGTAATTTGTTATATAGCAAGAAAAAAAAAAGTGAAGTGTTTAACGAAGTGATTGATGGTTAATTTGATGTTGGAGTGACTTTAACTGTGTTTTGTTAGTTATGGTATTCGAAGTTCAATGTGATTGTGTATAACTCAACTGTTTCATGTGTGTGTGTGCGCGTGCGTGTGTTTGAAAATGGAACAATTGTCCTTGTCACTGCTGCAAAATCATCTGCCTTTGATTTGGAAGACAAAGTTTCTTTTGGGGAAAGTTTGCTTGCGTGTAGTGAGTTGTGATATCTTGACTAGCTGTCCTTCTTTTTATTGGTAAGTTTCATGCATACCCAGTTGGTCTTGAACCCAGAACCCTGTCATGCATCCTATTCTTTATGGAGGGAATAAGTGGCATTTGAGTTAGAGCTCATTGACAAATAGTTTTTACGAGTTCACTTGTATCCTAGACTTATCTTTTGATGCATTATAGTGATATAAATTATGCAATAAATGATTTTCCTTTGTATATGTTCCGTGTACTAGGTTTGCTATTTGGACGTTGCACCCCCTTTTGCATTTTCTTAATGAAATTGTTTACATATTAAAAACTAAGTAGTAAAAAGATGAATGTTGAAGAACCTGTATAATTTTAAAACAAAAGAAATGGATATTTACCAGGCAGCAATTTATGGTTGCAGAAAATGATGTTGGCCAATATAAGCAATCATCTGGGGACTTATAGAGAGTGATGGAGTTGTAGGAGACTAGTAGGATATTCTCTCTCCATTTGTTCTTAATATAGAGACAGACCATTATATGGTGAAGATTTACATTTTATGAATTATAAGATGAGCTCATCTAATTTTACAGTGATTGGCAGAGCCTTCTGGTTTCTCCTCTCATCTTCATAGACAGTAGATGTTAAGGGAAACTAATACAATTCCACCTTCTTTCTATTTTTCAGTTATTATTTCATGACTCAAATCATTTCCATCCCTTCCCTGCCTGCGTTTCTCTGTGCGCGTGTGTTTTGGAGTAACAATTTTACAGTTAACATGATGGGTTAGGCAGCAGAGTGGAAAATTGGCTCCTTCCCCCTCCTCACTCCTTTTCTGTTATTAAAATTTCCTTCCCAAAACACTACTTGTTTAAATAAATCTGTACAAGGGAAGTGTTATGGAGTTGTGAGTGCATTTGAATTCTCTCCAAGATGCTAATGGAATGGCAACTAAAGTCCGTAGCCTCCAATACTTCTGTTCCTAGAATTAATTTGTTAAATATTAAATCTTCTTGTACTCCATTCTTATCGTATTTAAATTTCAAAGAGTGAGCACTCAAGTACCCATACATCCTTGAATTTAAATACCTGTTTGGACTAGGAACCAAGGCAAGGAGGTTTTGTAGTGGCAATGTCACCTGCCTGTTGACGTCTACATCAACAGACAGTGGATAAAATTGTTTCTCATATGATGTGAGTAAATTTGCTAGTTGTCCAGGTATTGCAGGTCAAGAGCCAAATATTTACTGAATTTTGTATGTTATGCTTGAGAGGACCTGTATACATTGAGTATAATTGGTCCTCCCTTATTCCTTTTTTAATAATATTTTCTTTCTTATCTATCACCAAAAAAAAAAAAAAAAAAAAAATGGTCCTCCCTTGGCTTTCCTTAATTAATTATTGGTTATTAGGAGAGGGAAAAAAGGATACTTATGTTAACAGAAATATTGAAAGGTGTAATAACAAAATTTAATACGAGAATAAGTTGTTTCCTATTCTTCTTTTCTCTCTTCCCTAAAGCCCACTTGCCCTGTTTGTAAGCTTCTTTTTCATATAATCTAAATGTATGCTGTGGGTTGAGGGCTGAATTTTTCTATACATTGTTGCCCATAGCCCATGTGTTATGTTTGTGTAATGACTTTCTGTCATCTGTGGAACAGGTCAGAGAGCTTTTGGTAGATGATCCTGGAAACTCTGAATATGTAGACATGGAAAGGGAGCTTAACGAGGTGTTTCTTTGCTTATGATTGTTCTCTTTCAATTTTTTCATTTTCTATCCCTTATAAATTTTTCTTGGAAATACATATATGATTCTTATAATCTTATCCTTGGTATGTCACTTTTTGAATGATTGTCTTGAGAAACAGAGTCAGCCCCTTGTAAATTACTTATGGTCACATAACCAATTCCATATAATTTTAATTGGATGTCTAGTTTCTATGCAACTTTCTTTCTTTTATCTCTCCCTTCTCTCTTTTGAAGGAATCAAAATGTTGCTCAAACAAGCAACATCAGTTAACTTCTAATGGCACCTATGGAGGTTTATTTTCGTTTCTTGACTGAAAAGGTGAGGATGGTTATTATGTTAAATAAAGTTCGTACACTTCAGAAATGGGAACTCTATGGAGAATCAGAAAGTTATTTGGATCTATATGTGAAAATTGAGAACTTCATCAAGATGCACATCACTTCTATCTTGGTTCTTGTGCAGGTGTGCTATGTGTTGTGATGGCCAGTCTGCTCTCTCTCTATCACCTCATTTCAGATGTTCACACTGAGATTCTAAGTTCGAATGACGTTGATTTGTCCTTATGGTTTTACTGATAATATGGATATGCATTTTTTTTTTTTGTTGTTGTTTAAATTTTGAGTTAGGGCTAAAGTTGTGTGGATGCAGGTGATTGCTTTGACGGAAGAACTTCTTGCAACTGCAAAGCAAAATGATATTTCAGGATCAGATATTGGGACTAGCGGTAGGGCGTCTCCAAGTTTGCCCCGTTCCAAAATGGTAATTCCACATCCTTTTCATTTATTTTTGTGTTTGGTTACTTGGAAAAAAAACAAAAAACTGTGTTTGGTTGTCTTGGGTTGCAAATCTGCTTTGTATCCTCTTGAAGGCGGAAGTCATGTTTGACAGCTATAGAAAAAAAAAATTTGTAAGAAGGGTCCTAAAAGGGTTGCCATGGATATGGCCTTATCCTTTTAAACAAGCCCAAGAACCAACATGCCAGTTCAAACAACCCAAGTTGTAAGTAAGGTCCTACTCATGAATTTGAATCTGCACACTTGCGGTTGGCAGCGCAAGACTATTACATAGCATCAGACAATAGTTTCAACATCTATACTATTTAGAAATTAGAATACCAGTGCCTCACCATTGAATTCAGAAACTATATGAACGGTTGTTTGTTTATTAGTCTTAATTCTTCTGCAAGCTTTATGGTTCATCTGTTGCTTGGATTAGCATTTTGGTTCTTGGGGGTGGTTGGTTTCTGTTTTCACAATTTTTACTTATGTGCATGATGATGTAACATGGTGTCTTGCATGGCATGTTGTGTCAGACTTGTCATGTCATTTGCCACGTCTTAGATGGGACATTTTATCTGTCATCACTTTTCAATTTTGTAGTTGTAATTGTAACAAATTGTGCAATATGGCTGGTGTGGCTACAGAGTGGGGATATTTTCCTTGCATCATTTTGCCATTGCATCTGAGGATAGTGTCATATATATTCTCATCTATCACTTTGTGTTGACCTGTACTACCCTTTATTTACTTTCATAACCGAATTGTGTGTTTTTGGTAATGTTGGAGCTTTCTCACTTTCTCTGGTGATCATATGGGTTCTTTTGTGTTTTCCCATGTAGGACTCAGAAAGCATGTTGGATCATCAAGGAAAGTTTCCCATTGGCACAAAAGTTCAAGCTGTTTGGAGTGAAGATGGGGAATGGTATGTGAAAATATAAAAATGAAAATAGATTCTGAATTTCCAAAAATATATATATATATATTTCCATTTGTTTTACCTTTGCCTTTCTGTATTTGATTAGTTGAATGTTCAGGTATGATGCAACAATTGAGGCGTATTCTCCAAATGGCTATTTCGTTAGTTATGATGGATGGGGGAATAAAGAAGAGGTATAATTTCTATAGCCACATTTTTGAATCATTAACTCCTTGTTGCTTATTGCATCATCTTCTTCTATCCTCATCAAGTTGCATTTATAGGTTGCTGCATATATTTTGTTTATAAAGTTTACATTGTTCAGGTATTGTTAACATTTTTGCATTTGTTGTTTCAATTGTTTATCAGGAGAAGTAAAGCTTACCTTTTTGACCTTGCACATGTTTTCATACTTACGATGGAGATGTATAATTTTACTGCAAAACATTAAAGTTGTTTGCTAGCTCAAGATCATTTATCCTAGTATATTAATTGTCCAAATGTCATCCTTAATATCCTAAATCTTTATTTGAAAGTTGCTATTAAACATGCAGCACATGCCTTCAAATGTTATACAAATTTTAGAGGCTACTGTCATGGGAATTCAGAGTTTAGCTGCTTGCTGCCATTAATACCCACCCATGCCCCCTCCCTCTTCCTCTTCCCCTCTTTGGTTCATTCAATACATGACTTGGTCCCATGGGCCACACAGTTTGAGGACAGCCCTCCTCAGTCCTCATTCCTTATATTCTTCCATCCCTAGGGAAAAGAAAAATGGATACCAAGTGTTTTGAATGACACAGTGAAATTTTTACCAGCTAAGTTAATTGGCACTTTGTTTTACTCATCTTGCCTTAACTAACCTCTTCTTTTCCTCTTTTTAGCTTTCTTTTTACTATTTACCCTGTACATGGAATTTTCCTTTGTTACTCAGTAATGCAATTTTACCTTGTGAACCACAGCAGTGTACTGTTACCTTTACCTTTTATTGCAATTCCATCTTCACTTTAGCCATATTGTCATCAACTATTATAATCACTTAGCTGTATCATTCCACAACCAGCATTACAACTTATTTATCTTGGCCAACCAGTTGTACAAGAAACCTTTTTTATGCTGATAAATTTAGAACATATGGAGGGGTATAACTGATAATGCTCTTACACAAGTGACATCAGTGGGCCATCCATTTATATATATATATATCCCCCTGCCTGGTTGTTATATAGCTTTAAATGTACAATTTTAGTAGATGTGAAACAAAATGAAGAATAGTTGTAATGGAGGAGAGGATTTTGCAAACGTTAAGAAGATAACTTCCTCAAATAATAAAAAGAAACATTCAACTGTGATAAAATTTGGATAGAAACAAATATGCCAACTGCTGAGAACTGAGAAGATACATGTGCCATTTGCTAAAGTTACCCTTTGCAAATTGGAGGATTCTAGATGTTAAATTTCCATCGGTGGGATGTCACTAGCCATTTGGATTATTTGATATGTATGCATTGAATAACATGCCTTTTTACAATCACCCCCTCCAAAATCATTATTAACATTATCTAAATGCCTGAGATTATAAATCCCTTTTACAGATTTTGACTTCACTTTGCCATTGCAAACCAGGTCTATTCTTATTGCTTCGATCATTTGCCTGCAATTTTTTTGTCATATATTCTTTCTGAATGGGTTAGAATTAGATATCAGCAGCATTGGTTATCACTGACAGTCGCTATTTGTAGGTGGATCCTGACAATGTAAGGCCAATTCAAGAAGGAGTTGTCAATACTTTGGCAGAAGCTGAGAGAGTGGCTGAAGCTACCAAGCAAGCTATAAAACGTAAGATTGCACTGGCTGCTTCCATGGACTTCCAGTCACGGAGTTTACCCGCAAAGCTTCGAATAGAGCCTGATGATCCAGAGGATGTGGTAAGTTGTGTATGCAACGTACTATTAAAGAACAATGGATATCCAATATAACTGGAGTGCCAATTGTTTTTGCTCATTGTGAAATTTGTAGTTTTTCTAGCTATAGATAAGCTTAAACAAATTTGTCAATAGTGATGGTGGAATGCTTAAGATATGTGTAGTTTTTTTTTCATCCCCCAATCACATTCTGATGCTGTGATGATTTGATTGCTAATTATAATATTTACAGAAAGTCGCCAAGCGTAAGAAGATACATGCTTTTAAGTCAAAGGTGCGGATGGAGCAACTTGAAGTCACACAGAATAAGCGGCAGAATGCTTGGCAGCAGTTCCAGACAACCAAAGGCAAGACTAAGAAGGTACATATGGGCAGATTTTGCATTTGATATGTTGCAATATCAAAATTTTGGGACCAAGGGCTTTGTTTGTTGTTGTATGTTGCAATATGCACCAGTGGACCTTGTATATTTATCAAACTGCATGTTCCTTTATCTTCTGAATGATCCCCCCAACTTCCACTATTATGAACAATTTCACACACTGATTCCTTCGCACAAATTTGGAAGTTTTAGTATGTATCTTATATTTTGTTTTAGTTTTTATATTGTTCTTTTTACCCTAACCTTCAATTCCCTCCTTGCATTGTCAGATTGGTTTCTTTTCGGGTCGCAAGCGGGAAAGCATCTTCAAGTCTCCAGAAGACCCACAAGGCAAGGTTGGTGTGACAGGAAGTGGAAAGGGTTTGACCGAGTTCCAAAAAAGGGAAAAACACTTGCATCTCAAGGGAGCAACTGTTGATGGTGCTGATGAATAGGTTAGAGTTCCTAGTTTCGCTGTATCTGCAAGACGTAGCTCATGACCAAACAGTCGAGTCTTTAAACAGAATCTACGGTGTGCACATGGTGTTAAGCTTTTCTTCTTTTATTTATATTTTGAAATTCAAGCTTAGCATGGGGTCTAACTGTACTTATCACAAAAAAGAAGAAGAAAAAGACTGCTTTCTAAATTTGGTGTTTGTATGTGACAAATCTCTTCTTCTCACTTGGTTGTTGCTGTTAATCGATTGTCTGTGGGATCATATCCTGTACTATGATATTGCATGGCCGAGATGAAATGTTAAAGTATTTTATCTTCTTTGATGGAACGGTTGAGATGAAGAGTTAAGGCCAGTCATAGGACATTGCATCCTGTGCAAGGGTCACTGGATTTTGGTTTGCACATGGGCAGTGGTGTAGCTAAAAATATTTTCCAAAGGGGACTAGCTAAATATTAAAATTCATTAGTAAAAAAAGAAGTTTTAATTCATAACTTAAATTTAATTCAACAAAGTTATACCTTACGTTCTTTCATTAATTCAACGAATATTCAAAAAACGACTGCCCAGTTTGCAGTAATCCTATTTGGGTAATTTGTTGAAAAATTATATATGTTTCATTGTGATGTGAGATTTGGCCATCTGCAAACCAGGGAAATGGCATGGTTAGCTGGTTACTATGTAAAAATTTTATGGATTTGACCTTAAAACAATCCCACATCGACTAAATACTTCCTATTAATGGTCTTTCATTACACGATTTGACTCCCCAAAAATCCCCAAAGTCACTTTCAACCATCAATTCATATTAATGTCGAAGGATCTAGAAAATTACTACTCATTCTTGACCCATGGAGTAAACTCTTGCCCATAATAAAACTACTTAGATCTCAACATTCGGCTGCCCACCATATTCATGATTCATCTTCTATTCTTCTTTTCCTAAAAAGAAAAAAATTTTTTTTTTTCTATTCTTCCTGATTTGATTGATATTGTTTTTGTCTAACCAAAACCACAAATCCATTTACCTCATCAAAAGCGTTTTTCATTATTCAAATGGTCTAACAAAAAATTATTTTTCCACAAAATGCATACATGCCTCACTTTCTTTTATGTTAAAATTATTCAAAAATATCCATTTTTCCCTTAAAGTCGGACAACATGGATGTGTCAAAAGAACCCTGAAAGAGTTTAATTACCACTAAAAGATGTTAAGTCTCATGATGAAAAAAGTTTTCTAGTGTTTCAGTTTTGGTTTATTGATAGCCATCACATAAAATATCTACCTACTCCTCTCTCTACCTTATTTGGGGGAGTTTTTTTTTCCTACTTATTTGGCTTATGTACAATTTTTTAAGTCTATTTTTTTTTTTTTATAGATACTACTGTACTTTTGTATAGTTTATTTTTAAAACTTAATAAACAAATGAAAATAAGGTATCATATGGGTGCACTTTTCGATATTAAATGTTGTTTTGTCTATGTATTTTAAAGGTGGATCCATTAATGAATTGTACTCAAGTGATTGACAAGATGCCTAACAATAGAGATGTTTACATGGATTGATAAGTTATTTACATTAGTTTATTTTTGCTTAAAAGTCTATCTGGCCATATTCACGAACATCTAAATTCACAAAAAATATATAAAATTTCTTAATTAAATGATATCTTTCCTTACAAAATATAAAAATTATAAGCCCAAATTAAATACACAAGCAAAGTACATGGGAATATGCTATGCCCTGCATCCAATTCCAAAGAAGAGTGAATTGAAGGCAGTCCATGATAAGCCAATTGTGCTTGCTCACATACTATGTTATTTTATTTTATTTTTTTAAATTTGTTGAAGAAAAAATGGTGCGTTTCCTGCTATGTGAGTATCTTAACATGTGAACTAGATATAAAGATATTTTAAATCCCGAGCTTAAGCCTGCCTAACTCACTTATTTATAATGAGAAATTTGAGCTAATACCACTGTACTTATGAGCTTCAATAGTATATGGTTACCTTTTTATTATTTATTATTTATTTATTTTAATAAAGATAGCCTTTTTATTTTTATTTTTATTTTTTATATATAATCTTTAAGGTAACCTTATTACTCACTCTAACGGGTTTGGGTGACATGGGCAATTAGACATAGATATTAGATAAGTTTCCTATGTTACACGAAACACCGTAACATAAATATAGGGTTTTTAGCTTCTCCTTCACTCCGTTTCACCTTTTCGCTTTTTTATCACTATTACCACTCAAACCCAAACATACAGAGCCAGAGACAGAGAGCGAGCGAGAGTGAGAGAAAGAGAGAGAGAGAGAGAGAGAGAGAGAGAGAGAGAGAGTCTGTATCTCTCTGTGTGTGATTTTCACAGTCTCTGACTGCTACAATCTCAGGTACATCGCATTCGATTTCAAACTCCATTTCTCTCCTGAACTTCTTTTTTTTTTTTTTTTTTTTTTCTTGTTCTTCAATGTCTTTGAAGTCTCCGATTCGAATCGCTTCATTTTTCTCTGCGTTTCGTTCCTTCTTTGATTTTTAGGGTTCATAATACTGCAATTCACTTTTAAATTTATCGTAATTGCAAAATCAACGAAAGTTTCTTAGGGTTTTTGTTGTGAAAAGCTATGTACGATTTTCATTTAATCTAATGTAGATTCTCACATTGTTTGAGTTGGGTTTAGGATCGTCTAATTTTTTTTTTTTTTTTTTTTGGTTTAATAATTTTGAATTTACGTTGTACTTGATGATATGTTATATACGTGTGTATGTATTGGTTGGTGTAGGGTTTGTTTTGAATTCTGGGGTTTCTGATAGTATTTGAAAAAAGCGAAGGTTTTTTAGGGTTTAATATAATGTAGAATTGTAGATTCTCACATTGTTTGTCTAGTTTTACCTTGCAGTTGATGATATGTATGTGTGTGTATATGTAACTATGTATGCATCAGATGATGTATGGTTTGGGTTAGCTTTAGTTTGATGATTTAACTTATGTTTATTCCTCTTCTTGGTATTTGTGAATTAAAGATTTGAAGAAAATAAAAGTTTTGTAGCTGATACAACCATGAGTGTACATTATATGATATTCTGTTTGCGTGCTACTGATTCAACCATGAGTGTATGTTATATATAGATTTTTGTTATTTTTGAATTTGATATATTTTTTTTTGCTGTTGTTTTTGATGGGTTTCCTTCTTAGAGTTCAGGAATTCTTGAAGATATTTCGTTTCAACTTTTGAACTTTATTTTGCATATGCACATTTAATTTTGTGATTGCTGATTTCCTATTTTCTGTTTCCCTCTCAGAGATTTGGTATTTGTCAGTTAGGTACATACAAGGCCTTAATTTTGTCGCTGAGATGGCGACGAATTTGGTGATGACCAGTATACTAGAAAAGGTATGATATTCTGACCTTCTGTTTTTGTAGTTCTTTTTGTGATGACTCATTTGAGTTAATTACTTGTGCAAGGGAAAACATATGTGGGCCAAGTATTTTACCTGCTATGTGTTGGCTGCTTTGTGTTCATTTGCAGATGACGGGAAAGGATAAAGATTATAGATATATGGCGACATCTGATTTGCTAAATGAGTTAAACAAACCGAGTTTTAAAGCGGATGCTGATCTGGAGATAAAATTGTCAAATATAATCATTCAACAACTTGATGATGCGGCTGGCGATGTTTCAGGATTGGCTGTGAAATGGTATTGGACTTGTTGCTGCATCCCCCTTTTACTTGATCAGAGATGCTCTTGCTTGGCTACATGATTTTTGTTTCAATAATTCTATATTTTAATAATAGTATCATTATTATTTTTTCACTTATCAAAAAATAAAATGATAGCATCTCTTCTTCGACCGTCATATTTAGTGTTTCTATTGGTGGTGTGTTTCTTTTTTGTACTAAAGTGCAAGGGTGATGATAGGCTTCTTAACATCCTAGTTTCTGTCTTCTTGTGTTAGAATTGCAATGTGCTGAAAGGGAACCATGTACCCTGTTCATTAATATTGCTTTGCATGAAGAGTATTTGTTAGTTTTGATGAAATTGATGAACTTTAACCTACCGAACTATTATTGTTGCCACGTGTTGATGCATGTACTCAGTTGAAGATGGTGGTATTCACTGCAGTATTTTAAATATGCAACAGTTTTGATTTAAAAATCTGTAGAATTATAATTGTAGATAGCCACAATTCATTTTCTATGAAGTTATACAGTGGTATTCCGGTGATTGGGTGCAATTGTGGGGTTTCCAATTTTGTCATGAAATTATTTCTTTATTTTTTCAAGGAAGGCATGCATAATAAAAACCTTAGTAGGAATTATGTTATTAGTCCGACTGATTATGTGTAAAGTGTATGCAAGTGAAAGGCTTTGAGGGATAACCAAGTGGTCCCAGCACCTCTTGTGGTGCCTGGGCACTAGGGTTTGAATCCCACTGGCCCCCTTTCCCTATTTACCTAGCAAAAAAAATTGTTTGCAAGTGGTGGGAAAATATGAAGAAAAAGAGTTGCGTAAAGAGATGCAATAACATCAGTACTTCTGTTGCTCATTTCTTTACTTGATATATATTTCTTGTTGGTGTGTGGTGTTGCAGTCTTGCTCCATTGGTCAAGAAGGTCAGCGAGGCACAAGTTGTGGAGATAGCTAATAAACTCTGTGATAAACTGCTAAATGGGAAGGATCAGCATCGTGACATTGCTAGCATAGCTTTGAAGACAATAGTTGCTGAAGTTTCTACACAATCTCTTGCACAGTCTATTCTTATTGCAGTTACTCCACAATTGATAAAAGGAATTACTGGTCCAGTGAGTAACTAAAATTTAAATGTCACTTCCTTATCACATGGGAGATTTTGGATTTGAAATGAAAAATTTGTTCTTATCTGCTGAATAACCTTTTATGCCAATAGCTCTAGTTCAAATGGCTCATTCTCCCGTTTTGGGTTCAAGACCCACTGAATATGTGTGTTACTTATCAATAAAAACAAGGTGAATACCCTTCACAAAGGGAATCAAGTAATTTTAATTAGGAAATGAAATAATGTATACCAAGAATAATGTGCTTAGGTAAGTCAGTAGATCGTGTACATGTTAAAAAATAGTGAAACTTGAAACTAAGATTTGAACACTCTACTCAGGGATAACATAGAAGAGTATGACAACACTACAAACTCAGAAAAAGGAATGCATCCTTGTGCTGTTTCAGTACACATCCTGTGTATTGGGATTGCACTTCTTTTTTAACGAATTTATTTACCTAACAAAAAGGAATGCATCTGAAAAGACTTAAATAATTTTAAAGTGCTTAGTTGGTCAGCAGATCTTGTGCATATTAACAAACAGTGTAACTTGAAAAGAAGATAAGAACACATCACTCAATAGAACAGAGTATGCTAACATTAAAAACTCAGAAAAAGGAAAGTAGCTGAAAGCATTGAAATGAAGAGAAAATTGAATTGGGATAACATCTTGGCTCCCATTTTCTATCTTTTTGGTTTGGTTTGGTTATATAATATGGCTCCCCAGAGGCAATGTATGATTGATTTTATGTTATATCTCCTATGCTATCATTTTGGTATTTTATTTATTTCTTTCTGTATCATTTTCATTGATAAATTGTAGGCTTCCTGCTAATTTTGTGCTTCCATCTTTTCAGGGAAAAAGCACTGAGATCAAATGTGAATGTCTTGATATTTTATGTGATGTTCTCCATAAATTTGGTAATCTAATGGCAGCTGACCATGGGCTGCTTTTAAGTGCTCTTTTGTCCCAGTTGAATTCAAATCAAGCCAGTGTCAGAAAGAAGACTGTGTCTTGTATTGGTAAGCTTTATTAATTAGTTCCATCGATTGTTTGTATTAAATTTTACTTTGAGGTGGTGTTTGTTCAATGTTTTCATTTTTCTGTTGCTTTATATTGAAGACTGTGTCTGGACTTAAACCTTTCTCACCAGTCATAACTCAGCTGGTCATGTTGGTCAATTTTAGAAAATAGGTTTTGTAGTTTTGATTTCCATTGTGTCTGGAGTCTGAAAATGCAATTGAACATGACTTTTGATTTGATGGAGTGCCACTAGAATATTCAATTGGAGATACTGTGGCTTTGCAATTTGCGACCTTTAACGCGGAAAGTTCTCTTTTCACTCTATTATGGAAAGTGGAAAGTAGAAATGGTACACCTTTGTTTGAAATCCATTCTCATATCTTTTTTTTTGGGTGTGTGTTTGTATTTTAAATGAACTGTGAACAGCATATTATTCCTATTGTCAATTCCTTTTAAAGCTAAAGAAGTTAAAGATTTGTAGGTATGCAGGCAAACAATACAACATATTAACATACGTTATTGTCCTATTTACAAAGATAATACTCAGGGCATATAATAGCTATTTCTTTTGACTATGTTGGAATAGCCTAGAATTGTGTAGGACTAATGTGATGCCAGTCCAGTCCATTCCCTTTGAAAAAACTTAATATATTTGGATTTGTGACAATTTTTTCCCCAAAGGGTACAAAAGATTTCATGCAGCATTTTTTTGTCTTCAGCATCTCTTGCTTCTAGTCTGTCAGAGGATTTGTTGGCTAAGGCTACAGATGAAGTTGTTCGGAACTTGAGAAATAAGGGCACAAAATCAGAACTGACCCGTACAAACATTCAGATGATCGGTGCTTTGAGGTGAGCTTTATAATGTGTTCTCTGCATAATTATTTTCCAAAAAATTAAAAAGGACATTTTTTTTGCTGTTTTCCTTAGTCAGTTGCAGGCTCAGTACTTATGGCATGTCAACTGTTTGTTTCTTTGCTTCAAAGCTGCACTTTGGGGGGTAAAAAAAAACTTGACAAGATACTTATGATGTTGGGATGGGCCACAATTCCCTATATGGAGTAACGAAGTATATTCTTTTTTGAAATTCCTTAAAATCATAATTATATATGAAAGCACTAACCTTGGCTGCTTTAGCCTACATGTGTGCCATGTCTCACTCTCCTTTGAAATAAAAGAACTCTTTATTTAGCCTTCCACCTCATTATTATTATTATGTTTTTCACATTACTTATGAAAAATGATCTTTTTCTGATGTGTTATTAACCAACCATGGTGTCTCAGTCGTGCTGTTGGATATCGTTTTGGACCCCATCTTGTTGACACTGTTCCAGTGCTGATTAACTACTGCACAAGTGCATCGGAGAATGATGAGGAGCTTCGTGAGTATAGCTTGCAGGTACTGTGATATTTTTTGTTTATCTCTCTTTTGAGATTTTTCATTTTGTTTAGATTACTGCAATACATGTAGAGTGTATGATCTTTTTTTTTTTTTTTGGATAAGTATGTAGAGTGTATGATCTTGTTTGGTACCTCCCTGTTTAAATGCCTTGGCTTGAAATTGCAATATTATTCTCCTCCCTTCCTCCACTCCTTGCTAAAACAAACTGGCCCAAAAAAAAAAAAAACACCATTTTTTTTTATAGAAGGTAAAATATTATTTTTCTAAAATGTCTAATTAGAGGTGGCATGACTTCAAATGAAAATATTGTTTGCTTTTCAAGAGAAGGTAAGGGTACTATAGGAAATTGAAGAAGTAGGAAATTTTATTTTTAGAAAGTGTTCCAACTATTTTTTGGACATCCCAAAAGAAAGCAAGGCATTTGAATCAGGATGGAAGGTATATTTGTTTTTGATATTTTCCTCCTGTGATTCTTCTCATATATGTTGAATTTTGATTGCAGGCACTGGAAAGTTTTTTGCTCAGGTGTCCTAGGGATATTTCTTCGTATTGTGATGAAATTCTTCGCCTTTCCCTGGAGTATCTAAGTTATGATCCAAACTTCACTGATAACATGGAGGAGGATACTGATGATGAGAACCATGAGGAGGAGGAAGATGAGTATGTTTTGCTCTGATTTATGTGAGTTAATACATTACATTTTATGGATAGACTTGTTTAATTATGTGTGGTCACTATATTTGTTGTAGCGAGAGTGCAAATGAATACACAGATGATGAGGATGTCAGCTGGAAAGTCCGACGAGCAGCAGCCAAATGCTTAGCAGCATTAATTGTATCTCGTCCTGAACTGCTCTCAAAGCTATATGAGGAGGTATCTTTAAAATTCTAAATTTGTTCAGAAGTGGAGGAAATCATTCATCATTTTGATCATAATTTCTTATATAGTTTTGAGTCTTGTTAGTCATAATTCATAATACATTTGATTCTTTTTTGTGCAGGCTTGTCCAAAATTGATTGATAGATTTAAAGAGAGGGAAGAAAATGTGAAGGTATAGCTTCAATGAATTATTTGGGGATATTTAATTACTAATTATGTTGGTGGTTATCTAATATTGTAAATTGTAATGTTGCAGATGGATGTCTTCAATACATTCATTGAGCTGTTGCGTCAAACTGGAAATGTGACAAAAGGGCAGAATGACATGAATGAATTGAGGCAAGTTAATTTTTATGTTCTAGTGTCAAATGTTAACGAACCACTTCCAGCCTTTTTTTTTTTTTTTTTTTTGATAAGTAAGAAGAAAATATTATTAAAAAAAGAAAAGCAAGAAAAACACAAAGAGTTCACGGTAGTGAACAATGGAAAAAAGAAACAACAAGACGAAAACAGCCCCTAATCTATTCTAATAGAAGAAATAAAACTGTAAGGGAAGAACAATCTGAGAAACCCCAACAACGAGACCAATCAAAGAGGGTCCTCTGGCAAAACTCTAATAACTGAACCACAGTTTTCCCCTCGTCCTCAAAAGCCCGCCGATTCCTTTCAGACCAAATAGTCCACATTAAACACTGGCTTCTTCTTCTATTTATCTAAATTCTCTGATGTAGAGAAAATAATTAAATATTTTAGATTTTTATGTTGAAGGCCTAGTTCATTTAGTGGTTGTGTTTTTTTTAAGCTATTGGCATTTTTTTTTTCTTCAATACTTGTTTTGATTTCTGTTTGTGGTAATTGCTTTTACTTGCTAGCATTACTGCAAATGTTATCAATAAAAAACTAATGCTAAATTTTGAAATTTTGTCCAGTCCAAGATGGTTATTGAAGCAGGAAGTGCCAAAGATTGTTAAATCTATAAATAGGCAGTTACGTGAGAAATCCATCAAGACAAAGGTAGAAATTGCTGATATCATTGTGGATCATAGGTAATGGACCCATTAGTCTTGATAGCATTCATTTTGTCTGTTTGCAGGTTGGGGCATTTTCTGTTTTGAAGGAACTTGTGGTTGTCTTGCCAGACTGCCTTGCTGAGCACATTGGATCACTAATTCCAGGAATTGAAAAAGCATTAAGTGTGAGTAAATAGCCTGCCATTGAAAGTGTATTGAAACTCGTCTATTTTTCTCCTTGATACTGAAATTTTCCATTTCCCTAATGTTTCTTCTTTATTCATTTCCAGGATAAATCCTCTACATCGAATTTGAAGATTGAAGCTCTTATATTTACTCGACTGGTGTTAGCTTCACATTCTCCTCCTGTGTTCCACCCTCACATTAAGGTATTAGCACTTGTCGTGTGTGTTTTAACTGTCTTACGTGAGCATGAGAAAAGAATCATGTCTTTTCCTGTATTCTGATGTTGAATAGAGGTGATTCTATTATGTATTATTTTAAGGGGCTAAGATGGACTGATTTGACTGAGACTTGGTAGGTCAATGCTACACAATGAAGACCTATTTTTTTTTTGCCTCTGTTCTGTATTATTTTAAAGGGCTAGGATGGACTGACTTGACTGAGACTTGGTAGGTCAATGCTACACAATGAAGACCTATTTTTTTGCCTCTCCCTCTCTACTTGCGTGTTCTCAGGGTGAGAGTTAATAATGTGGGCCTATTCAATTTTTGGGTACATTGTCTGAAAAGTAAACAGTATTTAGAAACCAAAATCCACCCCCCACTGGAAAGAAAAGGGTTTAATCAGTAGTTGATGCTTTAAGGGTGTTGTTTGGTGGGGTTTGAGTATGTTATGGTTTCAGAGCAATATTCCTCATTTGTCCAACCATTGAAATTTGATTTTTTTGGATAATATAATATGATTTTTACTGCCTCCGTAACATCTGTCAAAATTGGAGATCTATGTATGATGTGATGATTTTCTGAACGTATTTCTGGCTACAATCTTTGCAAACATTTTTTCTGGTGACCTTATTAGAGAATTTGATGGCCGAAGTTTAAACTGTATGTGTTGATTCCTCAAATCAAAGTTTATCTTTTTTAGACATCTATCAAAATCAGAGATTGATGTTGGATTTGATGATTTTCTGCCAGAGGTTACTACTTACTACCCATTGTCCGGCTAAAATTTTTTGTGAACCTATTTTCTGGTAATGTTAGTAGAGATTTTGCTAGCTGAAGTCCAAATTGTATGTGTTGATTCCTCAAATCAAAGTTTATCTTTTTAAAAAGGAGAATGATTTCAGTCCATGTTCTTGTAATAGGCGCTCCCTACATCTTCATTCTTGATTTAATCAGTAGTTGATGCTTAAATGTGTTTGGTGGGGTTTGAGTATCATATGGCTTAAGAACAATATTACTTATTTGTCCAATCATTGAATTTTGAATTTTTTGTGATAAGACAATATGATTTTTACTGCCTCCACAACATTTTTCCAAATCAGAGATCTATGTTTGATTTGATGATTTCCTGCCATAAGTGACTTTCCATTGTACAGATACAATATTTGTGTTTATATTTTCTGGTGACCTTATTAGAGATTTTGCTAGCCAAAGTTTAAATTGTTGCTCAAAACAAAGTTCCATCTTTTTCTAAGAGATGCCGATCTCAATCCATATTCTTGTAATAACCCCTACATCATCTTCATTCTTGGTATCCTACTTGCACACAGGATGATCAATGCGTGATCAATGTCTTTAATTCGATTGCATTTAGAATTTAATACCTTATGGAAAAATAATCCCTACATTTGTTTACAATTTTCCCTGTTTGTTTTTTTAGTAGTTGTCTTAGTTTGAGCCACTTGATTATCTTTTCCATTGTTCGTAGACCTTCTTACTTGCTAGTGTATCATTTGTAGAAGAGGTTTTGTTCGCAAACTTAAGTGAAGCTTTGCTATTAATTAGAAAACCTTGAGTCCCCCCTGAAGCTGCAATTTTAATTTCAAAAAAGAGGCCCCATCTCGGTCCATGTTCATGTACTATGACATACATCTTAACCTTCATTGCACATGTGTAAAAAAAAGAAGGGCCATCTTCATTCTAGGAATCCTCTTTGTACATAGGGGAGATTCACAATGACGAATATATGCAATTTGGTTTCCTTTGGAAGTCAGTGCTTTGAAGAAAGTGAAAGGGTTATGCTATTTCATGCAGTCCTCGATCAGTTTGAGATGCTTGATTACCTTTTCTATCGTATGTGTCATATTCTTACTTGTAGTGGTGTTAGTGTTTTTTGATGTGTTAAAATACACTTTCCTGTGACATGTTTCTTGAGTAATTCTCTGTTAACATGTTTCAAGTAATCAGTATGACCACTGTTATGTGTATCGTCTTGATGAGTACACAAAAAAGAAAACACTGTGATTGTACTGTCTGGTTCATTTACGTTTTAAACTATGTTATTGCAGGCTCTTTCTGGTCCTGTTTTATCTGCTGTTGGTGAGCGTTATTATAAAGTTACAGCTGAGGCATTAAAAGTATGTGGGGAACTTGTCCGTGTTGTGCGGCCAGATATTGAGGTGACTTTATGATTCACTCTTACACTTTGAGATCTTGTTTGGTCATCTTCTAATCTTTGAATGGTTTTTTTTTATGTAGGGTTTTGGTTTTGATTTTAAAGCATATGTTCATCCCATTTACAATGCTATAATGTCACGCTTGACAAACCAAGATCAAGATCAGGTCAGTGGAAATTCTAATAGAAGCTCTCCTTGAATGTTTCGATTGTGTCTCATGTGTCGTCTTTTCCAGGAGGTTAAGGAGTGTGCTATCTCTTGCATGGGACTTGTTGTGGCAACATTTGGTGATAACCTCAGTGCAGAGTTGCCTGCATGTCTTCCTGTACTTGTTGATCGGATGGGAAATGAGATAACCCGGCTTACAGCTGTGAAGGTTGGTTTGTTGCATATGTTGTACGTATTTAAGGTCTTTTAGCTGGATTTTGTGCATGTGCATGTGCAGTTACTTGTCTATGTCAATGTCACTTGTTTGAGCTTTATTGTCTAAAAAGGTTGTACCCAATGCACCAGGCTCTTGCTTTTGTGAGTCTAGGCAATTTGAAGTGGTTGGTAGACAACCTTTTTCTATTTATTTATTTATTACTATTATTTTTTATTTTGATAAGTAATAAAGATTTATTGATATAAAAAAAGAGACACCCAAGTATACATGGGTACGGATCAAATACAAAAATTACATAAATCAAGTAAATCCAAAATTGAAGAAAAGGATTGGTTTCTCCACGCTGATAACAAGTCCATTAAGGTTCTGAAAAAGAATAACTTGAGATTAGGCAGAGAATGCTCATTATCTTCAAAGCACCTACTATCTCTTTCCTTCCAAATACACCACACCAAACATTGAGGAACAACAATCCATACATATCCATTATGATGGCGACCAAATTGACGTTGCCAGGAAGCAAGAAGCTCAACAACAGACTTTGGCATAATCCAACATACTCCAAATAAACTTACTCATAGCCCACAGATTCATAGCAACCGGACAATGAAGGAAGAGATTGTCAACAGTTTCACTATTACACTTGCACATATAACACCAATCCGCAACCTTTGTATCTGTGTGTGTGTGTGTGTGGTATATAATGAAGCCTTTTTTGTCCCAAATGAGCTCAGAATCTATAGTTGGATGCATTTCCTTGACATTTCTAACTGCCCACAACATGTAATGAGTTCGTATTTGTTGGTCAACTTCATTTGCATCTATTAGATGCACTATTTAAATGTTAGAAAAGTAAGTGTTATGCTACTGATAAAAAAAGAAGAAAGAAATGTAGTTATGCCTAAACTTCTGAACGGTTGTCGTGCTAAATAGTGTTAGAATTGGAGTCAAGTTGGAAAGGAGCAAAAATTCCATGTCCTATGTTCTGACTACCATTTGTGTGTGCGTGTGTCAGTGGGATTGGGGCTGAATATGGGAAGCTGTCTGAGCAATCTATTTATCAGACTCAAATGTTCAACTGAACAGTATTTCTATCTATATAGTTGATTATCAGATCTGTGCATCACACTAGGTAGTCATTTATAGTATATGTGGATGTGTGGTTCATGTTTGTGTGTGTGCACGTACCCGTCACTGGATTATGGTAATCTAAAGACTTGATGTGTTCTGTATCCAGGCATTTGCTGTCATTGCTGCCTCTCCACTTCGAATAGATTTGTCATGTGTTTTGGAGCATGTAATTGCAGAATTGACGGCTTTTCTACGGAAGGTATGAAGATTATTTTGTTTGCTGTCTTCTTAATGATATTTTTAATGATGCTCAATTTCTTGCAATGATTTTTAAGAATCACTCAACATCTGCTGAATGAATTTCTGAACTTTTTTGTTTGTTTTGGAAAACAGGCTAATCGGGCTTTGAGGCAGGCTACATTGGGAACCCTTAATTCCCTGATAGTTGCTTACGGTGATAAAATTGGTCCATCTGCTTATGAAATTATCATTGTGGAACTTTCATCTCTGATAAGGTTTTCTCTTGTTGCTTCACCTTTTTAGCCTCTCCCCACACCCCCCCCCCCCCCCCTTTTCTTTTATTTCAAAGTCAGGTATGGTTCATGCCCGTGTTGATTACATTCTAATCCTGGTGATTCTCAATAATCTATATTCCAGTGATTCAGACTTGCATATGACGGCTCTTGCCCTGGAACTTTGTTGCACCCTGATGGCTGACAGGAGGTCAAGCCCAAGTGTTGGTTTGGCTGTTAGAAACAAAGTTCTTCCACAAGCACTAACATTAATCAAAAGCTCATTGCTGCAGGGGCAAGCCCTTTTGGTATGTCAATCTGCATTCTTGGACTTGCATTTTGATCTAGAATATATGCTTGTTAAAAACCTTCTTTGTTGTAATTGCAGGCTTTGCAAAGCTTTTTTGCTGCATTAGTTTATTCAGCAAACACTAGTTTTGATGTCTTACTAGAATCTCTTCTTTCAAGCGCTAAACCATCTCCGCAGTCGGGAGGCGTTGCAAAACAGGCTTTGTATTCAATTGCGCAATGTGTGGCTGTTCTCTGCCTTGCTGCTGGTGATCAGAAATGCTCATCGACTGTTGAAATGCTTACTGAAATCCTGAAAGATGACAGCAGTTCCAATTCAGTAAGTTCTTTTTTCTAGGTGTAGGCATCATTTGTATGTCAGTGTTATACCTGAAATGACTTCATTGTTGGATGTTAGATTTTGACTGATGATTATTCCATTATAGATTCTCTGTTCAAGAATTTTTTTTTGACTGAATCAGTCTTCTGTTGTGGTTGCTTGAAGTTTATGGAGTTCATGTGATGTTTGATTAGATAGAAATGTAAAGACATTAATGATAATGAAATTTTTTTAAAAGAATTTGTGTAAAATACAACGTGGTTTATTGGGTAGGCTGGTTTTATCTTTGTAATTCCGCATTCCATACATTTATGCATATGCGCATGCATGTACACAAACACATGTATCGAAATCAAATGGAATGCTGGATTCGTTTATCTCATTTTTAGTACCAGACTTGTGCATCATGTTTGCCTGGTTCTATGAGATTTGATTACATTTTCAAGATTTCAGTTTTTTAAATGCGTTGGAATGACAGATGGCTTGTGTTTGGTGCATGTGCATGCAACCCTTTGTAATACAATGAAGACTGTAGTCAAGTAATAAACTCTGAAAAAATCTTTCATTTTCTTCTGCCTCCTCCCTAGGCCCTCCCCCTGCTTTCTTTCATATTCTGATTTTACTACACTAGACTGATTTTTTAATCTTTTTTGTATTCTGCCAATTACAATCACTGTCGTTATTCCTTTTTAGGCTAAGCAGCACCTTGCCTTGCTATGTCTTGGTGAAATTGGGAGAAGGAAAGATCTAAGCTCGCACGCACATATTGAGAATATTGTTATTGAATCGTTTCAATCTCCTTTTGAAGAGATAAAGTCTGCAGCCTCCTATGCTCTTGGGAATATTGCTGTTGGTAATCTGTCCAAGTATCTGCCTTTTATCTTGGACCAAATTGATAATCAGCAGAAGAAACAATATCTTTTGCTTCATTCCTTGAAGGAGGTGTGTGCCCTAAATTACCAGTATAGCTTGGAGCTGGATACCTTCCTATACATTGTTCTAATTTGTGTTTATCTCATGTTGCAGGTAATTGTACGACAATCTGTAGATAAGGCAGAATTCCAGGATTCTAGTGTTGAGAAGATTCTTAAATTACTATTCAACCACTGTGAAAGTGATGAAGAGGGTGTTCGTAATGTTGTAGCTGAGTGTCTTGGGAAAATTGCACTTATCGAACCTTCAAAACTTGTTCCAGCACTTAAGGTATTCGATCAAATCAATTTGTTAACTTCTCCTCAAGCTTTTGATGAATTCTTTATTTTTACATTTGGTGGGGGTTTGTGTGTTTGTTTTATACTCTTAATTTCCTATAGGTACGAACAACCAGTCCAACTGCATTCACTAGAGCTACGGTTGTCATTGCTGTAAAATATTCTATAGTTGAGAGGCCTGAGAAGATAGACGAGATTATATACCCTGAGATCTCATCATTCTTGATGCTTATAAAGGATCATGACCGGGTGAGTCTCATACCTTGGCATCTCATCATTCCTCTTTGAAATATCTTATAGCTTTCCTTCATTCTCTCTGGGTAGTAGTGGGTTGGTTTGGGCTTTGAACCATATAATTACTGATTTTTCATGGGCGTGCAGCATGTTAGGCGTGCAGCAGTGTTGGCTTTAAGTACGTTTGCTCACAATAAGCCAAACCTAATCAAGGGGCTTCTTCCAGAATTATTGCCGCTTCTTTATGATCAGACAATTGTTAAGGTAACTTCAGATTTTGACATTGTTCATGTTAAATGATTCTTTTCCGTAATCTGAAGTAGTATGTTATTGATAATGCCTGTGCATATGATTTGGGGTAAATGATTTTATTTATTATTGACTTGTTAGTTGCTCGCTGGATTAGTATTTGGAACTTATTTGGTGCAGTTAGTACACATCTTCATTCCATTAAAAATGCTTTGGCTATACTGATGTTTTAGTTCGCTTACCTGTTGTACTTTCATTTTATTGTGATTTATTATTTGGTTTTCATGTGTAGACCTATGAGTGATCGTATTAATGTGGCTTGGACATTTCATTCCTTTTTTATTTTTATTTCCAATTAGTCTGTGCTCCTCTCTCTTTCTTTCTTACTCATTTGTATCTTTATCTATTGTTCACCAGTGATATATTGATGTATTGTAATGATGTTCTGTTTTTAAATTTCTGGCGCAGCAAGAATTAATAAGGACAGTCGATCTTGGTCCTTTCAAGCACATTGTGGATGATGGACTTGAGTTGAGAAAGGCTGCTTTTGAATGTGTGGACACATTGCTTGATAGTTGTCTTGACCAAGTGAATCCTTCTTCTTTTATTGTTCCATACCTGAAATCCGGTCTGGATGGTGAGTTGGTTTTTTTTTCTCCTGCCTGTACTTTTTTATTCTCACTTAGTGTACCTTTCGTATTCAGTTAGACTTGTGTTGGACAGTGATGTTAGATTCAACTTTCTAATGCTTTTAAATTTTATCTTTCAAATTAAATGCTGTGATTGGTAACGTAATGGTGTTCATGGTTTTTGTTGCTTCAACAACTAATTTGGATTCTCTTTCAGATCACTATGATGTCAAAATGCCTTGCCACCTTATTCTTTCAAAACTTGCGGATAAGTGTCCATCTGCTGTATTGGCAGGTTAGTGATTTCATTGATTTTGCTTAACTAAGATTTAGCTGAGCTTCGGACATTCTATCTAATGTTAGTTTTGTACTCTTCAGTGTTGGATTCACTGGTGGATCCTCTGCAGAAGACTATCAATTTTAAGCCAAAGCAAGATGCTGTCAAGCAAGAAGTAGATCGTAATGAAGACATGATTCGCAGTGCTCTTAGAGCAATTGCATCGTTGAATCGCATAAGGTTTAGTTCTTTACTTTATCGGGTTACTTAATTTGGTGTCCTATTTGTTGTGTGGTTTTCTTATCCATTTCTAATTTTTCAGGTAGTTTAACCCCTTATCATGATTAGGTAATACTGTCCTTTATTTTAAAGATTGGGGGTGGTCATAGAGGCCGTGTGAACTAGAATCTTGTTCAAACTCAGCTTTGTAGGCCAAAATTATGAGCCTAAGGAGGAAAGGGTTGTTTAGTCAATATTTGCCTTCATTGATCCCTTTCACAGAGTGCTGATTTGTTTGTAATTTTCACACTGCTTGAATTAAGATTTCTACTATATAGACAAGTTCAGAGAAAAGCTTTTTTGAAATAAAGCTCAAGAATGTCTTTTATTGATAACTTGGATCTGTCTTACAGGCTCATACACTTGATTTGTCTTTCTTTTTTTGGGGGCAGGGTTTTACAATACTGATTTATCTAATGCTTTGATTTGTCTTTTCTTCTTCATTTCATCCTTTTTTTGGGAAGATTTTTTGGGGGCTGTTTTCTCTTGCCACTTTATCCAAGAAGCTTAATATACATACTTTCCATCATGTTTACTGGAGATTTCATCCTCCTGAAGAACCCACCTCCTAACCACACCCCACCCCCCCCCCCCCCGGCGGGCGCGCGCGCGCACGGGCGTCTTTTTAATACATTACCTAAGTGACTTTTTTCAACCTGTCAATTGTCAACTTGTGAATTGGACTTTGCACCATGCTGTAGTGCCTTAGGGAGAATCAGTTGACAATCTAGATATTGCATTAGTGTAAGTAGCTGGGTTTGTAATAAAATTTGTGGTTAAGTTGGCTATTACATTACTTGGATGCAAGGCCAATGAGCTTTCTCCCATAACAATTGATTGGAGGGTGAGGTTATGGGTTCATGACTCTCTTGGTGCATGTGAAACTTATCAGTCAAATAAATAAAAAAACATTTGATGCAACAGTATGTTGGGAAGTGACAATTGAGACTCCACTTTGAGTAGCCCGTCTCATCCTTAAACTTGTGGATTGAGTTAATTTAACTTTTGTTATTTGACATCAATGAAGAGCAGGCCTTCCTTCTTTTGTCTACACCTTTTCTCTCTTGTTTATGCCCCTGAATATTGAGTGTCTTATGAATGAATCTCTTCTAATGCTCTACCGTATTCTTTTATTCTGCAGTGGAGGAGATTGCAGCCTTAAGTTCAAGAACCTTATGACTGAAATATCAAAATCTCCTACGCTATGGGACAAGTACTATTCCATTAAGAATGAGTGATGGACATATCAAGACCTAGCTGTCATAGTGTTATATCGGAGTTTCCCTGCAAGGAATGATGGAATAGAAAATTGCTCCGATGATGCATAGAAGATAAGCTATTTTGGTCAGAAAAAGGTTGAAGTGGTAAGGATCATTTCACCATGTTCTTATGGGGAAGACGACATGTATAGGCTATGCATCTGTCATTTGGTTAGATGATGGCATGACCATTACTCTTCCCCCAGCCCATGATTTGGGTTGAAAATGCAGAATATTTGTTTGCATTTGAGGCAGAGTAAAGTTGAGTATACAATTACTTGTATTGATGAACAGATATGGAAATGCAATCCAATAGATATTTTTGTCTCTTGAGCTTGATTGTGTCAACTTACATATGATTATTGTCACTTGCAGCTATAATGAATGAACTTCTAGCTTCTTCTCTTATGTTGTTGCTATCAGCTTCTCCAAGTTTGGTTCATTTCTTTATTTGCACTGCTCTACCATTATTTTTTTAATGAGAAAGCAGTTTGTGCTGCTTTTTTAGCACTCTCACCGTGCAGCATATTGGATTTATATATTATTCAACATGTCCATTTAAGTAAATAAGTCAGCAAAAATTAAATTACGAGGAACTATCGCTACCAAAATACACAGCTAATAAATATATCAAATTGTTGTAATTATGCTGGGCTATACTTAACTGAGAAAACGTAATAGGGCCTCTGGTTCTATCATCAACCATTGCCCAACTTAGTCGTGGATGAGGTCTGCCTGACAGCCCAGGTGTCCAGGCCCAGTTTGTTATGCAAATTGAAGCTTCTTCTGGTAAGGGGCTATCTGGTATATGGTTAAAGTTTAGGTATTAATTGGGCTAAATTTGGCGGTACAGGGTATGTGAGTGCAAAGTGCAACTACCCTAAATGGAATGGATATCCGTATAGGAGTGACCATGACAACTTATTTGAGGGGAAATTAATAAATGGAATGGAATTTTGAAGAAATATGAGTTTTGTAGGAAGGAATATGGTAAATTAATATAAATTGAGGTTTAAATTAATAATTTTAAGTGAGACATTTTCTTATATCTAAATACCTATTCATATATTCTGTATATATATATATATATATATAAACAGAATATATGAATAGGTATTTAGATAATATATGAATAGGTATTTAGATATAAGAAAATGTCTCACTTAAAATTATTAATTTATATATATATATATATATATGTTTTGATATATGCAAATTATTATTTCACCTATTGTTTTCAAGTTCTGCTAAAAACCTCTTTCTCATGCTAATCCAATCAATATTTCTTGTGCCATAGTCAATTCTAGGTAGAGTTTTATCAATTTAATTTAATTTAATTTAATTTTATAAAAAATGTACAGAAATAATGATAATAAATATTGTCATTAAAATTTTGTAAATAATACCCGCGCAATTGTTTTTTGGTTTTAAAAAAAATATATTTTAATGCATTATTTTAAATATTTTCTTCTACTTGTAAAAATTATTAAAAAAACTTTTAATTATGGAAATAAATCCAAACTTGCTGCCCTTATGCCCCTGGTCCACACAGACAACCATGTCACAGGTAATCATGCTTATGGAAAGGGGCATGGTACTCCATGTCTACCCCTCCCGTGCCTCATGGTAGGAGGAAGAACCTTCATTGTTGCCAACGATGGTTGTGGCTTATGCGCAAGTGTGCGGAAGCATGTTTGTGTTATATATTGACTAGTGAGGGAGAGAGAGAGAAGTTTATAACTCTTGGGCACTTCTTCACCATTGTATTTAGTAGGTCGAATCGGGCTATTTAAGCGATTACAAGGTGTTCTAATTGCAACTTGATTATCATATTGAGCTATTAACAGAGACGTGGCTAATGCTTTTTTTGGGTTGTGATAATGACATTGAAGTAACACATTGGGCTTGAAGGACTTGTGCTTTTACAAATGATATTAGAGTAAACCTTGTAACGTTTTGTGAGTATTTTACACATGCAAGATCAATTGCATTGACAATAATAAAAAAGGAATAAAAGTTAGCGGAAGGAAGAGAGAATTTGGAATCTAGAGGCAAAACAAGAGAAAAAGATGGATAACTGGGAGCTATGCTCAACCAAATACATAATACAAAAGGCTTGATTTGGAATCCCACATTTCTACCATATATAATCTTAAGCAACAGCAACCCACAGAGTGACTATAACTTCCGACAGCTGAAAAAACAACTCACAAGACAAACAAAAATTACAAGACGCACATAACAATACTTAATACCTACAAAGTTGATTTTCAAGGTAACAGACTAATACCACATATTTCCAAGTCTTTAATCTTCCAATGGCTGCTCTTGAATGCTTACTGGGAAATCACATATCCATTATAGCACTACATCAACAATCAAACAACCATCCGAATTACATAGGGATTGAACCTAAACTACTTGGATGATTGAGCATATTGTCTGTATTAAAGTGAGCACCAAAAGAAAGATAGCAGCGACGGTTGAAGCCGTTCCCCAAGGAGTGCTAAAATATTCATGTTTTAACGTTGCCTTCCATCTGTGCCATGGTTTCTCATAGAATACATTCAACTCTCTACAAAGATCGTAGTTATCAGAGTTCATATCTCTCCTGAAGATTCCTTTGTTAAGATTGTTAATCATAGATGTCACTGCATTGCTGTCGCCTAGCCTATTGTCAATGATTCCCTCGTCGCTGAGTAAATCTACATCTTTGCTAGTGTTGATAAGATGATCCAACATTAAATAGAAATCCGTAATGTGTGCTGGTCTTCTATGATCACATTGCTCTAATGCCATAATGTTTCGAATAAGAGCTTCCGTAGTATCCTGGAATTTTAAAAGGGGAATTTCCAGCATTCCATTTTGGAAATCTAAGTTCAGAGCACATTTTCTTGAAGCCACCTTAAACGTTACTTCTGCCTCACGCAGCTGTGTTGCAGAGTACTTAGGAAAAGTCAGTTTAGTGTCTCTATATGGTAGCTTGTTGGATGGAGGTAGATGAAAGAATCTAAGCAAATCGGTGAAGTTTTGGATTTCCACATTAGTGTTTTTCTTCTGAGTGTTCAGGGACTTAAAGAAGTTAAAAGTAAGTTCAAAGATGGAGGGGAGTTTGAGTTATTGGGAAAGGCAAGTTGGTACAGTTTCTCAATAACAAAGAATGGAAGCTGGTTTTCAAGTAACAACAACTCATGCCACACCACCTCTAATAGCCATGCTTCCACGAACATAGGATCGTCAACTTCCCATTTTTCCTCATAATATCTCAAGAATAGCTCAAGAATGAAGCTTGCATCCAATCTGATCAGTTTCACAAAATCATCACTTTTAAGATGAACAGTCTCTACATAGCAACGCCGAATGCTATCTTCCATCTCCCTTATACTGCTTTCTAAGTTCTTCAAGTTTATCTTAGCTCGTTGCACGAAGCTCTCGAAGTATCTTGCTTTATGCTTTTCCATGGTTTGAAATTTTTTGTTGTCGTGGTGAATGGGACCAATTGAAATAACATGAGGAGTGTAGGCTTCTTCGTACAATTTGCGAAGGTGATATGGAACCTTGTAGATGCGGCACCCAGTTGACAATGGAGGCTCAATCATGGCTCTGATGTCATTTATCATAGTCTATTAATACATGTTTGAAGAAACTTGAAAGAAGTAATTATTTAACTTAAATAACTTACTGTAACTTTTTTTCTTGAATGAAAAAAAAAAGTATTATAAATCATGATATAGTGATGCTTTTTAATTTATGTATGATTTTTTTATTAAATCATGATACATTGCATAGGCACGATTATATATAATCGTAGAAGCTTAATAACAGTCTAGGTATCCCATAGGAAAATTCTCAAAATGTCCACGACTTTCATTTTTGGTATATATGCTGTTTAATTTCAACGACTAGAGCCATCAATATACAGGTAGTGGTAGATATGTTAATATGCATTTTTTATATAGTCGATGGACATATTTTCAGCTGGTCTCTGTGTCAATTTATGCAATGTGTGTATATTATATAGTTTCTTTACTTTTTTTTCCCACTTACCCTAGCTATTAAATCTAAAGAAAGTAGAATAGGTACTAACAATATAATTACTATAGAAGATAGAAGACTTCCAACATGATCAATCAATTTCTTAAATCATTTTTTTGGTTTGTGTTTAAATTACTATATATATATATATATATTAAAATTCGTTGTAGCCGTCACTCTATATACGTGTACGAATCTAAGTATTCATATTTGTTGCTTAAAAAGCCTCGGCTGGTTTCTCAAAAAAAAAAAAAAAAAAATTGTTGCTTAAAAGTTGATTATGCTGTTTAACAAAATATAGACAAAGAAACATCCATTTGGCAAATTAAAATGCTTATAATTACCTAAGACAACGTGGCAAATCATGATGTTGGTGTCCAAATCGTAAACACACGCACACGACTTCAATCTGGATACAAAACGAGTGGTTAAATAAATTATATATAAAAAGAAAGGTTAAATTACACCAACTTCTCAATCTAGAAAGACAATGTAACTTGAATAGGAAATGTTACGAAAGCCTACCTCAGTTAATTGTGTAGCAGATGAAAGAATGAGCCTCTAACTTCCTGTAAAGTGCAAACTATCAACAACTCAAGCTATATGTGGTTCTTGCAGCGATCAAATAAATTGATGAGGATATATATATATATATATATATATAAGACTACTACTGCAACTGCAACTAAGTCTCATAATATTACGAAAGCTCTTATCCTTTAACTTTACGTCACATATTTTCTCAATTCTCAAGTCTTTGTATATTAAGCAATACTACGCTTCATCACTAAGAGCTTTAAAGCTCAACGGACATATTTTATGATGTTTGTAGTGGAGATGTTCATGGTTCAAAACTCCTTTCTCATAATTATTGAAGTATATAATTTAATTAAAAAAAAAAAAATTTTAAACTTCATACTGCAAGTTTCCTAAAGTTAGCGCATTTTATAGTTGTTAATTATATCTCATAATAGTATTATCTAAGTTGTGGTACAAAAGTTATAGTCCTAACATAATTCAAGTCACGTTACATTTGGTTTTTTTCTTTGTAAGAAAAGTTGTCTCGCACCATGTGATTGAAACGTTGTTAATAGTTTACCCCTTTATCTCAAGAAAAAAAGTTATCTCGCATGAATCCAAATAATGTAAACAGTTTATACTAGATCGGTCATTCTTAGGGGAATGTGCATTATAAATATAAGGCATCATCTGTCAAGGTTTTATAGTTTTACCTTAAACATCCCTGTTTTTATGTACCTGCAATCAAGCAGGTGTCAAAAAGTCATGGAAAACCTCTCAAATAGGCTTCGTTCGCACTACTCAACTGGTCAAAATACTTTTAAAATTATGATTATATAATTTCATTTGACATAAAATGGTAGCATCTATAAAACAGTGTTGATCTGCCTCCAAGAATCAGTACTTGTAGTCGTTAGATTTGTGATCATAGCCAAATCCAAAACCTTCAGATGTGTAGTTCACGTGAGACGGACAATGAACACGAAGCGTGGGATTTGGGATGGACCTTGGATTCTATGATTGCTGGATTCCATGAAGCTATGCGGTGGAAATCATCGTTGGGATGTTGATTAGAAATCAGAAAGGGACAGTTATAAAGGCAAATTACACCATTGATGCTGCAAGAACCCAGTATATTCAGCTCCTGCATGCCATCTTTGAAAAATGGGATTTCCAGATTGAGATCGAGACCATAATTATTATCAGAAATATATAGGATGCAAAGACAAGAAGGTTTTTTTGTCGATACAGTCTCGATGACTGACAAGAGTAGTTGGATTTTTGTTTTTTTGAGAAAAATGAAGGTGGTGTTTGGCAATGAAACCTGGACTTTGGAAAAGAGTGAACCATGACCTGAATCGCTTCAAATATTTTACTGGAAGCCCTGCCAAAATGTCTTCCACCACGCTTTCCGGTAGATGGGATCTCGCCATGTTGAATTATTGGTGATGATGATGAGAGAGGACGGCACAAGCTAAAATTCTATTGTTCAGGTAATTGGGTTTGACTTGCGATTGTGAGGCCCCTGTACGTATTTTGATGTTTGCATCCATCTTTTTGAAGAGAGTGATTCTAAGATCCTTGAAACTAACTTCCTTTATTTCTTGTTTTGTAGTAATTTTAGGATTTGACATGCAAATATTGGTAAATGTCATATAATAAAATTGGCACTATTCTTAGCATGATCAGATCACTCTTTTCGTCTTTATTTATTTATTTTTTTTGATTTTTTTTTTGGTTTATTAGCTAATATTTAGGTCTTAATTAACACTCCCACAAGTAAAAGATATATCTCTATTGATTTAAATTTCGTGGTCTTAAAAATTGCCTAATTGGCCTTGCGCTTGAGTCTGCACTGGTGGGAGAGGCATTCTATTGTAAAAACATTCAATTTATCTTACTCTTGTTCATATTTGGTGCCCATGTTTTTCTTGAGATGCATTCCACGTGTATCTGTTATGATTGAAAACGTTATTCAAATTCCACAGAACACTTATAATCTTTCAAACTTGCACACATACATAAAACAACTGAATATTATTTATTTTTCTGGAGGAATACTCTCCTAACACACACACAATGCTTAAAACGACAGAACATTATTTGCCAAATGCATAAATTAGACATGTCTTGTCACACCCCGAACCCAAAAGGGTCCAAAGCATGAGAACGTTGTCTCAAAGTACCAGTAGATCTTTTCTTTTTGACAAACCAATCCACAAAATCATAACAAGTACTAACATCAAGAGTTCTCATAATAATTCCATTGAACATACTCTAAAAGTAAGTCAGATCTCTAAGCAATAGTTACAAGGAACATTGGCTACAAAAGAATAGAGGTCTGAATTTTAATTACATATCATCAGCTTGTCCCATCAGTGAGAAAACATCACAACCACTTTAATATATAAAAGAATGAGTCAAGCCTATTCTAAGATTTACACCATCTAAGATACCCATTACAAAAGTTTAGCCTCCATCTATAGTTAGTCTAACTACTATTAGCTACCAAAACGCTGTCTCAAAATATTGTGGCCTACTCTGAAAAGTTTATAAAATAATGGAATGAGACAGAGCCCAGTAAGTAGCATAATTAATGGGGATAGGGGAAATGCAAGTTTCATCTTTAATAATAATAATATGACAAGAGTGATTTAATAATAAAATACAAGTTCCTCAAAGTAAATATCTTGAAACCATATACTACAATCTGTAAGCAATAACAATATAATTCCAAAGTCATCAAATCTAACATATGGTAACTTATCTCAAATATACCACACTACCATATAGACCGGTCAGGGGATCCACCCATTCACAACTGACATGATATTGTCCTCTCTGGTATGTAGACTCTTGGCCCCATGGACAGCAGCCTCACCCATACACTCAAGGTTTTTCTCTCCCCCCATGGGCAGCAGAAAGAGTACGTCAAATAGAACCTCTCTTGCATGTGGTCTCTTGGCCCCATGGGCAGCAGCCTCACCCACACACAATCAAGGAATCCTCTTCCCCCCATGGACAGCAGGGAAGAACGCGTCATCTAAAGTGAAAAGGCACTGACCTAAACTTAATTTCGTTATCACAGAGACCACGGAAACCAAATTGGGTGATCACCGGGAAAATTACTTATGGCATGGTGTTAAAACCACTTAAACTCACAAGTTACATTACTTTGAAACACATAGTTCATATCCAGGTAGTTTTAGAAAACCTTAAATAATCTAACTTCTACAAAATTTGTAAGGTTTTCAACTTCATTCTTGTTAAGAGGTTTTCTATCAATTTCCCAAATAATACAAGACAAGATAAGCATCTCTAAATTTTTCAATATACTATAAAATCAATGATTTTCTTATCAAAGATTAAATACAAGATGTTCATTTTTCCATATCAACAATTCATACATTTTCCCAAATGCAATACCAAATATGATGCATTTTCATATATAATCATATATATATATATATATTAAGGTTACGACACGGTAGTTTTTAGAAAAATATAGTTTCCATAAGTAATTTTCAAAAACGTGTCTAACCCAAAAACAACATTCATGTTATTTTTCAAAAATTCCATTAAAAAGCTATTTACCTCGCAACCACAAAATCCTAATTCTCCAAGCTCTAAGGAGATTAGCTAGAACCTAAACAATATCAATTAAACCTATCACAATCAGTATAGAGCTTGAAATTGCATCTAGCCACAATTTAGGAATTGCGAAATAATCACTTAATTAGGCAAACCTTGTATTTAACCTCATCAATAATAATATATTCCACTTCCATAGTTCCTCAACAAATTAATTCACAAGGCATAAACTCCAATTTATAGAATTAACCCATTTAATATCATTTCCAACATTATGACTAGCTTCCATAAAATTTTCACTACCTCATTAAGAGACACATGGAAGCAAAATCAAAATATCCTCTAAGACAAGAAATTTAGAATTTCAACTAACTCCAAATAAACACAATGGCTATGGAAAAATTAGATTTACCAACCATCACATGTTATAACTTATAACCCTTAAATTTTTCCATCATACATAAACCTTATGTAGTCATCAATAGCACAAAATTTATACCCACTCACCAATTAATTCTACCAATACAAAATCTATACATAAAAAAGCATAAATATCACTTCCATTGCTCATAAATCATATGAGTATCATTATTAAAACTTAGATAAAAATAACTTCAAGCAAAAATGCAAAACCCACAGAAAAAGATGAGAAATTTTTACCTCAAAAAAAGGACGTGAAGGTGTTTATAGGTTCACAACAATTTTTTGGTGATCTTGCCGGAAAAATGGTGGTAGAGATGTTGATTTGGAGTGAGTACCATGAGAGAGGATGAGGGATTGAAGAAAGTGTTCTACCGAAAATGAAAAGAAGAAAAAGAAAGAAAAGAGAAGTAAGGGAGTGAGCCGGCCAATAAGAAGATAAGAGAGAGTGGGTAGTGGGGTTAGGTGGGGCTTTGGCATGTGGGAATCCAAAATATCTTATCTTGACTTTTTTTTTTAATTTTATTTAAAGCTGACAGGGACGCTGCATGTCCCTCACATCACAATGATGGAGAAATGACTACATTGGCAAAGAAAATCAATACTTGTGCACACTGCGTGCACAAATATAATATAACTGCAAATTATTTCTCGCACGTAAGTATAAGAGAATCTGCCCGTACATCTTATTCATGATCCCATGCACTCGAAGCTGCAAAACATCAAAAGACAACCCTAAAATTAGTGTAACCGTTAAAAGTCACGTAAAACAGTAAAAGGAAGTTCTATGAAGTTTAATTAAAAATATTTAAAATGTTTTTTTAATTAATAAGTAACATACAATCCAGTAGCCTACAATTTCAAATCTTCGTTAAAAATAAGATGATAATATTCATATATTTGTAATTTTCCAACTTTGTGATAATATGTCTATTCCTCTACAATATTATTTTGGGATTTATTTACTAATTTACTCAAGGTTTATCCCAAAAAGTTTCTTCTTTTTCTTGTAAATATCATAACATGTGGTTAGTAAGATTAATTTTTAATTAAGTGATACAAGAGCCTTACAGCTTGTTGGAACTTCTGACAGTACTTAATCAAAATTAAATGATACAGTATCCTGACTCATGATGTTATTATGTCCTCCTTGTTGCCCTCACTCACATGTACCCTAACATCAAAAAGATCGAAGCACTTAATCTTAATTGCACGCTTGAGCAAATAAAGTCAGACAAAGCTAAGATGATAAGATCGAAAATCACGAGTTTTAATTTCATCTCTTAATGCTTTAACATTCTATTAATAATAAAATTAATAATATTTGACGGAAGTAAATATTAAATAAGATAGAGAAATATCATGCAAAGTTATAGGATAAAACAAGCACTGCATTAAGAGCTATTTGGTCATTCAATTCAAAAATAGGAACCAAATTCATGTCCTTGCTGCCGACAGTAGATCTTTTGCAAGTAAATCCCCAATCAGCTTTCATTCTTGTCTCAAGAACATGCACTGCATGCCACTATTCATCTCTACATTTAAACTTATCAAGCATACCCAATATGCAAAAACTATTTCCATTTAATTTTTCAATTTTACTTCATTCTTGATTTATAGCCTTACAACCTATGATTAATGATACTTGAAGTTGGAAACTTTTGGTGTAGAAATATGATCGAAATGGATGGAACTAATAAAAAAAAAAATTGTGCACAAATAGTGACAAAGACATTGCAAGAATCTCACCAATTTGCACACCCTAAAAAAATACAAAAGTGGCCGGAGACACAAGTCAAGGAGTTCCCAAGGCAACAAACTATTGGAGCTAGCGGAATTGCATTCACATGAACCAAATATATCAATACTCCAGGACCCACCTACGCTCATGAAAACTCAGGTTAGTCGGTCCTCCATTCATCAGTTAGAGAATGTGGCAGTGAAGGCTCGTGAAGTAGATATCAAGGAATAGCTTCTTAGCCCCCTAAGCACTCTCTCTAGAATGCTGATGTGTGCGAGTTAGTGAAAGATGGCTACATTAATTAGAAGTCGGCGTTAACAAAATCTATCGAATTATCATTTAAATTCATGAGAGTATGACCTCTCCCACGTTATGTACAAGGTTGCTAATCATTTTTTTCAATAACCTTACACTGTGTTTAGATTTGGGCTAGCAATTCATGTTCTCAAGTCATGTTTGTGTCATGTTGTGTCGAGGTACGTGAATTCAAATACATGGTTCAAACCTAACCTGACCTATCTAATAATCGTGTCAAACCCCCTCAACCTTAAAACAACCCATTGATTAAGTGGTTTAACTTGACACAACCTATTTTAACTTGTTTAATGCACAATTTTAAAAACAAAATAAAGTAAAGAGTATTTTTTTTTTCTTTGTTTTCGGTAAAAGGGTCAAGCACTTCATAGTTCCAACGAAGAATTTATTAATATAACCATATAAAAATTTTTTGATAACTTAATTATATTTAGAATTAAAATTAATTTTAGAAAAAAATGTATATTTATTTAAACTAATCAAGTCATTTTGGGTTAATTGTAGGTTAAGCAAGTCAACATAGAATTGACCCATTTATTAATCATATTAAGCGTGTTAACCTATTTTTTTTAAGCTAACCCATTTTGCTAAAAACTTCCACAAAAAATCTTATCGTGTTCACAAATTGTGTCAAGTATTGCCACCCCTAGTTTAGATAAGAAGAGAGTGAAAGCTGGCTACATTAATGAGAAGTTAACATTAACTAAAACTATTGACATAACTTTTAGGTTTATGGGAATAAGACCTCGGTCTCCCACGTTATGTATGAGGTTGCTCATCAATTTTCAATAACCTTACACTATGTTTAGATGAAAGGAGAGTGAAAGGTGGGTAGTACTAGTATATACTCCATTCTAAGAATATCCTTAGCAAAAAGTCAAGAAAAAATATTTTTAATGGTCATGATAATGATAATGACATTGTTAGGTATACACATGTGAGTAGAGCCTCACATAAAATAATAATAATAAGGGGGAGAGACTAATATAATGCTGCTGGACTTATACTCATAGGCTTAAGCCTTTTGGGTTAAGTGATGTCTTTATGTGTTATATTAACTAGTTAATTGGAGAGTTCCCAAAGTATTCTCTTCCTTATAAATGGTATTAGTCTATCAAAGCCCATGGTAGGGTGAGGCAATGTGGCGAGGTCTATTAGAATTCCAACGAAAAATATATCAATATAACCATTTTTTTAATTTCTTAATTATATTTAGAATTCATATTAATTTTAGAAAAAAATGTACATTTATTTAATCTAATCGGGCCATTTTGGGTTAATTGTCGATTAAAGTTTGAATATTTCGATTTGACATTAAAATTGAAGAACAATATTGATATTTTACACTATCTTGAGAGCGTAGGAATCAGGCCATTGCACCAAGTAAAATACAGAATCAGTGCGATCAGTGAGGTCGATGAACATGGAACAGGTCGTAAACCACGCCTATGGTGCAAGGACGAAGAACTTCTAGAGATTAATGTTTGTTTTGATTTGGACCAAACCTACATTGACTGCCCACCACAGTTACTAGATTATCTGAAAAATAAATGCGAGGGTGCAGTGGGTTTTCCTCCCATTATAGTCCTGAACATGGTTTTAAAAACCGGACCGGAGGCAAAACTAAATTTGCCTCCCATTACAGCGGGTTTTCCTCCCATTACTGTTTGTTTCATTGGTCATTTCCATCCAGGCAACCTTGAAATTTTGTAGGACTTATCTTCTAATTAATTCAGAACATTCTCTTATTTATTTATTTTCAAATGGAAGTCCATTTCTTGGTGAAGATTTAGTACTCTTCAATCTAAACGTGTACATAGAGCTGCGTCATTTAAAATCAATTCCCCATTCTTTTATTTGTAAGAATGGAATTTTAAACTGAAATAGTACTTTATTTACACTACATTGGGGAGTTTATAAAGGAACATAATAAAATTCTCACCATAAAATGAACATCCGTCATTAAAATAAAATAGAAAGATAATAAATAAACTTTCTACTTTGAAAAAAAATAAAAAAATTGGAGACAATTACTCTACCTCCCCCGCCCCCAACATATGCCTCTCGTTTATGTTTTATTATTATTATTATTATTATTATTTTAAATTCAATGTCTCACTTGGTAGGTAACCGATGAATTGAAGGTTCCAACATCACTTAAAAGGTCCTCAAGTTCTGTTTACATTGAAAAGTTTTATCAAAACGTAAACTATCTATCTATCTATCAATCTATATATATATATATATATATATATTAGCACATACCCAAATACCAAAATTGGAATAAGTTATACTATTAATTTCTTAAGCTAGTTGTGAACGCATGCAGTTTACCTACACCAATTCTTATTTCAAAGAATGTCATGATAAGGAAACTATGGTCCTAAGAAGTCGACATTAATGAGAATGAGAAGTTCACATTAACCAAAACTATTGATTTTACTTTTAGTTTTATGGGAATAAGATCTCTCCCACCTTTTGTAGGAGGTTGCTAATCATTTTTTCAATAACCTTAACCAATGTTTAGATTAGGAGTAGCAATTTGTGTTTGTAGGTCACATTCTTCTATTCGTGTCATGCTGTGTTGAGATACATGTATTCGAATACAAGGCTCAACTCTAACTTGACTCATGTAATAATCGTGTCAAATCCAAGGAAGTCAATACCGTACCGAAGGCTGTATTAGTTTGGCCAGTGGTACGATATATTTCAGATATCGGCTAATACCGGTGTACAATTTTAGGTTTACCGCTATTTTTTATATTTATAAAGAAATAAATAAATAAATAAATAAATATATATATATATATATATATGTATGTATGTGTGTGTGTGTGTGTGTGTGTGTGTGTGTGTGTGTATTATAATAAATATACAAGTTTACCATAAAACATTTCCGTAATTCAGAACTAATGATTCATGATTTTAGACTTTAGTATCAATTAAAAAGAAAAAAAAAACAAAATATAAAAAATAGAAAGCTTAAAAGTTACCATTGCATACTAAGAAAACAAATAATATTAATAAGTTAATACAAATAAGTTACCATTTTGCCTTAACAAAAATTCAAAAATTACAAAACTAAAAAAAAAAAAAAATTTTTTTTTTCTGTACCGGCCGGTATTTCCCGAAATTGGCCAATATGGCCGGTATTTAAACCGGTATGAAACGTTGATGTTTTGATACTGAAATACATACCGGTACGGTACATACCATCCGGTACCGGTACGGTATTGACTAACTTGTTCAAATCCACTTGATCCTAACACAATCCTTTAATTAAACAGTTTGACACAACAAGACCTATTTCGACTCGCTTAACAACAATTTTTAAAAGAAATTAATAAAGAGTGTTTTTTTTTTCTTCTTTGTTTTGGGTAAGAGGGTCAAGCACTTTAGAATTCCAATAAATAATTTATCAATATTGAACGGTTTAGACCTCTTACAAATAATCAGATTGCGTAGTCTAGATTAATTAGCCAAGTTGTTACTTAGTCAAATTAAGCAATTCTAGATTAAAACAATCACAAAATCATATCAAGCATATAAAGCAGCGGAAAATAAATAACATATGATATGATCACCCAGGAAACCACATGGAAAAACCTGGGGAGGATTTTACCCACCGATCCTCAAGGCAAAACGGAATCCACTAAGAAAGAATTGAAGTTCTTACAAAAGGACTTACAAGCTCCTCGCTTGACTTCCTAATGCTACCCACCAGTAAAACTTCCTGACACGACCACGCGCAGGCTCCGAATCCACGGACTACTTCTTTCTTTGAATCCCTTGATCAGCTACAAGCACCCACGCTTGATATTCTTTAAGCTTCAAAGGCAGCAACCAAGTTGATCATCAAGATGTTGAAGTGATCTCAATCTTGAAAACCCTAAGCTTTGTGTAAAGGAAAGCTCCTCTAGATCTCACAAGAGATTTACACAAAACCGCAATGTATGAGCAACAACACAACTTGTGCAACTCTTAAAAACGTGGCTAGGGTTTGCCTTATATACCTAGGGCAAAAACATAAAACCCTAAACGTTTAAAGAGTTAGGGCTGAGTTGGAAATTCTGCAGAAAAAACAACCTGTGCGATTTTCGATCGATCGAGCCTATCCTTCGATCGATCGAGCCAGGCCGAAAGTCCTAAGTACTTCTGCAGCCACTCGATTCCAACTTTACAATATTAAAGCAACTTTGAGCAAGCCTAAACACATTGTTTTGATCATGGTTTGCCAACATTACAAATTAGAGTTCTAAATACATAAAATCCTAAACCTTTAGAACCTAACAAATATAATCATTTCATTTTTTTTTGTTACTTAATTATATTTAGAATTCAAGTTAATTTTAGAAAAACTGTACATATATTTAATCCAATCGGGCCATTTTTGGTTAATTTTGATTAAACAAGTCAACATAAAATTGAACAATTTATTAATCGTATTAAGTGTGTTGTCCTGTTTATTACACCAAAACCCTCTCACAAAAAATCTCGTCCTGTTCACAAATCGTTTCAAGTATTGCCTCCCCTAGTTTAGATAAGAAGAGAGTGAAAGGTGGCTACATTAATGAGAATTTGACATTAACTAAAACTATTGGGTAAACATTTAAGTTTATGAGAATAAGACCTCTCCCACATTATGTACGAGTTTGCTTATCATTTTTTCTTTAATCTTACCATGTGTTTACATTTGGGGTTGCAATTCATGTTCCCAGGTCATGTTCGTGTCGTGTTGTGTAGAGGTATGTGTATTCGTATACATGGGTCAACTCTAACTTGACCTGTTTAATAATTGTGTCAAACCCTCTTAATTTTAACACAACCCATTGATTAAACGGTTTGACACGAGACAACCTATTTTAACTTTTTTCATACACAGTTTAAAAAAGAAAAAGTAAAGAGTATATATATTTTTTCTTTGTTTTGTATCAACTTGAGCAATGTCTAAAACACTTCAAAGACCCTACGATCTTACCCTAGACAAGTTTTTGTTCTCAATTTGCCAACATACAACAAATTTAGAACCTAAACATTAATTAAGACTAAATATTTTGAACCTAACAAAAAGCTTAACAAAAAAATTATTTATTTTGTCTAAAATATATGAAATTTGATAATTGTGATAATTATTATTTTATATTTATTATAATGGTGTGTATGAAACTATTTATTCTACCATTTCAAAGAAAAATTCAAATGAAAGGTTTAAATATAAAATAAATTTTATATTTATTATAATGGTGTTTGTGAAATTTTTCACAAACGCTGCTACAAATCCTGACCTAGGAGATGCGTGCCTATCGTAATTAATCTCTATATATGAAGAGATGAGTACTCATCTCTATATTTGAACAAAAGGTTTTAGAACCTTACGTGTGCAGTAAAAAGATCGATGTTGAACTATGACAATTTCTGAAATAATTTAGGTGCGTTGTGTAAATAAGTTACATAACCGATTAAAAAACTGCCTGACTAGAAGTCAAAAATTATAAATCTCTTCAATTACCATAATGTGAGTTGGAGGAAAAACCTCCAAACTAGTTTGGAGCTAAAATTTTTCCTTATAAATTAGCATATAAAACTCAATTTTTAATTTACACTCGCATAACTTTCATCGCGGAATAAATTTTCATTACCTAGGTTCTTATAACAATGAAAAGAAAAAGATAAAAAACGGAAATTAAAAAGATTTAAAAAAATTGCATTCAAGGCAATATACTAACTCTTAAGATGTCTTAAAACACTAACAAAAATACATATCTCCAGTGGCAAAGGCAAGAAATTGACGTAGGGAGGGAAATAAAAGGATGAGATGAACACTCATTAAAAGAACGCTCACAATCATTGGAAGTTGAAATTACAATATTAGAACCTATATGGGACGTTTGGCCCTTTAAGAGAGGTAGATGGATCATCCATCTACAGTATGTCATCTATAAAAACAAAAATGCTCACATAATTTTACTAACACAAAATATTAATACAATTTTGTTAAGATTATATTTTGTGTAATTGGCTAATCCTTTGACAAAATTCACTTTACTTGTAATTGGGTAGATCTAAGATAGGTTTAGTATTTCAAGAAACATGTTATTCAAGTAAAGTATTAAAGACATGAAGATTGATCCAAAAAACCAGTGAAGAAAAGCAGTTCATTAAGTCTCGACAGATAGCTTAACAGATGCCTGCTATCGAGACTTAATGTGAAGCTCGATAGCAACTCGATCTATCGAGAATTACGATTTCATTATTTCCAGATTTGAAATTCGGCCAGCCTTGCATATTTGTTTGGGGTTTTTGCTTGATTGTTGGTAAGATTCCTTAGACTTGTAACTGCTTGATTGTTGATTAGTGGATTTTTGGGAGTGGTGACTTTAAAATCACCTGGTAGGGTTTTTGTCTTGCAGGGTTTTCTCCATTTGTCAACAAATCACCGTGTCAAATTTATTTTTCGTTACATTTAATATTTTTGGTGATTTGTTGGTGCCTCCACGATTTGCATGCAATTGAACCTAATTAATCAATTTAGGTAATTGAATTAATTAACCGGGGTCAAGCTATCTTAACCCAACAAGTGGTATCAGAGTAGGTACACTTTGATTAGGTTTTAATCTTTGATGAGTGATCCATTCACAATGTTGTTATGGATCGTGGACAATCTTGACTATTCCTCATTTATTTGATGGGACTAACTATGCATACTGGAAAGTACGCATGAGAGCTTTTTTGAAATCCTTAGATGAGAAAGTTTGGTTGGCAATTGTAGTAGGTTGGAAAAAGCCTGAAGAGCCACCCGCAACATGGGATGATACCATGATCAAGGCGGCCAACTTTAACAGTAAGGCACTGAATGCTCTGTTTTGTGCTGTAATAAATGAAGAATTCAAGAAGATATTTTCCACTAACAATGCCAGGGAAGCTTGGACTATTCTTCAGAACACTTATGAGGGCACTAAAGATGTTAAAAACTCAAAGCTTCAAAGGCCCACTACCACCTTTGAGGAAATTATGATGGGTGAGGATGAATCGTTTGATGAATTCTATGCCAAGCTCAAGGACATAGTGAATTCAACATTCAATCTTGGAGAACAGATTTTAGAGCTTAAGATTGTTAGGAAGATCCTTAAGATCTTTTCTAGAGAGATTCCATGCCAAGATCACTGTCATTGAAGAGTCAAAGGATATTGACTCTATTCCTTTGGTTGAATTGGTTAGAAACTTACAAACTTATTAACTATGGTTAGTAGGAGTTGACAAAGGTGGCAAAGGTATGAACATGGCCTTGAAGACTAAGAATGATGAGAATGATGAGTCATCTGATGATGAGGATACCAAGTTGAAATCATATATCACCAGAAAATTCAAGAAGTTCATTTAAAATGCAAATGTCAAAGCTGGTGAAAAGGATTACAAACAAACTGCTTTCTCTCAATATAAGTCCCAAGACAAAGGCAAGAGAGAATCTAAGGATGCTGGTCAAGGCAACGGTATTCCTGCAGGAACAAAGTGCTATGGACGTCATGGATTTGGACATATGAAACAAGAGTGTCCTACATACCAAAAATCCATTGGCAGGAGCAAAGCCCTAGCTGCCACCTTAAGTGATTCAAAACTAGAAGCAGATTCTGATGAGAGTGACCAAAAAGGGATTGCAAGTGCTTTTATAGCTACTGTTGAATCTAGTGAGGAAGATGTAGAGGTATTTGATGAACAAAAAGAGCTGATGGAATCAAAGTTTGAAAAGATGGATGATCAGGATGACATTCACACTGCTTACGCCAATCTCTACAAAGTCTTTGAGAAGCATAAGAAGCTTTACAGGTTGTCCACAAGAAAGCTTAGTGAAGTGGAGTTGGAATGTGAGGAACTCTCCACCAAGTTTGATGAAGCAAATCAGACCATTGGAGTACTGAGATTTGAGAACACTATTCTTGTTAAAAAGACCAAGAAGATGGATGCTAAACTATTTCAAGTTAGAGCACAACTGGAAAGGACTTCAAGCACCAAACTAGATGAAATGTTGAATGTTCAGAAGTCAACATCCGACAGAATAGGTCTCGGGTATGATCACTCTCTCTTCTCTTGTAGTACCTCTTCTAATGCTTTGAATAGAGTTATTTTTGTTCCTCTTGCTAATAATGATAACTTTGAAAATAATGAGGTAACTGATAGTAAAATTGAGAATGTAAATGAGGATAGAAGTAATAAGGGAAAATTTATTCTAGGAGCACCCCCTAAAGTTGGTAAGAAAGAGACTAAGTAGAAAAATCATCGCTCCACCAACAAGAAATCTCCACCAAAGAAGCCTCATTTCTGTCATTACTGTGGAACATCTAGGCATACTCGTCCAAATTGCAATAAGTGTTTAGCCACTCAACAAAGCAATAGTGTGTCATCTCTAAGGAACCAAAATCAACTCCAACTCTCTTTAGCCCCTCCTGGTGAACTTCTTAAGGTGGTCATGCTTCTTTCAAACCTAAATGGTTTCAATTCTCCTCCTTACTCATTTGGACAAAAGTTCATGCAAAAGAAAAGATCTCCACCTAGTTCTCCCGTCTGGAAGGAAAAAGATTCTAAGCGATTTCTCCTCTTTTCTGATCTCTTGCAGGATATGTGATGTGGTTTAAGTTAGTCTAGTTTTGATGTTTTGTTTGTATGTTTTTATTTTTTTATTTTTTTTTTATTTTTATACTTTGTTTTTAAGTTTTTTAATTAAAAAAAGAAAAGAAAAATCATAAAAATACAAATACGGTATGTGTTTGTGTATACTAGTACTTGTGTGGCCTTTGAAACAAAGTTTCCTAACTTTGTATCACTTGTGGCTTAGATGAGCATCTTTATGCACAACAAAGCAATGTGAGCTTTGTGGCTCTTTTATGTGATTTGTATGATTTGGTTGACTTCTTATCTTTCATATCTTAATTCACTCTTTTTGACAGGAAGGACTAGAAAATCCTAAGAGAATGATATAAATAACCATCTCACCACTAAAACTCGTTAATCATAAAACATCTGTGTGCAATTAAGAAAAACCATACTCAGTAAGGTATAGCACTTGCACAGCAAAATTAGGTTGTTCAACTTCACGTTTTGATTTTGTGTGGATGTAATTGATCTTCTTATATCAGTACTCTTCATATAATGAGACACTTATGCTTTCTTGCAAAAGTTTCACGCACACACACGCACGTATACTCTTTGCTACTTTTGCTACTATTGTATAGGTACAATGTGATTTGGCCATCACAAGGAATACATGTGGAAGTATATGCTCTCTAAACTGTCCAAACTTGTTTTTGAAATAAAATTTGGTTAGACATGCTTAGTGTGTTTTGACCTAGGAATTCTTTGCATCTAGTATTGAGGTTGTGTATCTATGCTTAAACATGCTCTTTGAATGCTTGCTTTGATGGTTATTTTGTTTGCATTCATCTTGTGTTGTTTCTCCTCCTTATATTCTCTTATTCAAGGCTCTCAACAGATATTTCGATAGAAGCCTCAATACCTGTTTGACACCTTCTTGATACAAGCTCTTCTATCGAGATTTCTGGATTTCTACTCCATACCTCTCGAAAGATAGCTTGATCCATTAAGCCAAATTCTTTGGAGTCTTTGTCTGCTAGATAGCTCCTCGATATCTTCCTCGATCTATCGAGATTTTTTGCCGACGATACCTCCTCAATACTTTTCAATCTATCAAGCTTTTGTTCTCGATAGAAGCTCGATACCTCCTTGATCTATCGAGCTACGTTTTCTATATATACTTTAAAGTCCAACTCAGTTTTGAACCCTTTCAAATATCTCAATCTCTCTCTCTTCTCTCTTGACCTAAAAACCTTCTTTTCATCATAATCACTCTTCCCACTTCATTTTTCGCCTTATCCAAGCTTCAAGTTGTTGGTAAGTCTCTCTAATCTCTCTTTTTCTTCATCTTTCATTCATTTCATGCATTTTGTGACCTAGGTTTTAGTTTTGGGAAATTTTTGGGGTTTTGGTGATTTTGTCAAAATTTTTGAGTTGGTTTTTGTTATATTGATATCCTATGCTCATGCATTGCATTCAATGATCATTTTAACAATGTTTCATGCATTCTAAGATTGTGTGCTTGATTAAACAATGTGAGTGCTGTTAGGTTGGATTAGGTTTCTACCTATGATGCTTTTTATTTTTGCACTTTCATGCAATTTCATGCATTGCACGTTCTTGTTCCTTCTTTCCTGTACCTAAACGTTTCTGAAGTGTTTCTGTTCTTCTCTCCGTCTCTCTCGTTTAGTCTCCTCATCATGGCATCCAAAAAGTCTATCTTCGCTAAAAACCCTATTCGTCGTGGTTCTTTTTCTTTTTCTATTCCTCCTGATTCTATCTGGTTGGCGATTCAAATCACCAGGACATTCTGTTTGACTTTCTAGACACTTTTCTACCCAATTCTATTAGCTCTCAGGGATGGGCTTCTCTTTGTGAGAAACCCTCGAGTTGTCCCGACATGTTCATAAAGGAGTTTTACTCTAATATGCACACCATCGATGCTTTTGTGCCTTGATTTACTATGGTATTTCATGGTACACATATCATAGTTACCTCGAACCTCATTTCCAAGGTATTACATGTCCTTATGGTGGATCATCCAGATTACCCTTGTCATTCTCGTCTTACTTCCATCTCTCGAGACAAGTTAGCCTTACTCTTCTGTGAGAAGGTCATGTTGGGAGATGCATACTTAATTTCTCCATAATTGAGTTCACTAAGGGACCTCAGTTCCTTAATATGGTGATGACCTTTGTTCTTACTCCACGGTCACACTATAACACCATCACCAAGCCTCGTGCTCATTTTCTTCTTTCTCTTATGGAAGGTCTCTCTATAGACTTTCATTCACACATGATAGAGTATATCATAGACTGTTACCGTGACACGGCTACAAGTTCTAAGCTCATCTTTCCTTCGGCTATCATGCGTATCCTAACCCATATGCACATTTCCATCCCTCCCTCTCCTCATTATGTCAGGGGTGTCATCTGTAAGGAGTTTATTCGGCGGAGTGCAGCACAACTTGTTGCAAAGCGGCCATAAGTGGAGCCTTCCGATGCAGCCCTAGCTGATCCTGCAGCCCCTTCCTCTACCCCTTCTTTCTCATCTCAAGCCATTGTCTTCCTAGTTGATATCATGGAGTAGCATCAGCACATGAGTGCTAATTTTGGTAGTCGTCTGGACCATCTATCCGATGAGATGTGTCAGATGAACACTAGAATCAGTCACATTGCTCGCTGCCAGTCTCGACTTGGTGGTTTTGCGTACTCACCTTCATTGAAGCTTGCTGACGAGTCTTCTTCTTCAGATGGTGGAGATGATGATGTTAATGCTTCTGGCTCAAAGTATGATGATGAGATGACAACCTCTCAGTGATACACCCTTTGTCACGTGTGACAAAAAGGGGAAGTAATTTTGTTGTTGAGAGTAGTCTAGGTGTGAGGGGAAGAGCTAGCATAAGACATACTTGATAGGGGAAGAGTTGTTTTTGAGTTTTTTTTTAGGGATGTAGTGAGGTTTTGATGTATTCTTTTCTCATTACATGTAAAATGGTCTTGTGACCTCTTTTATTACATATATTGTATTCTTTGGTGTGTGTGTGTGTGTGTGTGTATATATATATATGAGATGATGTGTGTTTCTCTTCACCTTTGTCTCACATATGTTGTTGTTGTTGTTTTTTTTTTTTTTAATCTTTATACGCATGTTTCTTCTTGTATACAACTTGTCGATGTTTCATACTTGATGCCTTGATAAATCTTGTTTAAGTGTTTTAGTTAAGACAGGTTGCAAGTCTACTATGCCATGATCTCTCTTCCTGCAAAGTTTTTCTTGAGTTTGTGTTAGGGTTAGACTTATGTACTTTTGTACATTATGGGATAATTGTGTTAGACTTCTCTCATAATTTCTTTTTGTGGTTTTGTCATGGATTGCTTAAGGGGGAGATTGTTAAGGTCATATTTTATGTAGTTGGCTAATCCTTTGACAAAATGCACTTTACTTGTATTTGGGTAGATCTAAGATGAGTTTAGTACTTCAAGAAACATATTGTTTAAGTCAAGTATTAAAGACATGAGGATTGTTCTAAGAAATAAGTGAAGAAAAGCTGTTCATTAAGTCTTGACAGATAGCTCGACAGATGCCCGCTATTGAGACTTAATGTGAAGCTCAATAGATAGCTCGACAACAGCTTGATCTATTAATAATTACGATTTTAGAATTTTCAGATCTGAAATTTGACCCAGCCTTATATATTTGTTTTGGGTTTCTTTTCTTACAACCCTAGACATATATGAGGTTTATTTTAAAGGCCGTCATATACGGATACAGAGACCAAGAGACTTGTTTTTTGTATGAGAAGTTATTGTGTTTGTATGCCATAGGGTTTTGTAACCGAGTGCTTTCAAATCTTCATTGTTGATGAAGTGAAAAACTTTGCAGCCAACAACATTTGTTCAAGTTATTGGAGTTAGTCATGTACTTGGGATCCGTGCAAAGAGTTAGTCACAAATTGGAGGTTTGTGCATCAAAGGGAAAGAAGGTTATTACAAGATCAAGTCTAATTGGGTATTTGAGTAAAGGTTTAACTATAGGTTCGTATTTCGGGATAGGCCAAGGGTAGTTGGTAAGATTCCATATACTTGTAATTGCTTGATTATTGATTAGTGGATTTTTGGGAATGGTAACTTTAAAATCACCCGATTGGGTTTTTGCCTTACAATGTTTTCCCCATTTGTCAATAAATCACAGTGTTCAATTTATTTTCTGTTGCATTTAGTTTATTTAGTGATTTGTTGGTGCCTCCACAATTTGCATGTAATTAATCTTAATTAATCAACTTTAATAATTGAATAATTAACCGGGGTCAAGCTATCTTAACCTAGCAGACATGTTTAGTTTGTTTTTGATCTAGGAATGCTTTGCATCTAGAACTGAGGATGTGTTTCTATGCTTAAACATGCTCTTTGAATGCTTGCTTTGTTGGTTAACTTGTTTGCATTCATCTTGTGCTATTTCTCCTCCTCTATATCTCTTCTTCAGGGCTCTCGACAGATACCTCAATACCTGCTTGACACCTCTTCAATACAAGCCTTTCTATCGAGCTTTTTGAGTTTTTCTCAATACCTCTCGATAGATAGCCTAATCCATCAAGCCAAATTCTTTGGGGTCTCTATTTGCTCGACAACTTATACCTTCCCCGATCTATCAAGAATTTTTGCTATCAACACCTCCACTATACCTCTCGATCTATCGAACTTTTGTTCTCGATAGAAGCTTGATACCTGCTCAATCTATCAAGATTCTTTGTTGCCCTCACTCACATGTACCCTAACATCAAAAAGATCGAAGCACTTAATCTTAATTGCACGCTTGAGCAAATAAAGTCAGACAAAGCTAAGATGATAAGATCGAAAATCACGAGTTTTAATTTCATCTCTTAATGCTTTAACATTCTATTAATAATAAAATTAATAATATTTGACGGAAGTAAATATTAAATAAGATAGAGAAATATCATGCAAAGTTATAGGATAAAACAAGCACTGCATTAAGAGCTATTTGGTCATTCAATTCAAAAATAGGAACCAAATTCATGTCCTTGCTGCCGACAGTAGATCTTTTGCAAGTAAATCCCCAATCAGCTTTCATTCTTGTCTCAAGAACATGCACTGCATGCCACTATTCATCTCTACATTTAAACTTATCAAGCATACCCAATATGCAAAAACTATTTCCATTTAATTTTTCAATTTTACTTCATTCTTGATTTATAGCCTTACAACCTATGATTAATGATACTTGAAGTTGGAAACTTTTGGTGTAGAAATATGATCGAAATGGATGGAACTAATAAAAAAAAAAATTGTGCACAAATACTGACGAAGACATTGCAAGAATCTCACCAATTTGCACACCCTAAAAAAAATACAAAAGTGGCCGGAGACACAAGTCAAGGAGTTCCCAAGGTAACAAACTATTGGAGCTAGCGGAATTGCATTCACATGAACCAAATATATCAATACTCCAGGACCCACCTACGCTCATGAAAACTCAGGTTAGTCGGTCCTCCATTCATCAGTTAGAGAATATGGCAGTGAAGGCTCGTGAAGTAGATATCAAGGAATAGCTTCTTAGCCCCCTAAGCACTCTCTCTAGAATGCTGATGTGAGCGAGTTAGTGAAAGATGGCTACATTAATTAGAAGTCGGCGTTAACAAAATCTATCGAATTATCATTTAAATTTATGAGAGTATGACCTCTCCCACGTTATGTACAAGGTTGCTAATCATTTTTTTCAATAACCTTACACTGTGTTTAGATTTGGGCTAGCAATTCATGTTCTCAAGTCATGTTTGTGTCATGTTGTGTCGAGGTACGTGTATTCAAATACATGGCTCAAACCTAACCTGACCTATCTAATAATCGTGTCAAACCCCCTCAACATTAAAACAACCCATTGATTAAGTGGTTTAACATGACACAACCTATTTTAACTTGTTTAATGCACAATTTTAAAAACAAAATAAAGTAAAGAGTATTTTTTTTTCTTTGTTTTGGGTAAAAGGGTCAAGCACTTCATAGTTCCAATGAAGAATTTATTAATATAACCATATAAAAATTTTTTGATAACTTAATTACATTTAGAATTAAAATTAATTTTAGAAAAAAATGTATATTTATTTAAACTAATCAGGTCATTTTGGGTTAATTGTAGGTTAAGCAAGTCAACATAGAATTGACCCATTTATTAATCATATTAAGCGTGTTAACCTTTTTTTTTTTTTTTTTTAAGCTAACCCATTTTGTTAAACACTTCCACAAAAAATCTTGTAGTGTTCAAAAATTGTGTCGAGTATTGCCACCCCTAGTTTAGATAAGAAGAGAGTGAAAGGTGTTTACATTAATGAGAAGTTAACATTAACTAAAACTATTGACATAACTTTTAGGTTTATGGGAATAAGACCTCGGTCTCCCACGTTTTGTATGAGGTTGCTCATCAATTTTCAATAACCTTACACTATGTTTAGATGTGAAAGTTCAATAAGGGTATGTTATACCTTTGAACGTTGGGACCCCAAATATAAAATTACCAATTTAAGCTTTATATCAAACAGTTAATGTGCGGAATATGATAACAAGTTTATAATAGAATTGATAACGATCTAAGCCAAATATAAACACATCCACAGCAGTAAATATAAGGCAAAGATAAAGGGAAGGAAGATGCAAACACACGGATAACACACGATGTGTTATCAAAGAGGAAACTGAAGCCCTCTGCGTAAAACCTCTCCGCCGCCATCCAAGCGGTCAAATAATCCATTAGAAAATGTAGTTGGGATACATGAACAGCAATAGACCCTCCAAACCTAATCTACCCAGGTACCTAAGCCCTCCAAGCTTCTTGCTCCAACGAGGTTGCGCCGAACCTTTTTCTTTTCTAGCTTACCGGATTCCGCTACTAGACCATAGCATCAACCAATGCAAATTGGTTCCTTCTTAACTGCTTTCCAACAGTACCAAATAGACCTTAGCAAAAAGTCAAGAAAAAATATTTTTAATTGTCGTGATAATGATAATGACATTGTTAGGTATACACATATGAGTAGAGCCTCACATAAAATAATAATAATAATAAGGTGGAGCGACTAATATAATGTTGCTGGACTTATACTCATAGGCTTAAACTTTTTAGGTTAAGTGATGTATTTATATGTTATATTAACTACTTAATTGGAGAATTCCCAAAGTGTTCTCTTCCTTGTAAATGGTATTAGTCTATCAAAGCCCATGGTAGTGTGAGGCAATGTGGCGAGGTCTATTAGAATTCCAATGAAAAATATGTCAATATAACAATTTATTATTATTATTTTTTTGATTTCTTAAGTATATTTAGAATTCAAATTAATTTTAGAAAAAATGTACATTTATTTAATCTAATTGGGCCATTTTGGGTTAATTGTCGAATAAAGTTCGAATATTTCGATCTGACATTAAAATTGAAGAACAATATTGATATTTTACACTATCTTGAGAGCGCAGGAATCAGGCCATTACACCAAGTAAAATACAGAATCAGTGCGATCAGTAAGGTCATTGAACATGGAACAGGTCGTAAACCACGCTTGTGGTGCAAGGACAAAGAACTTCTCGAGATTAATGCTTGTTTTGATTTGGGCCAAACCTACATTGACTGCCCACCACAGTTACTGAATTATCCAAAAAATAAATGCGAGGGTGCAGTGGGTTTTCCTCCCATTATAGTCTTGACCATGGTTTTAAAAACTAGACCGGAGACAAAACTGGGTTTGCCTCCCATTGCAGTGGGCTTTCCTCCCATTATTGTTTGTTTAATTGGTCATTTCCATCCAGGCAACCTTGAAATTTTGTAGGAATTATCTTCTAATTAATTTAAACATTCTCTTATTTATTAATTTTCAAATGGAAGTCCATTTCTTGTTGAAAATTTAGTACTCTTCAATCTAAAGGTGTACATAGAGCTGCGTCATTTAAAATCAATTCCCCATTCTTTAATTTGTTGGAATGGAATTTTAAACTGCCATAGTACTTTATTTACACTACATTTGGGAGTTTATAAAGGAACATAATAAAATACTCACCGTAAAATGAACATTCATCATTAAAATAAAATAGAAATATAATAAATAAACTTTCTACATTGAAAAAAAAAAAAAATTGGAGACAATTACTCTACCTCCCCCGGCCCGCCCCCAACATATGCCTCTCGTTTATGTTTTTTATTTTTTATTTTATTTTTTTATATATATATTTTTAATTTATTTAATTCAATGTCTCACTTGGTAGGTAACCGATGAATTGAAGGTTCCAACATCACTTAAAGGGTCCTCAAGTTCTATTTACATTGAAAAGTTTTATCAAAACGTAAACTCTCTCTCTCTCTCTCTCTCTCTATATATATATATATATATATATCAATTAGCACATACCCAAATACCAAAATTGGAATAAGTTACACTATTAATTTCGTAAGCTAGTTGTGAACGCATGCAGTTTACCTACACCAATTTCTTATTTCAAAGAATGTCATGATAAGGAAACTATGGTCCTAAGAAGTCAACATTAATGAGAATAAGAAGTTCACATTAACCAAAACTATTGATTTAACCTTTAGTTTTATGGGACTAAGATCTCTCCCACGTTTTGTAGGAAGTTGCTAATCATTTTTTCATAACCTTAACCAATGTTTAGATTAGGAGTAGCAATTCGTGTTTGTAGGTCACATTCCTCTGTTCGTGTCATGCTGTGTTGAGATACATGTATTCGAATACAAGGCTCAACTCTAACTTGACTCATGTAATAATCGTGTCAAATCCACTTGATCCTAACACAATCCTTTAATTAAATAGTTTGACACAACAAGACCTATTTCGACTCGCTTAACAACAGTTTTTAAAAGAAATTAATAAAGAGTGTTTTTTTTCTTCTTCTTTGTTTTGGGTAAGAGGGTCAAGCACTTTAGAATTCCAATTGTTAGGTTCTAAGTACTTAGGAACTAATGTATTAGAACTCTAATTTGTATTGTTGGCAAACCGTGATCAAAATGTTTTATTCTTGTGTTAGACTTGCTCAAAGTATGTTTATTTGTAAAATTGGAATTAAGTGATTGTAAAATTTATTGGACTAAATCTGTAAGGCTCGATCGATCGAAAATTAGACTCGATCGATCGAACCATGTACAGATTTGTTTTTCTGCAGAGTTGTAATTCAGCCCAAACTCTACTTAAACGTCTTGGGGTTCCCCCAGGTCATGTTCGTGTCATGTTGTGTAGAGGTATGTGTATTCGTATACATGGGTCAACTCTAACTTGACCTGTTTAATAATTGTGTCAAACCCTCTTAATTTTAACACAACCTATTAATTAAACGGTTTGACACGACACAACCTATTTTAACTTTTTTAATATACAGTTTAAAAAAGAAAAAGTAAAGAGTATATATATTTTTTCTTTGTTTTGGGTAAAAGCGTCAAGCACTTTAGAGTTCCAACGAAGAATTTACCAATATAACCATTTGAAATTTTTTGATAACTTAATAATATTTTGAATTCAAATTAATTTTAGAAAATGTATATTTATTTAAACTAATTAGGCCATTTAGGGTTAATTATTGATAAGCAAGTCAATATAGAATGAACCCATTTATTTATCATACTAAGTGTGTTAACTTGTTTTTTTACACTAAACACTTCCACAAAAAATGCTTATCGTGTTCACAAATCGTGTCAAGTATTGTCACCCCTAGTTCAGATGAGAAGAGAGTGAAAGGTGGCTACATTAATGAGAAGTTAACATTAACCAAAACTATTGACTTAACTTTTAGGTTTATGGGAATAAGATCTCTCCCACGTTATGTACGAGGTTGCTTATAAATTTTTAATAACCTTACCCTATGTTTAGATGAAAGGAGAGTGAAAGGTGGGTACTATATACTCCATTCTAAGAACCTTAGCAAAACGTCAAGAAAAAATATTTTTAATTTTCTTGATAATGATAATGATATTGTTAAGTATACATGTCTATAGTGAGGTCTCACATTAAATAATAATATGGGCTCTGAACTGGGCTCTGAACTCCTCAAACTTCTTTGATCTTGATCTGCTCTCACATGAATCTACAGTTCATGCCTTGATCTTTAGTACACTTCATAGTCGAAGGCTTGACTGCAACTTTACTCCATTGGTACTAGGTATATAGATTTGATCTCCAGTAGGTGCTTGATAGAGTTAGAAGGTACAAAACCTTACAGATCTCCCAAGAGTAAGTCTCAATACTTGAAAAACATGTATTAGGGTTTTCCTTTTATACTTAGTAGTGTTTGACTCAAATCCTAAATGTTTTACAGGCTGTTGAGCCTTATTAAAATTCTACAGAATCGTATCTCGATCAGTCAAGTCTTCTCTTCGATCGATCGAGCTTGACAGATTTTGAATTCTTGTTTCTGCAGCTTATATGTTCTTATCTTGTCTTGCATCAACTTGAGCAATGTCTAAAACACTTCAAAGACCCTACGATCTTACCCTAGACAAGTTTTTGTTCTCAATTTGCCAACATACAACAAATTTAGAACCTAAACATTAATTAAGACTAAATATTTTGAACCTAACAAAAAGCTTAACAAAAAAATTATTTATTTTGTCTAAAATATATGAAATTTGATAATTGTGATAATTATTATTTTATATTTATTATAATGGTGAGTATAAAACTATTTATTCTACCATTTCAAAGAAAAATTCTAATGAAAGGTTTAAATATAAAATAAATTTTATATTTATTATAATCGTGTTTGTGACATTTTTCACAAACGCTGCTACAAACCCTGACCTAGGAGATGCGTGCCTATAGTAATTAATCTCTATATATGAAGAGATGAGTACTCATCTCAATATTTGAACAAAAGGTTTTAGAACCTTACGTGTGCTGTAAAAAGATCGATGTTGAATTATGACAATTTATGAAATAATTTAGGTGCGTTGTGTAACTAAGTTACATAATCGATTAAAAAACTGCCTGACTAGAAGTCAAAAATTATAAATCTCTTCAATTACCATAATGTGAGTTGGAGGAAAAACCTCCAAACTAGTTTGGAGCTAAAATTTTTTCTTATAAATTAACATATAAAACTCAAATTTTAATTTACACTCGCATAACTTTCATCGCGGAATAAATTTTCATTACCTAGGTTCTTATAACAATGAAAAGAAAAAGATAAATAAACGGAAATTAAAAAGATTAAAAAAAATTGCATTCAAGGCAATATACTAACACTCAAGATGTCTTAAAACACTAACAAAAATACATAGCTCCGGTGGGAAAGGCAAAAAATTGACGTAGGGAGGGAAATAAAAGGATGAGATGAACACTCATTAAAAGAACGCTCACAATCATTGGAAGTTGAAATTACAATATTAGAACCTATATGGGACGTTTGGCCCTTTAAGAGAGGTAGATGGATCATCCATCTACAGTATGTCATCTATAAAAACAAAAATGTTCACATAATTTTACTAACACAAAATATTAATACAATTTTGTTAGGATTATATTTTGTGTAATTGGTTAATCCTTTGACAAAATGCACTTTATTTGTAATTTGGTAGATCTAAGAACCCTAATCCTTCAACAAGCATCTGGTTCTTCTCCAACGTTACGAGGATAATGCCCCCATCTGAGACCTCATCTTTTTCTCCGTTATCTTCTGGGTGCCAGTTAGAATGATGGATGCTCCTACTACCATAGGCATTGGCAAAACCCAGGGCACTGTCATAGAATTACATGACATGTCCAGTATGTTTGGGGAAGATTTTATGCATATCAGGATACACATCGACACCACTCAGCCCCTCTGCAGGGTTCGAAAATTAAACCTTGGTCAAGTAAAGATTGGTTGGATCTCTTTCAAATACGAGAAACTACCAAACTTCTACTATTAGTGGGGTTCTTTATTGGTGAAACTACAATATTGGTCCCTCAAGTTTACGCTGTGTACGCAATTGGTCCCTCAAGTTTGAAGCGTGCGCAATTGGTCCCTCAAGTTTTCAAAATGAGTAATATAAGTCCTTTTACTAATTGCCATTAATGGTATTACTTATGTGGCTAACGAAACAATGACTTGGCATTTTGTTTTAATGATGTGGCATATTTTTAATTAAAAAATTACAAATTAAAATTACACATGAGAAACATTATTTACTAAATTAAAAAACTATTTGCTACCAATTGTAAACACCCAGCCACGACTTAAAAAAAAAAAAAACACCCAGCCACGAGACAGAGAAGGGGAGGGAGAGAGGGAACAACAAGCCCCAGCCGCCGCAACGCTACCATATTGCAATGCTATTATGTCACCCTTTCCAAACCTGCAACACTACCATACACCTGATGATTTAAATCAGCATCCAACTCTCTTAGCACTTCAAGCACAGTCCTGCTGCTTTTATAGGTCTTGCCAACTATACTACTTAGCATACTTATAGGTAAGCTTGAATTGGATCTTAGAGGAGCCTTCCCTTTCAAAAATCTACTTATTGTACTACTTAAAGCAGAATTAGAAGCAGAAAAAGAAAAAGAACCTTCTCTTTCATCAAAGCTCAACTATCTATTCTGTAACAATGAAATCTCATTATCAGGTAAGTTTATTGACACCCTTTGATCCTAGCAGGCTTTGAGGACATTTTGTGGTTTTAGAGGCTGTGATTCCGTAGTGGCTACTTCTAGGGTTGCTGGAGATCCAATTCCAATATCCTGGGGCTATTTACTGCACTATCACCTGCATAACTGGAAAAAACTAATCTATCATTGCGGCTTCTAGGGTTTGTTCTTCCCTCTCTCCCCTTTTCTGTCTCGTGGCTAGTTGGGTGTTTTTTTTTTTTTTTTAAGCCATAGCTAGGTGTTTACAATTGGTAGAAAATAGTTTTTTAATTTGGTAAATAATGTTTCTCATGTGTAATTTTAGTTTGTAATTTTTTAATTAAGAATATGCCACATCATTAAAACAAAATGCCAAGTTATTATTCCGTTAGCCACATAAGTAACACCGTTAATGGGAGTTAGTAAAAGGACTTATATTGCTCATTTTGAAAACTTGATGGAGCAATTGCACACACAGGATAAACTTGAGGGACCAATATTGTAGTTTTGCTTTCTTTATTCCATGACGATAAAGACGGTGAGAAATGGTTAAGCAATAGATGCTCACTCCCGATTGAATCATAAGAATACAGCACTTGGCTCTGAGCCCCTTAGTACTACACGGGAAAAAAAATCTTTGTCCAGGTCAAAGGATTAGCTCCATCAATGAAAGACAAGGTCCCCTAACCCCACACTGCCACTTCACAACCAAGGGGAGCGACTCATCCCTCTCCTGGTGTTCATAGGATGCTTGAACCACCAGTTGCACCAATCTCTACTAATAAGGAAAGTCACATCAATCCCAAGAATCTCATCCCACCTTCCCTAGCAAGTAAGTCCACTCCCAAGATTTCCTCCTCACTCCCTAATTTTTCTTCACCCCTTTTTGACAATCAAATTAATGAGATTGATACAGAATTGAATATGTATAATAATGTCATTATTCCCTTTGATCTCCCTAAGCCTTCTCAAGGTTCTGACATCCTGTCCCTCTCAATCACTACCGCCCAAGAGTCAACTTCAACTACCTCCTCTAGGGATGCAATAACTATCCAAGAAGACCTGGCTGAAGAATCCTCTATACTTTCCCTAAATCGACCCGAAACTAGAAAATGGAAGAGACTTGCATGAAACAAAAACCAAGAAAAGCAATCTAATTGCATTACGCTAAAAGGGGGGCAGGGAAGGCAACCTCTAGATGAGAATGTTGATCAGCCTAAGTTACCACGTAAAAAATTACTAGTTTCTAGGGAGGATGTGGATTCAAGTTTTGACACGGCGATGGTTATCCCTCAGCCCCACCAAGCATAATGAGTCTCTTAGTCTGGAATTGTTGTGGGCTTGGGAACCTACATACAGAGAATGAGCTTACAAATTAGTGTAAGCAAAAGATCCCCCTATCATGTTCATTTTCGAAACATGGACAGATGACGTAAGGCTAAAGAACTTAAAAGAAAGAATTTTGTTTGACCAAATGTTCTGTGTTCCTAGAATTAACAGGGGTGGCGGCTTAGTCCTCTTTTGGAAAGACTCAATTCACGTTGATGTTGAGACTTCTTCAAAAACAACATTGACACCATCATCAATTAAAAATCTAGTAGTGAATGGTAGTTCACCGGGTTTTATGGAGAACCTGATATTTAGTTGAGGTTTGAATCATGGGACCTTCTTCGGCAACTCCACCATCGCCATAATATTCCCTGGTTATGTGCCAGGGACTTTAATGAAATCATAAAATCCTCAAAAAATCTTGGAGGAAACATTAGAAATCATTCCCAAATGCAGTTGTTCTGTGATGCTACTGACAAATGCGGCTTCGTCGACTTGGGCTTTTTTGGTCCTAATTTCACTTGGGCTATTCACTTCTCCTCTGGTCACTCAGTCTGGGAGAGATTAGACCAAGCTTTTGCTACTAATGACTGGTTTCTTGAATTTGCAGGTACTCTTGTTCACCACCTACATAGCGATACCTTTGACCATTCTCCCCTGCTCATTATACCATTTGGTTTAGCTCCTCAACCCCCTCAAAAATCTTTCCTCTTTGAAGAAATCTAGTTAACTGACAGTGGCTATACAGAAATAGTTAAAGCTACCTGGAATTCCTATGCCACTTTCAACCAGAATTTCAGATCAATGTACATGATCTCGAATTGCAGCAGAGCACTCACAAGTTGGTCCAAACACTGTTTTGGTAATTTCCATCATGAACTAAGGGAGAAACGGGATCTTTTTCTCCAGGCCGAGCATGAGGCTCTCTTTTCAGGCTGCAACTCTCGGGTGTTGCTCCTTAAATCTGAAATTTATTCTCTCCTTGACAAAGAAAACCAATTATGGCAGTAAAGAGAAAAATTTCATTGGTTAGTTAGTGAGGACAGGAACACAAGATACTTTCACAGCAGGGCTACTCAACGCTTGAGGAAAAGTTAAATCCTCCAAATCCGAAACCAAGTTGGTCAGTGGTGCTCTCGGCCTTCGAATATCTCTACTACTCTCATTGGTTTCTACCAAGATTTGTTCACCACCTCTTCTCCAAACTTTAATGCATCATCACTCAACCCAATCCACCATATTGTCTCTGAAGATATGAACGCCCAATTATCAGAAAAATTCATGGCTTGGGAAGTTGCAGTAGCAATCAAGCAAATGGCCCCTCTAAAAGCCCCAGGTCCCTATGGTATGCCCCCACTCTTCTATCAAAAATACTGGTCCTTCATTGGCAATGATGTCACCCAATCCATCCTCTCCTACCTCAACTCAGCCACCCTCCCACAGGACCTCAATCATACCTTCATCTCCCTTATCTCAAAAGTAAAAAATCCTAAACTTGTATCCCAATACCGACCTATCAGCCTCTACATTGTTCTCTACAAAATCTATTTGAAGGTTTTTAGCCAATCGTTTGAAAAGGATTCTGCCCAAAATTATCAATGAGCATCAAAGCGCTTTCACCAAAAACTGCTTAATCTCTGATAATATCCTTGTTGCATTTAAGACCCTCCATTGCATGATGAACCACAAATTTGGGAAGGATGGCTTCATGGCCATTAAACTTGATATGAGCAAAGCATTTGATAGAGTAGAATGGTATTTTCTTGAGCAAATTTTAAGACGTTTGGGGTTTAGTGACAAATGGATTAGACTTATGATGATATGTGTTAAAACAGTCACTTACTCCATCCTTGTCAATGGTGAACCCAAAGGTTTGATCCACCCTAATAAAGGCATTCGTTAAGGGGATCTCCTATCCCTCTTCCTTTTCCTTTACCCACACTATAAAATTCCACATTACTCACGAAATTGTAAAAAGAGTTTCAGAGAGAAAACCCTAGAAATCTATTGGAGAGTTAGAGATTGTAAACCTACAATCCTCTACACATTTATCTTAGTTTTCTTCACTCTCTTCCATCTCTAATTCCATATCATTTGAGAGGTTCTTAGCCCAAATACTAACCACACTCATTTAGAATGTTGTGAGTTGATTTGGAGCATTTGGGAAGCATTGGGCTCATGCCAATCTTTGGTTGAAGCAATTGGTAATAATTACAAAATTCGGAAAGCTAGTGAAGACATGGCTCGGTGAAGCTCGTTGGTAGTTGAGACTCGAAGGTTCTAAGTACATAGGGTAGTCTAGGCTTGGAGGGTCTAATTGTTATCCTTGTACTCCAACTAATTTACTAGTGCATCGATTCGGCTTGTAGGGCCGCAGAGAGCTTTCTCCGTTGGATTCTCCAGTTTTCCTCTTTGATAACATATCGCGGAATTATCTTGTGTTTGTTTCTTTCTTCCCTTACTACTTGTGCCTTTTACTTAATTGTTAATTATATATGCCCATGCATTAGTTAGTAATCCCGGTTGATTGCGTATTTATTACTCTTATTCTACATTGTTTAGAGTAGATCAAAAGCAATCTAGTCATAATTTAAAAATTTGTTGTCTAAAAACTAGCTCTAGTATTTATACTAGTGAGCTTTTAGATCGAAGTGAACCAAATGGACCAAATGCTACGCTAATGTGGATCAACAGGAGTCTAACAATAATAATTATTAAGTTTCAACTTGTAGATCAGAAGGGGCTTCTTTTACATATTTAGATTATGCTTCTTAATGTGATTCTTGTTATTGTGTTATTATAAAATTCGTTAATGTTTATTATATTTTTCAAAAAAAAAAATGTTAAAATTCAGTCCCTATGAAAAAAATTGAAAATGTACAATTGGTTTTTTGAAATATAGTCTTTTCAATAAATTTCTCATTTAACTTTATTTTTTGAACTTGAGCTAATCATATAAGTTTTAGAATTTTAACAGAGTTTTGATTAATTCAAATAATTAATAACTTTTATTTTATTTATTCTTTATATTTTTGAGAAAAGAAAGTATCTTGACCTCTTAAAGTATTTAACTATTCCATTTAGTGTGTAGTATTGTAGTCCCCCCCTCCCACAGTTAAGAACTAATTTTAGATAAACATGTAATTTTAAAAAAAAAATGGATGATAGAATTTTCAGAATGATTGGGAGGATGGTTGTTGCACTAAAGCAGTCAGAGTAAATTTTGTTTTGTTTTTTGTTTTTTTTGGTTGTTATTTATTTATTTATTTATTTTTTTGGGAGCAATTGATACAGGTGGAAGAGGAAGGAATAAAGAATTAGGACATGTAAAAAGGCATAATAAGAGAAAAAAGATTGATAAACTTGGAACTATTCTCAATCTAACCATAACATTGAATATAAGATTAATACAAGAGGCTTTATTTGGAATCTCAAATTTCTACTATAAATATAGTCTTAAGATACAAATAACATAACGACCATAACTTCCAACATTTGAAAACACAACTCAAAAGATAAACAAGACACACATAATAAGAAACTAAAAAGCTTATTTTCAAGCTAAAGACTACTTTGTTAATGTTCATGGAAGTTTGAATTCAAAGAATCAAAAGAAGGATGACAATGGTTGAGCTACACACAGTGTTTGCGAGGTTGAAGATGAGTTTACAATGCACAGTGCAACGCACCGTTTCACTTAAAGTTAAGAACACAAACGCACCGTTTTACTTAACACGCAGTGCACCGTTTCAAGAGATAGTTATACAAGCTTCTGAAGGAAAGAAACGATGTCGTTCTTCCCATAGTTTGAAGCTGTTGATTCTGGCGCCAAAGTCAGTTACATTTCTGGTGTAGATTCAGTTATAAGATCCGCATCTCTTGGGCTGATTGTTAGGTGGTTAGATAGCCTCGGTGTACTATATATATTCTTGTACTCCCATTTTTATCATTATGAAAGATATACAGATTTCTCTTCTTTGTCAAAATATCTCTCACTCTCTCTCACTCTCTCTCGTTCTTTCTTTCTTTTCATTTTCTATCTCTTTCTATCAATCTTTCTTACTTCACAAACAGAGCTTATCTTAGTGATCTGTGTTACACAAATTAACACAGAATTCTTAATTGCTGGTGTTATTTTGATGAAAATCTCTTATCCATTCAGGCTTTGGGCACAGGGAAGGTCCTATACCAAGGCAAGAGTGAAGATGGTGTTTATCCCATCTATCCTCATCAAGCCTCACATCTAGCTTTCTCTTCTAAAGTCTGCAACACTGCTTCAAATTCTGTTGTAGTTAATAAAACTTTGTGGCATAGAAGGCTTGGTCATCCAAATGATCAAGTCCTTCAGTTTGTCTTTCCTAATGCACAATTTGCTATGCATAAATGTACTCCTTTTGTTCAATCTTGTACTCATTGCTTATATGGTAAAATGCACAGGTTACCTTTTCCAAATTCTGAATTTATTGCTTCTTCTCTTTTTGAGGTTGTACATTCTGATGTGTGGGGTCCTGCCCCTGTGGTGTCTATTGATGGTTTTCGTTATTATGTTCTATTTGTTGATCATCTCACTAGGTTCACTTGGCTATATCTTCTTAAGTCCAAATCTAAAGTCTTTTCAAAATTTATTGAGTTTAAAGCCATGGTTGAAACCCAATTTTCTACTAAGATCAAAACTTTAAGATCAGATGGTGGTGGTGAATACACCTCTTCTGCCTTCAAGTCTTTTCTACTTCAACATGGTATTAATCATCAAATTTCCTGCCCTTACACTCCACAACAAAATGGCCTTGTTAAGAGGAAGCATAGGCACTTTGTTGAGACAACCATTACTCTTTTGTCTCAAGCCTCAATGCCTACTACTTACTGGTCTTATGCCATTCTTACCACTATATTCTTAATAAACCTCCTTCCTACTTCTGTTCTTGGCTTTACCTCCCCTTGGTCCAAATTATACTCTTCCTCACCTGATCTGTCTCAGCTAAAAGTATTTGGTTGTGCTTGTTACCCTCTACTTCGGCCTTACACCTCTCATAAACTTGATCCTAGAACCAAGGAGTGTTTGTTTTTAGGCTACTCTTCCAAGTCAAAGGGGTATCTATGTCTGGATCTTTCCATTCACACTCTCTATGTTTCTAGACATGTTTTGTTTAATGAATCCATATTTCCTACACTTACATCTTTCTCTAACTCTTCCTCACCTTCTTCAGTCTCACATCTGTCTCATGCTCTCTGGCTGTCTAATCTGCTTTACCTTCATGCTTCCAACCAACCATCTCTCTTAGGTTCTTATTCTTCCCCTTCTTCACTTCCTGTCACTCCTTCCACAGATATAGCCTCTCATTCCCCTACTCCTCTCAGTCCTATCCTTCCTAGTTTTAATCCACCACTACCCACTACTCCTACCAGCCCTGTGTGTGTACCCACTGCTTCTATCAGCCCTACCCATTCTACTTCTGATTCTTCCCTACCTATAGTCTCTTCAAATGATTCTTCACCACCATTACCACCTCCACTGCCTCCTGTGACTGTGGCTAATTAGCATCCTATGAAGACTAGGTCCAAGAGTGGTATAATCAAACCTAAACTTTGCTATAAGGCCATCTTGGATTACTCTAAAACTGAACCTCCTTCTTATAAAGTGGCCTCCAAATATCCTGTGTGGTGTACTGCCATGGATGCAGAATTTCAGGCCTTGCAAAGACAACAGACTTGGACATTGGTTCCTGCACCTCCTCATGCTAACTTGGTAGGTTGTAAATGGGTATTCAAGATCAAACTTCACAGTGATGGGTCTATTGCTCGTTACAAAGCAAGACTTGTGGCCAAAGGATTCCACCAGCAAGCTGGCATTGATTACTCAGAGACCTTCAGCCCTGTTGTCAAACCTGCCACTGTTAGATTGGTCCTTGCCATTGCTGTCAGCTGCAATTGGCCTTTGAAGCAACTTGATGTATCAAATGCCTTTCTCCATGGCTACCTTAAAGAGGAGGTCTACATGCAACAACCTCCTGGTTATGTTGATGCAGCACATCCCTCCTATGTATGCGGGCTCCATAAGTCACTCTATGGGCTCAAATAGGCTCCCAGAGCCTGGTTCGAGAGATTTACCTTCCACTTGATTCATCTGGGGTTTCAGGCTTCCTTTGCTGATAGCTCTTTGTTCATCTTTCAATCCCAGCGCACCATCATTTATCTTCTTCTCTATGTAGATGATATCATCATCACTGGCAACAATTCCCAACATGTTTCCTCTTTAATTGCTGCTCTCAGTTCAGTTTTTGAACTCAAAGACTTAGGTGACCTCAATTATTTTTTGGGTGTTCAAATTTCTAGAACTAAGTTTGGGCTTACTCTTTCCCAATCAAAGTATGCATCAGAGGTTCTTCATCGTTTTCACATGGAAAACTTCAAGCCCACAAAGACTCCTTGTTGCCCTTCATCTCGATTGCTTCCTACAGATGGTGTTACTTTTTCTGATCCTTCAGAGTTTCGCAGCGTGGTGGGTGCTCTTCAGTATCTCACCTTCACACACCCAGACCTTGCCTTCAGTGTGCATCAATTATGCCAATTTATGAACACTCCTACCACAGTGCATCTTGAGGCTGCTAAGAGGGTTCTACGTTATATAAGGGGTACCCTTACTCATGGCATTTCATTTTCCCCAGGGCCCCTTACTCTCACTGCTTTTTCTGATGCTGACTGGGCTGGTGATCCTTCTGATCGTCGTTCCACAACAGGTCTTCTTGAGTTCCTTGGTCCTTCTCCCATTTCTTGGTCTTCCAAGAAATAGAGCACTGTTTCTCGCTCCTCCACTGAAGCTGAGTATCGTGCTTTGGCCACTACTGCTGCGGAGGTCTCTTGGCTGCGCATTCTCTTCAAAGAATTGTGAATTTTTCTCTCACATGTTCCCGTTCTGTGGTGTGATAATGCTTCAGCCATTGCCCTCTCTGCAAATCCTGTATTTCACTCTCGCACGAAACATATTGAAGTTGACTATCATTATGTTCGTGAAAAGGTGTTGCGTCGTGATTTGAGTGTGCACTTTGTCTCGAGCAAGGATAACCTCGCAGATATCTTCACTAAGCCCTTGCCTTCTCCATCCTTTCTTCTTTAGTGTCACAAACTCCTGTTGGATGCTTCCCCCAGTTGTTTAAGGGGGGATGTTAATGTTCATGGAAGTTTGAATTCAAAGAATCAAAAGAAGGATGACAATGGTTGAGCTACACACAGTGTTCGCGAGGTTGAAGATGAGTTTACAATGCACAGTGCAACGCACCGTTTCATTTAAAGTTAAGAACACAAACGCACCATTTTACTTAACACGCAGTGCACCGTTTTAAGAGATAGTTATACAAGCTTCTGAAGGAAAGAAACGATGTTGTTCTTCCCATAGTTTGAAGCTGTTGATTCTGGTGCCAAAGTCAGTTACATTTCTGGTGTAGATTCTGTTATAAGATCTGCATTTCTTGGGATGATTGTTAGGCGGTTAGATAGCCTCAATGTACTATATATATTCTTGTACTCCCATTTTTATCATTATGAAAGATATACATATTTCTCTTCTTTGTCAAAATATCTCTTTCTCTCTCTCACTCTCTCTCGTTCTTTCTTTCTTTTCATTTTCTATCTCTTTCTATCAATCTTTCTTACTTCACAAACAAAGCTTATCTTAGTGATCTGTGTTACACAAATTAACACAGAATTCTTCATGCTTAAGCAAGATCACATTTCCAAGCAACTTTTAATCTTTAATGACTTCTTTTCGAACACTTACTTGAAAATTACATATCCATCATGTCACTACATCAACAATCAAACAACCATCCAAAATACATAGATAGACATTGAATTTATACTACTTGATAATAGAGAATATTGTTTGTATTAAAGTGAGCACCAGAAGAATGATAGCAGCGATGGTAGAAGCCGATCTCCAAGGGCTGCTAAAATATTGATGTCTTAACAAAGCCTTCCATCTGTGCCAGCGTTCCTCATAGAATGCATTTAAAGCTTTACAGAGATCACAATAATTCTTGTTCGATCATATCACCTCTGAAGATTCCTCTATTAAGATTGTTAATAATAGATGTCACTACATTGTTGTCGCCGAGCGAATTAACCATGATTCCCTTATCACTAAGTAAATCCACATCTGTGGTAGTATTGACAAGTCGATCCAATATTAAAAAGAAATCCATGAAGTATAAGGGTTTCTTGGATCACATTGCTCCAACGCCATAATGTTTCGAACACAATCTTCCATATTATCCTGGAAATCTAAGAGCGGAATTTTCAACACTCCTTTATTGAAATTTAGGTCCAGTACACAGTTTCTTGAAGCTACCTCGAATTTTACTCCTGCCTCACGCAGCTGGGTTGCAGAGTACTTAGGAAAAATCACTTCAGGGTGTCTGTCTGGTAGCTCGTTTTCGTTGGGCAGTTCAAAGAATCTAAGCGGATCAGTGAAGTGTTGTATTTTCACATTTGGGGCTTTTCCATGAATGTTCAAGTGGTTGAAGAAGTCGAAAGTAAGCTGAATTAAAGAAAGAGAGTTTGAGAAAGAGGGTAATGCTAGGCGGTATAGTTCCTCAATAACAAAGAATGGAACTTGATTTTCAAGTAATAACAACTCATGCATCACCATAGCATAAAGCCAATTTTCCACACACATAGGGTCGTCTGTTGACCGTTCTTTCAACTTTCTTTTCAAGAAAAGCTCAAGAATGAAGATCGCATCAAACATGATCATTTCCACAAAATCATCACTTTTAAGCTGAACATTCTCTACATAGCAACATTGAATGCGATCTCCATCTTCCTTATAGTGCTTACTAAGTCCTCCAAGTTTCTCTCAGTCCGTTTCATGAAGTGCTTGAAGTATATTACTTTATGCTTTTCCGTGGTTCGAAATTTTTCTTTGTTGTGGTGATAGGGACCAATTGAAATAACATGAGGAGTATAGGCTTCTTCATTCCATTTGCGAAGGTGATATGGAACCTTGTAGATACAGCACTCATTCAGTACTATAAACTCCAACATTTTCAACTTTGTTTCAATGTCATTTACCAACTGTTTATTTTGATTTTCATTTCCACTTGAAGTACTTGATTTCTCTTGAATTTCAATATTTTCATTTTTTACTGAAGAATTTGCTTCTCGCTGAATTTTCCCACTCGCTGAATTCTCCATCTATCAAGTTGTGTTCCTAATTTCATGATAACAAACACAAGAGCCCCAGAATTAGAAACACTAGCTGATGACCCACTTAATAAAGGTCACCTTTAAAATTAAAATAGCCTAATCGCAGCTTAAATATGAAATGTTGTGGAACCTACCTCAGTTAATTGTGTAGCAGTTGAAACTATCAGCAACTCATGGCATGTCTATATGGTTGTCACAGTGATGAAATTAAGCCCATATATAAGGGCGTATAGATAAGACTACTGCAACTATAAACTTTATTAAGTCGGTTGGGTAAAGGTTGTCCAGTTCTGGATCCTGCCAAAGAGACAAAACGAATAGAGATTTTTTATAAAATAAAAAATTATTTTGGTTAGTTTCGAAAAGTATAAGAGCAAGAAGGTTCAATGAAATCTTATCTACGGATGTAACGGACCTTAACCATTGCATATAAATGATGGATTGGAGGACAGATATTTTCCTTTTGTTTTGATTTGAAATCTTATGTTCAGAAGTATAAAAGCAAGATAGGTGCAACAACTTTCTCTGAAGTCTGAACAGATCTCGTATTGCATGTTATGTTTTTTTTTGGCTAATAAACCAAGAATATTAATAAAACAAAGCAAAAGCAGCATCCTTCTTGCAGGCATCCAAGACTGCAGCATGAAGAAGATGGAAATTGCAATAAATAGAAGGCTTATGAATAGCTGCAAATTTAGCTAGACAATGAGCTGCAGAGTTAAGCTCTCTCCTTACCAAGACAAAATTACTACTAACAAAAAATTTGCATATTATGTTGTTAGGAAATATGTGATTTAATGTTAGGAACATATATGAAATTAGAATTGGCTAATCATTTTACAAAACACACTTTACTTGTAATTGGGTAGATTTATGATGTGTTTAATGCTTCAAAAAACAAGGTTTCAAGATCAAATGTTTAAAATCATGCAAGTCTGTCGAAGAAAAAAGTGATGAAGTGCTGGATTTTAAAACTTAACAGCTAGTATCTATCGAGGTTTAAAAGCTGTTGAAACTCGATGCTCGACAGCTAGCTCGACAAATAAGCTATGTATCGAGGTTTATAAAAAACAAATTTTTAGCTCTGATTTTCATCCAATCCGTGTGTATATGTTTAAACTTTCTTTTCTCACAACCTTAAACATATATAAGGATTATTTTAAGGGCCGTCAAAGGTTGCGCGAGTACGAAGTAAAGTTGTGTTCATGTAAATTGTGACCGGAGAAAGAATTTGCCCTAGTTCATCTTTCTCTTGAAGAACCTTCTGTGTTTGTACAACGTAGAGTTTTGTGATCAAGAAGCTTTGTGATTTTCATCGTGTGATGAACTGAAAAACTTTGCAGCTAACATCTTTCTTAAGTTGGTGAGTAAGTCGCGTACTGGAATCTGCACATCAAATTAGTTAGTCACGTACTAGGAGCCGTGCATTACAAGGAGAGATTGTCACTACAAAACAAATCCAATTAGGTATTAGGGTAAGGGTTCAACTGTAGGTTGGTATAAGGTATTGGGATTCATTTACTTGTAACCACTTGTTGTGATAATAGTGAATTCTCAGGAGTGGTGACTTTAAAATCACTCTGTGGGGTTTTTGCGGTGTAGGTTTTCCCCATTTTTAAATAATTCACCGTATCAATTTAATTTTCGCTGCATTTAGTTAATTGGTGATTTGTTTGTGCTGCCACGCATGTTGCATGTTAATTGAATTAATTAATTAATTTGTTAATTCATCACAAGGGGTCAATACATTCTTGACCTATCATATGTTAAAGAATAGGTTGGCCATTAGGGCCCTTTGCATATAGATAATGGATTGGCCTAATTCTTTGGAACTAGCCAATGAGAGAGGATAGATATAGAAATATCCTATGTAAATTATTGTCCCTAAAAATAAGAATGACACTGGCTTTTTGTTGTGCATAAGAGTTAAAAGATGAATTTATATTATTGGTTCCTAAAATTTATCTATAAGATACTTTTAGTTCTTGAAATTTCAAATGAGTGTCATTGGTCTTTTAAGTTTAGAAAATGAGCATTATTGATCCTTCGATCAATTTCTGTTATGTATTAAATTAATGGAGCAATGAGGTGACATTTTTTTATTTTATGAATTTATATTAACCAAAATATCATAATTCATATAAGTTGACTTAAAAAAAAAAAAATCATAAAATAACTTTGTCATGTATAAAAAACCTATAATAGATAAACAATAATTTTGTCACTATACCTAAAATCAAATCCTAACTTTCTCATTGTGCAGGAACTGTCCCAAGTTCCCAACAACTTCATTCCGATTATTGCATCTCAAATTGCCTTCAATAGAATAGAATATGGTGGAAATGGCTGGTAAAATTCCCATCAATCCTAGATAAGGGACAGGTGATGATATTCTGAATAAAAATCTTCTATTTTACCATGAGTGTTCACATTATACTTCACTATTCACATATTGAAAGCTCAAATAGTGTAAAACACTATACCTTGTTTAGACCTTCAATTTTAAAAACACAACTTAATTGCTTTTACTCTAACTTATCTAAGTGCGGAACAAAAGTAAATGAAACGCAATAACCAAAATTACTCTCTAAGCCATAACCACAAGCAAGCAACAACAAATATAAAGCTTAAAGATTAAGGAAAGAGAGATGCAAACACAAGATAACACTGAGACGTATTATCGAAGAGGAAATCGAAGATCTCAGCTAAAAACCTCTCCGCAACCCTCCAAGTCGAAATGATCTAGTAGTGAATAAGTTAGAGTACAAGGATACCAAAAAGACCCTCCAAGTCTAATCTACCCAAAGTGCTTGAGCCCTACAAGTTCCAACTACCAACGGACTTCTTGGAGTCTTGTCTTCACTAACTTCCCAAATCCTGCACTATTACCCAATTGCATCTGCCAAGCCTCACCGGCTTATTTTGGCAAATCCCCAATACTTTCCAAGTTCCAAATAACTCTCTACACTCTAAATATGTATGGGTTGTGTTTGGGTACAAATCTTCTCTCAAGGTATAACAATGGGAGAGAGAAGGAGAAGAGACTACAAGAATTTCTCTCTTGAAGATGAGTAGCTCTCTCTAACAAGGTGGGTGTGTTGTAGAAACCTCTCTAAGGTTTTCTTCTGAATAACCTCCTTACCCTTTTGTGAGTAATGAAGGTATATATATATATAGTATGGGTAATGAGTATAAGAGTCACACTTAAAATCCGAGCTATTAGTGCATTTCACGGTTCATCTCGGGAGTTGGCCAAGTCGCGAGATGAGTTGTAAGACACTAACTCTTTAGCTTCTGGCATGTGCTCCTCATGTGACCTTCGCGGGTTGCACTACTTGTAAGCCAAGTCGCAAGATCAACTTTGAAAGCTCAAAATATAGGAAAATGATTGAACAAAATTACAATCAAATTTGACACAGAATTAAAACCAACATAAAAACATAATTGTAAATCACAACTTTACAAACTTCTTGAGCAAATTTTCGCCAACTTAATACTAAACACATTACAAATAAATCCTACAAAATACAAGGAAATAAATTAATGCAATTACAAAATCTTTTGTCATAGAATAAAGCCAACATAAATGTTACGTGAAAAACCAATACTTAACACATATTATTACACATCTTTTGATACAAAATAACCAAAATTTAGAATAAAAAGAGAGATTAGTTAGACACATCACATATTATATTATAATGGATGGGATTTAAAATGAAATACTAAAAACGAGACCAGTGATTTTCATCTATGATATTTGTATCAACATTCCAATGCAAACCCAAACTAAGAATAATTTTTTTTTTTTAAAAAGGTACACACTGGGAAAAGGAATATAATAGAAATTGCAATTTACAAGACAGTCAAAGAACGCTATGCCTTATATGCATGAAAATGTGTCGTACTTGAATTACTATTTTAATTAAGAGACCCTGCAACTATTATAAAGTTTGTGAGGGGCAAGACATGTCATTGTCCCTTAATAAATATTGGCAGAAAATTCAGCAAAAAATTAATTCTTGTATGGTGCTGGCATGGAAGATTTAAGATAAAATGGGATAATTTCGGTAAGATAAATAACGAGAAAATAAATAGATAGCTAGATAGATAGAAGATAAACTTATATAGGAAATGTTACGAAAGCATACCTCCTCAGTTTTTATTTGCGTAGCTGTAGCACCAAAATGGCCCTGTCAACTGTAAGTGCGAACCATCAAAAAAGTAACAAACAATGCGATGTTTGGTTCTCACAAGTCACAACGATCAAATTAAGCCCATGTGAAGGATATATGTATAACGGTAAATAAGATCACCGCAACTATATATCTAATCTAATCTAATCTAATACTATATATAATAGCAGAAGCTTTTACCAAATGCTGACATGTAAGCCAAAAAAACTCCCTTAAAATGCTGACATGTGTAGATTTAATTCTTTAAAATTTTGCTCAGTGCGTTGGAGATGCTCACTTTCAAACACAAACATAAACCTTTATAAAAAACAACAGCTGCTTATCCACGAAACAAAAAAACAAAAACAAAACGCAAACCCTAAAACCCAAATCATATTTGCTGATCAAAATTCGGACTCACTCAAACTTGCTTTTCTTCGCTGCTCCTTCATACACACACAGATCGGATTCGGTGGAACCTAATTTTAACCATTTCGTTTTTACTTATCAAAACATACACACAGATTGGACTAGCGTGTTCGTGCTCTGCAATCCTGTCTCTGCTTTTCAACAATTGACAATTCAGAATGTAGGCATTTTTCTCCCTTTATATGTTTTCCATTCAATTTCCGTTCCTAGGGTTTTCAAAGATATATGGGTTTCGGACTCACTCAAATTTCTGATTCTTTGCTACACCTCCCTATACACAAATCGGACTAGCGTGTTCCAACCTATCAAACAGACGAAAAAAAAAACCTCCGCAGCCACCACCGTCACGCGGCCGGAACTGTTACAGGTAAAGGTTTTCTTTATTTTATTTTTAAAATTATGCGATAACTATGATTTATGTTTGGGTGTTTGGTAGTATAGGTTCAATTTAGGCTTTTGGGTTACATTTGATTTTGATTAAGGTTATTAAATTTGGTTTATGGTTGGGGTATTTGTGTTGTTCGTTTGGTTTTCGTTAATTTTTCAATCAAGGTAGAAAGCAGAGAGTATTTTTGGTCTGTTTAATTTCTTTATGAACGGTTTTAGACCCCTTACAAACAATCAGATTGCGTAGCCTAGTTAATTAGCCAAGTTGTTACTTAGTCAAATTAAGCAGTTCTAGGTTAAAGCAATCAAATAATCATATCAAAAATTATAATGCAGCGGAATAATAAATAACACAGTGATATCATCACCCAGGAAACCACACGGAAAAACCTGGGGAGGATTTTACCCACTGATCCTCAAGGCAAAATGGAATCCACTAAGAAAGAATTGAAGTTCTTACAAAAGGACTTACAAGCTCCCCGCTTGACTTCCTAATGCTACCCACCAGTAAAACTTCCTGACATGACCACGCGCAGGCTCCGAGTCCACGGACTACTTCTTTCTTTGAATCTCTCAATCAACTACAAGCGCCCACGCTTGATATTCTTTAAGCTTCAAAGGCAGCAACCAAGTTGATCATCAAGATGTTGAAGTAATCTCAATCTTGAAAACCCTAAACTTTGTGTAAAGGAAAGCTCCTCTAAGATCTCACAAGAGATTTACACAAAACCGCAATGTATGAGCAACAATACAACTTGTGCAACTCTTAAAAACGTGGCTAGGGTTTGCCTTATATACCTAGGGCAAAAACATAAAACCCTAAACGTTTAAAAAGTTAGGGCTGAGTTGGAAATTCTGCAGAAAACGCATATGGGCCGATTTTCGATCGATCGAGTCTACCCTTCGATCGATCGAGCCAGGCCGAAATGCCCCAATGCATCTGCAGTCACTCGATTCCAACTTTACAATATTTTATCAACTTTGAGCAAGCCTAAACAAGACTAAGTACATTGTTTTGATCATGGTTTGCCAATATTACAAATTAGAGTTCTAAATACATAAATTCCTAAGACCTTAGAACCTAACAAACTTCCCCTTTGGCAATCCGTGACAAAACACAAATTAAAAGCTCAAAGTTTACAAGTAAAAAGCCCTTTACAAAATAATGCTCATAAACTCAAATTCAACCCTAACTACTATCCATCGGTTGCAAGTGTAGACAGCAGCTTTGTTGAATCAACCTGTATATTCCTGAAATACTCAACAAACACATAAACGCATGTGTGATAGTAAATAGTATATAAACAGGTATAGCATTCTTGTAAGATTCACACAACACAAAATAAAGATATATATCAATGAATCAACTCATAAATATAAATCAATAAGCAGTGAATCATAAGACAACAAGAATCAAATAAAAAACATGTATATCAATATATCAATCAATGTTACTCCCCCTAACATGAATATCCCCAAAAATGATATACAAAATGAAGCACCTAGATACAATCTAATAAACTCCACAAACTAACAAAAAAAATCTCCCGCTAACAAAAAATATCTCCCCCTAACTACAAAAACTCCTCTACAAGTCAAAACTCTACTCCCCCTTTTTGTGACGGAATGCCAAAGGGCAATCACAAGTCGCCATCAAAAGGAGGTGGTGAAGGTGAATGAAGACGCGCAAAGTCGGCTCGCAGAGCTCGCATCTCATCAAGCAAATCCACCAAAATCTGACCATGAGCTGCCTGAACGGTCATGACAGTCTCCAGGGTAAGACGAGCATCAAAGTCATCCGAAGGAGGTGGAGGAACAGCAGCAGCAGCCACATCAGGATCAGGAATATCCTCACCAGCAGGACCTATAGAAGAAGAGGGGGGTGCAGAACAAAAAGGCTCAGACCTAGCATGTTTAGAACCAGCTCGAAGATGAGCAGCCCTCTGTCTAAGAAAAGACGCACCTATAGGAGCTATCACATGAACAGGCTCAGAAGTAGGGAAATCCTCTAAACCAAGGTAAAGTAAAATCCTATGAATGAAGATAGGATGAACAAGAGCATGAGCTGTAGATGAACTTCTATAAACTTCGTTCAAAGAACGAAGAAAAAGATGAGGAAAACTAATAGGAGCATCAGTTACTAGAGCATACAAAAATACACACCTCTCAAGAGGAATGATGTGCAGATGAGAGATGGGCCAAAGTGAATGACAAGCTATCCTAAAGAAAAGATAGGTAGTCTCAGGAAGCTCAGCGGTGGTGATCCGAAGATCAGAACCCCACTGGATGGAAGACCCAGTGATGTAAGACATGACATCACTCAACTCTGGTGACTCATCATAAGGATAGACAGGATGCTGTACCAAAGGTACCCTTAGAGCATCAGACACTACTGTAGGAGTAATGACGTACTCTTCACCTCGTATCCAACACTTTACTAAAGTGGTGGAATCATAGACGTGGACAGAGAGGTTCAAAAAGAACTCTCTAATCAGGGTAGTTGGAGGAGGAGGATCAGAAACATCCAGCAAAGGTAACCAGCCCCTACGCTCAAAGTTTGCCCTAATGGCAGGATCAAGCTTATCTAAGATGACAGAACGCTCAGCCTAAACTTTTCTCTTAAGGTTTAGAGTCTCAAAAGTCTCTTGGTTTTTCTCACTAGGGAACCTCTCACTATCAAAGGAAGGTGGGGGTGGAGAAGGAGAGGGAATAGTCCTACGGGCTCTAGTCTTCCTAGGCATGATGCTAAGGAAAGGACAGAGACACAAAGAGAAAACCAAAAAGAACAAAAACAAAACCAAGGGCAGACCGCAAGTTAGCACAAAAAAAATAGAATAAAAATCTATATGATGCATGAACAATAACAATGTTATGATGCATGAACTAATGCAGTAACCAAGGTCAAATTAAGTTCAATTTCACAAAATTGGCTTGAACATAGAGTTTCTAAACAAAAACCCTAAAAATTTGAAAATCACTTGAAAAATTTTGCACCAAATTGATGAATTAAGCATTATAACACACAATACAATGATTATAATGCCTGATTACATCAATACACAAAGCCAATTTCATCAAATTTAACTCAATTTCACAAAAGCCCCAATTCGGACCAAACATAAACCCTAGAATTTTCAATTGTTCACAAAACTCAAAATTGATCAAATTAAACTATTAAGAGCATATCTAGGACGTGTCCCTACAAAAACCCATTGATCAATTTCACAAAATGAGGTCTGAATCATCAACAATCCCAAAAAGAAAAAGTTCCGAAAATCTCTCTTAAATGCATGAAAAAAATGCATGAAAACTTGAAAATAAGTTGAAAAGGAAGGGCAAAAAAGTCTTACCGGCTTGAGGAAAGAGAGATTTTGCAAAAAATTTGGAGGAAAACGACAAAACTTTGACTGTGATGCTTGCCTCGTCGGAGAGAGAAAGAAAAAGTTTTGAAAAAGTTTGAATAGTTCTTTGAAAAAGTCATATCTGAACTTTTAAAAAAACTTTTCCACGATCTTCGATCGATCGAAAATTACATTCGATCGATTGAATGTTCCAGTTATTTTAGAACAATCTAGGACACTTTTTCGATCGATTGAAAATCACACTGGATCGATCGAAATGGGCAAAGGCTCACTAAATTTTGAGAAAATCACTGTTTTGAAAAATACAAACCCAATTTTGAAAACAATTCCTCAAAGCATTTGAACAACAAAATTAAAATGCATGAGTATGAGATGGAATACTTTTTCAAAAACCCAAATTTTTAAACCCAATTTTCTCAAAAACAAGTTTCAATCATTCTCCCATTGAAATTTTTCAAGCAACACATAAGTTGTGCACAAATCTCAAGATATTTTCAAACTTGGTTGGTCAGACCAAAAACACACACACTAGCATGTACAGTGTTTAACAAAGAGTAACTTGTGTAGTGTGTGAAACTAGCAAAAACTTGAAATACATGTGAGGTGATATGTGAATAGCAATCAAACACAAGGTCTACACAATTCATCACATAGAATTTAAAAGAGACTATCACCTAAAGAGTTATATCCTATAACTCCCACATCTCCTAGATCAAAAGCTTGCAATCATGTAAGTTTCTTGCATTTTTGTCTCTTATTTATGTGAAATGGCATTCAGCCTAATAGTACACATCGGTTTGAATTAAGTGAATTGGCATCAAGCCTAATAGTACACACCAGTTTTAATTTAATTTGAGGCTACACCTTATGTTCTTTTTGTGCATGTGCTACACTTTCTCGAGCACAAAATCTTATGATATGCACTAAGGTGTTCATGATTGGCTAGTGAATAGTGGTGAGATGGTTATTTATGCATTTCTCAAAAGGATCAAGTCTGACAGTCAAAGAACAAGTGACTTCATGATTAAGGCAAAGTGATTAAAAACCACACATATCTTTCCCACACAACATGCACTACAAAGTTTCAACTAGTCAAGTGCAGTAAATAAGCTCATCAAGGTTAAACAAGGTACACAAGACATGACATGTGTAAAAAGATTGACCAACCTTGTTTTCAAAAATCAAGAAAAATAGTGTCCAACATAGATTTTGCTTTCTCCTTTTCCTTTTTATTTTATTTTTTATTTATTAAAAGAGAAAAACAAATAAATCCTAGAATGAAATGCATGTATGTAATGCAATGCAAGTCCTAGAACAAAAAAAAAAACACAAAAACCAAAGAACAATGGTCACAACAGAATAGAGCAATGAAGCACAAGGACCATGTCAGAAAGACTCAGTTAGCTCGAGTCTTCTGCATCCAAAACTTTTTAGATGCACCCCGAGCATTGGAGTTCTTATTCACATTAGAGTGATTCCCAACTCCAGAATTGGAATAAAGGTTTAACGCCTTTACCAATTCGCCAATTAGTGCCATAGGATCTTGTGCTTGAGGCATAGGCACTTTTGGTCTGTTTGCTCTCTTATCAGCTTGAAGCTTGTAACAGTTAGGACGGATATGTCCAGACTTACCACAATAATGACAAATCCAAGCAGGTTTACCATGCATCTTGTCCTTAGATTTGGTAGGCTCCTTAGGTTTAGATTCTCTTAAGTCTACCCTAATCTTCTTTGGTGGTGAAACTTCTACAGGTTTAACAACCTCACTCACAGGGGGTTTAATGGTTTCACTCACAACCTTACTCACGAAAGGTTCAGAAGAAGAAGAAGAAGGAACAAAATTCGTGGAATGTGGTCCAGAATCAAAGATGCTTTCAACATATCCTAATCCAGATTTATCAGAAGGATACTTTTGAACATTCAACATGTGATCAAGTTTAGCACTAGCAGATCTAGCAACAGATAAATCATGTTCCAAAGATTTAACTTTATCAAGCAAAAGCATGTTCTCAGATTTAATATTGTTCAAAAGATCATTAGCATCAAACAGTTTGACAAGCAAATTCTTCTTTTCAAGCTCAAGAGCATCAATTTTCTTCAGGCCTAGATCAACTTTCATAGCATCATTTGCAGCAATTTTGCAAAGTTTGTTGTAGGCCTCTTGAAGATCTGCATCTTCAGAGAGTTCCCCATCAGCAGGGTTCTCCTCAGCAGATATGCTTTCATTGACTACAGCAGTAGCAGTGAAAGCAATGAAGTTTCCATCCTCGTCACAACCGGACTCATCATCAGAAACCTCATTATCACTAAGGGTTACAGCCATAACTTTACCCTTATTTCTCAAGAAAGTAGGACATTCAGATTTGACATGACCATACCCTTGACAACCAAAACACTGAGGACCTAAAGAATTATTTGAAGATTGACCTACTTGTTCTCTAGGTTTTTCAAAATTATTAACCTTAGTGGGATCATTCTTCCTAAAGTTTCTAGGTTCAACAGTGTTGGTATTCCTTGTCTTCCTATTAGTGTTTCTAAGGAAATTTCTAAAGTTCTTGGCAAGGTAGGCTATCTCTATAGGAGAGAGCTCATCATCAAATCCACTAGCCTCAACATCATCAACAGACTTAAGAGCCATTGATTTGGATTTGGTAGTCTTGGGTAGGTCAGACTCATAGGACTGAAGATATCCTACAAGCTCATCCACAGGGATGGAGTCAACATCCTTACTCTCAGTAATGGCTGTCACTTTGGGTCTAAAGTCTTCAGTTAAGGATCTAAGTATCTTCCTAACAATTTTAGGTTGATCATAGATTTCACCCAGATTATAAGCAGAATTAACAATATCATTAAGTTCAGCATAAAACTCATCAAAGGTTTCATCATCAGACATTCTAATGCTTTCAAACCTAGAAGTTAATTGCTGCAATTTGTTTATCTTAACAGCCTTTGTGCCTTCATGCACAGTTTGGAGGATTTTCCAAGCAGTATGAGCAACCTCAACATTAGAGATCCTCTTAAATTCCTCCATTGAAACAGCATTGAAGATGGCATTCATAGCTTTGCTATTGAAGCCTGCTGCTTCTTTTTCAGAAGTTTGCCACTCACTCACAGGAGTAGTGGGCTTCTGCCATCCGTATTCAACGGAATTCCAAACCCTCTCGTCAATGGATTTTAAGAATGCTTTCATCTTTACTTTCCAGTAAGCATAGTTGTTCCCATCAAAATGAGGAGGAACAAACAGAGAGTGTCCATGCTCCATGACAACCGGGGTCAAGGATCAGATCAGAGATAAAAAATCTCAAACAAAAGAGCAACCCGCTCTGATACCACTTGAACGGTTTTAGACCCCTTACAAACAACCAGATTGCGTAGCCTAGTTAATTAGCCAAGTTGTTACTTAGTCAAATTAAGCAGTTTTAGGTTAAAGCAATCAAATAATCATATAAAAAATTATAATGCAGCGGAATAATAAATAACACAGTGATATCATCACCCAAGAAACCACACAGAAAAACCTGGGAAGGATTTTACCCACCGATCCTCAAGGCAAAACGGAATCCACTAAAAAAGAATTGAAGTTCTTACAAAAGGACTTACAAGCTCCCCGCTTGACTTCCTAATGCTACCCACCAGTAAAACTTCTTGACACGACCACGCGCAGGCTCCGAGTCCACGGACTACTTCTTTCTTTGAATCCCTCAATCAACTACAAGCACCCACGCTTGATATTCTTTAAGCTTCAAAGGCAGCAACCAAGTTGATCATCAAGATGTTGAAGTAATCTCAATCTTGAAAACCCTAAGCTTTGTGTAAAGGAAAGCTCCTCTAAGATCTCACAAGAGATTTACACAAAACCGCAATGTATGAGCAACAATACAACTTGTGCAACTCTTAAAAACGTGGCTAGGGTTTGCCTTATATACCTAGGGAAAAAACATAAAACCCTAAACGTTTAAAGAGTTAGGGCTGAGTTGAAAATTCTGCAAAAAATGCATCTGGGCCGATTTTCCATCGATCGAGTCTATCCTTTGATCGATCGAGCCAGGCCGAAATGCCCCAATGCATCTGCAGTCACTCGATTCCAACTTTACAATATTTTATCAACTTTGAGCAAGCCTAAACAAGACTAAGTACATTGTTTTGATCATGGTTTGCCAATATTACAAATTAGAGTTCTAAATACATAAATTCCTAAGACCTTAGAACCTAACACTTTACATTTCTCGAATGAGTATTTAGGCTTTTGTTTTTAACTCTCTCTTGGATTCAGTTGTAGATTTCATTTATTATTGATTGATTTCAATTCCGATCTATGTAATAAAAAATTAATGGGTTTTTCTTTAGCTTTTCTTTTTTTTGGGTTTGTAGGTGGAAAGGCAAATCATTGGAATTTCTGTTCTTAATTTTAATTTCTTGGGTTTTGTTTTGTTGACTATTGTTTTTTGGTTGGAATTTTTCCCCCTGTTTGGTAGATTTTTGTTAGGTTTAGTTCCTGTTTCTGTTTTTAATTTTAGTTTCTTGGGTTTTCTTTTGTTGATTATTGTTTTTTGGTTAGAATTTTTTTTCCCTGTTTGGTTGATTTTTGTTAAATTTTTAGAAAGTATCAAATGTTATTGCTTTATAATCAATCTTTTGGTCTCTTTTGCAAGTAGTTATGTACTGATCCTATTCATTTAAGAGGTAATTTAATCACTGATCTCTATCTTAAGCACATATATGGTTTTGATCAAGGGCTAATTTGTTTGAAATGTTCGTAAGGAACATTAATACATGCAAGCATCAGGAAACAGGCACTTTTACCAATGCTTCAAACTCTAGCCCCACTTTATGCAGTTGAGATACTCTTAAGATCATGTGTGTCCAATCTTTCTATTCTCTTTCTAAGTAATATTTTATATTCAGTCCTACTTTTGTTATGTTTTTTCTTCTTCTTTTTTTGATTTAATTTTGTGAATTCTTATCTCAGTTCATGTGGCTACCACTTAGAAACTTGATTTTAGTGTAGTTTCTCCATAGGCATTGATTCGTGTGCTTTTAAATTCTGGATATAATTTCGAAATTCATAAGTAATTTTAAATTCCAATTCTTTTTGGATTCTATTTGGGATTTATAGGTTTTAATTTGAACCAAGATGGAATCACAATGGACATTGAGATTGTGTATTTGAAATTTTAGGGGAAACTAAGCTATGGGTTTGAATTTTAGAGTTTGGTCTTAGGTTCTGTCCAAACAAAAAAGATTTATACCAGACAACAACAGTGGTTGCCATTGCTGCATAAGATTGGTTTAACTATCAATCTAGGCTTGCATAACACAACCATTTGGACAAAATAATATTCTATCTTGAATAATTTGTGCATCATGAATTGTATTCTCTCAATTGTAGAGGATGAAGAAGCCTTTGATTTAATATGTTGTGCTGCTTGCTTCTGAAATGATGGATGGTCATTGACTTGCTATGCATGTTGCCTTTGTGGAGTTTTATTTGCAATCTCTCTCTCTCTCTCTAAAATCAAATTCTCAATATTTAAGTAGTCAAAAAAATTTATAAAGAAATGTTTGTTGTTGCAGAGTAAACCAGCAAAACATGAAAAGATTTTCGATTGGGTTTTAGGTGAGTCAATAATTTTGTTTTGCTGAAATAAATTGATTATAGTTCTTTTTTGGTGCATTTATTTTTCAATTAATCATATGTCTTCCTCATATATTGTATACTATTTTGTATTAACAATATAAAAACAACACAGTTATATAGAAGCCTCAACACTAGGAAAAAAACTGCATTTAATCCTATGCAACACTTAAATCAAATGAAACCATGTTGAGTTCAAGCGTAAAAGCAGGGTTGTCAATCTAATAGTGTATGAAAATTGGGAAATGTCTTGATTTCATTGGATGAAAGTATTTGGCTAGCTTTTTTTTTTTTTTTTTTTTAGGCTTACAAAGTAATATTCCTATAATCATTTGATGATTTTATGGCTATTTATAAAATGATATGATATTTTCTTTTGTTTTGTTTAATTGAGGATTACATGGTTTGGTAGATTGGAGTCACATAGATTCCCCAAATATCAGGTGCTTTTTTAGATAGTATGTTACCCTACTATTTTTTCTGTTTGGTTAATGGCAAATTGTGAAAAAAGCAAAGGAGAAGATTGGGCTTTTGGGGTTTTTAAGGTTATTCGTGAGTGAATCATTTATGCAATTTACACTTCATTTGGTTAGATTTAGTCCTTCTCAAATTTCTGGTACCTTTTTTTCTTTCTCCTTGGTTGGTTGGAAGTTCAAGATGATAAAAGAATAGAATATTTTTAATATTGTTAATGTTAATGTCGAATTTGGCATAATTGATGTCATTTTGGGTTAGCATTAGGCGCTATCATTTGCCCAGCCAGTAGGCGCACAACTAACAATATAGTTCATTAGATAACTCATGTTGTAATCTTTTCAATATAATTTGTTTTAGTCTTACCAATCTACCAATCTGAGATTCTAAATTGATTTGTCAAAGGTTCAAGTGAGGTTTGACATGCATTGTAAAACAGGTGGTGAAGATTAGCTCTTTTTTAGTAGGATTTCTAGATGTTTCTTGCATGTTTATAAAGCTAGCCAAGGTGGTGAAGGAAAATTTTTAATTATTCGAGTAGGAAGTAATTTTTGTTATAAATGGGTGTTAATTTTTAATGGAGTTTCAATGTAAAGAAGACGTGTCTGTAGTTGGGTATGATAGTAATGATGATGGCGGTGGCAACAATGTTCCCTCATCAAGTAGTTTTTTCATCTTATTATTGCAATTTTTTTACCAAAAGCACTGTTTTTCATCCTAAAAAAAATCTGATTTGTGTTTCCCCCCCCCCCCCCCCCCCCCCCCCAGCTAGCTTGGATTCCTTATGTAAATACTTACTTACATATCATTCATGTTGGGCTGGCTGTTTTTGGTTTCTGAAATATTGGAGTAATGTAATGTACTATTGGATTGGTTTTGATTAAGGTATTTGGGTTAGAATTCATTTTGTTTTGGGTTATTAACCAAATCCAAATTAGTTTTGGTTGTAATGAAACTGTAAGTATGTCAGTATAGACTTATTAAATAATCACATAAGAACTTTTGCAGTGAAATATAGACTTAACAAGTCTATGTGCACAGTGCTCTGTACCTTAAGTGACCAAATAGTGATCACCTTAATTTTTACAGAATAATTAAGCATAATCATCACATGAAGCTTTGTGTGTGCATGTGTTTGTGTTTTGGGCAGTAAAATATATTTTACTGTGAAGGATACTTTGATGAGCGTTTCTTTCATTCCTTTTTTTTTTTTTTTTAATCTTTTTTATATAGGTTAGGGAAGAGTTTTAGACTTGCATTTTCTTTTCTTTTTTTCTTTTTTTGCAGCTAAAAGTACTTGCCTCTGTGTAGTAAAAAAAATTTCTGCTGAGGTTTTGGACTTTCTTATTGTCAAGGATACTTTGATGAACGTTTCTTTCATTTTTTTTTTCTTTTCTTTTTTATATAGGTTAGGGAAGAGTTTTAGACTTGCATTTTCTTTTCTTTTCTTTTTTTTTTTTTTTTTCCAGCTAAAGTACTTGCCTCTTTGTAGTAAAAAAATTTCAGCTGAGGTTTAGGATTTTCTTTCTTCAAGCCAGTGAGTTAGGCTGCTTAGATTCGGTGCAAATGTGAGTTGGGTCTTTTGTCATTTGATGAATTGCCTTGAACGTGTTTGATTATTGTTGTCACTCAGTTTTGTCATTTGATGAATTGCCTTGAATGTGTTTGATTATTGTTTTCCCAATTTCAGGCTTCTTTTTTTTCTTCTTCCTTGAGTAAACAATATTGAACTTCTTCTTTTCTTTGGTTGCAGCTTCATCTTGATGCCAAACTCAGTATTTACTGTCAAAATCAAAGTTTGAGAGGGAATTTGTAGCTTGAAAGTGGATGGATTTATTTCATCTTTGATTACTATGTTTTTAGTTATTTTAATTTTTCGACTAAGTCAATATAGTGTATTTAATTGTATTGTGGCTGTTTGGATCAGTTATATATCTGCTTGGATGCATCAAAATTTTCCTTATAATGTCTATTGAATTTTGCATAAAAATTTGTATCATGACTATAATGTACTGATGTCAAATATGGTTCACCAGTTTTTTCATATTTTCAAGGTAAATTTTTAAAGCAATAAAGCACAATCTTGATATAGAAGTTTGATAATCTTATACAAGTTGTTTCGGTATTGCATGTCATATTATATATGCTATTGTTTTCTTCTCATCATCTATTGAGTATTTTTTTTTTTTTTTTTTGAGAAAATCTTTTGAGTAGTTGAATGCATGCTCAGTTGCTTAATGGAACACTATGGTGTAATTTTTAATCTTCAAATGTCATCCAAACTTCTCAAAAAAAAAAAAAAATAAAAAAATCCAAGGGTTAATAAATTATGACAGTATTACACCCTCCTTATCAAGGGTTAATAAATTCTGACAGCATTATACCCTCCTTATCAAGGGTTAATAAATTAATAAGTCTTAAACTATTGAAATCTTGCAAATGTCCACAAAGCAATTGGTTTTACGGAAGATATGCTCAATCTGTTTGTTGAGAAAGGTCCTTAAAAGATATTCCTTCAACATATATACTTGATTATGTGTGACTTTAAATGAAGCTAAGCATTGTTGGCAACAGAAATTTAATAGCATAATTGTGACTTTAAATGAAGCTAAGCATTGTTGGCCACAGAAATTTAATAGTATAACAAATTATAAATGCAACATATATACTTAAATGCATGCAGTGGAAGCATGAGAACTAAGATTATATTGAATGTAAAGTTTATTAATACATAAAATGATCCCGCGCAATGCGCGGGTTGAAAGCTAGTATCTAATAATAGTACGTCATCTCATCTCCTGTGATTTATGTCACATTTTTCTCCTGTCTTTTTGTATTGACATTTTACCCAGCAGGTTAGGTATGGGTAAATAGTCCAGTTCTAGATCCTGCCAAACGGACGACGATAGACGTGTGTTGTTTAGAGCTAACGTTACTTTTGGTTAAAAATAATAAACAATAAAAAATAACTGAATTCCATATTAATAAGAAAGAGAAAATCCTTTTTGATTACAGGTGTTTTAAGTTATTTGGTTCAACTGTCTAATTTAGAAGAAATTGGTTTAAGCAGCACAAACACATGAGAAAAGGTGAAGAGAGAATTTAGGGGTGCTCATGGATTGGGTTTGTGCCCAACCTAAAAGTAACCCAATTTCATTGAGTGGCAGAAGAGCAAACTTGCCGCTGACCAATACTATCTACGGGTCTGATCGAGTCAAATTTTTCACAAGTCAAAGTCGATTTCAGTCGAAACTGAGAGAACGGCACCTAAGCCAGAGTGCTTTATCGACTAATCAAACCATTTATTTCATAACATTTCCTTGAAGTTATCGGATCAAATTGATTTTTAACAGGTAGAATATGCTTACCTAGACATACGTGCATCTTTTGGGACAGTTCAGTTGAGTGACCAAGATGAAATGGTCAAAACTTTGGGTATAAAACCTTACATGATGTCTGTTTAATTTATCTGTTTATGTTAAATGTTATTCGTTTTTTTTTTTTTTTGAGGAAAAATTATTATTCATTTAGTTATTAATAGATTGTAAGATATTAAAGAGAAAAATGAAAAGTGTATGTTTATCTGTGTTTGGTTTGATTAAACATGCTTAAATGGTTCCACTTTTCATAAGCATATGGTACAGATAAGTAGGGACAATGAAGTGGACAACACAGACAACTTTCACGTTCCTCTTTAGTATAGGAGCAAAATTAACAGTATTTTTTCAACTGCCTTCTTGTGTTGTAGTTTTGCTGAGGCCCACAAGTGTTTTGGACTTTTTTGGCATCAAAGTCGAGGCAAGTAGGCAACTAGTTTATGGTTTACTCATTCAAGTATTCAACGTTCACACACCATTAACTGGGCATTATTTTGGAAGAGGAGTTATATTTACAATATGGTCCTGCTAACGAGTACTTATAGGGCAATCATTAAAAATTCATTTTAGGAAAATTTTGACATCATTTTTGAATGAATTGACTAGGGCCTTTTTGCTCAAGTACGGTAGGAACACTAAAACCTTTGTGCAAGATATGCTAGTGGAGGACTTGTAGTTGCTTATTGGTTTATTTAGAAGTTAGGGTTATGCTCTATTTCAAGACCAAAGAAACAAAGTGGAATTTTAGTTGGCTAAACTAACATTAAGTGTGAGTGAGTAGATCTTTTGGTTAGATGAAATTCCTCACAGGTTAAGGAAGATAGTCCAAGTTGAGGTATTACTTTGATCTATGTTGCTATTCTATCAAAAGAAAAAAGAAGGCAAAGGTTTTAATAAGTATTAGATAAGAATTAAGGGGTTTTTTTTTTGGGTGGGCTAAGGGGGCAACTGCCCCCCGCCCCCCCTCAACTCCTTGACTCCGCTCCTGCACATAAGTAGGGACGATGAAGTGGGCCACAAAGAGCAACTTCATGTTCCTTTAATATTGGAAAGACAGTTTAAATTGTATAAGGATGTGTAAAACTCAAGTTTTACATCTTCCAATCCCCATTTACCATAACCTCCTTTCCCTCGATCATAACCAAGAGCTTTATCTACCCTTCGGGCACCACTATCTTCCCATCGAACCCTACTAAGGGGGTATCATACTTGTTCAGATCCTCTGATTTCAAACCTAATCCCTTGTATAGATTGGGATACATTATCTCAACCCCACTCCCTTGATCTATCATCACCCTCTTCACAAGAAATCCTCAAATTTGTGAAGTCACAACTAGTGCATCATCATACAGTTATGACATTCCCTCTAGATCATTCTCGTCAAAAATTGATCAGATCTCTAATCAACCTAAGCCTCTTCTTGGGTCGGCTCGGTGCTTTCGATTCAAGTGGGGTTGCCACACTTAATATGCCCCTTTGATGGCTGATATTCACACCGATGGATGCCACATGAATAACTTCAATGATTCCTAGGGGTGGGGGAAATGTATTACCTCGGCTCCCTGAACTTTGTCTAACAATCCCACCTCCTTGTCCAACAATAAATTCCTTCAAACACTCTGCCTTTACAAGTTGCTCTAGATGGTCTTTCAATACCTGGCATTGCTCGGTAGTATGGCCTTTCTCCATGTGATATGTGCAGTACAGATTTTGATTTCTTCTAGCCGGGTCCCCGTCCATCTTCCCAGGCCACCAGAAATATGGCTCGTTCTTATTGCATTTGAGGATCTTGTGAAGAAGTTCTTTAAAAGCCACATTAACTCCTTCAGGTCGTGGTACTATACTCGACATCCTTGACTCCCTTTTGGTCCTCTACTGGAATCCCCTGGGCCGAGGATCTCTGTTGTATTAGGAGTAGGTTGAAGCTTTGCCCTTACTTTGCTATTTATCGTCCTCTAGCCTTTTATGTTCCTCAATCCTCTTCATTAACTGGTGCATGTTCTCAAGTGAACGCATGGTGGAAGAATCACTCAATTTTGACTCTAAGGCAATCCAAGCATAAATGTACTTGCTACAACCTGCTTATTTCCTCATCCTATTTCGTTATACAACTCCCAATACCTATTTGTATACAACCGAAGAGTCTCTCCACTTCCCATCCTCATGGATACCAATGCGTCGATCAGTTGAGGGACCCCACTGCAAGTGATAAATCGCGCCCCAAACACCTGAATCAACTCCTCAAAATTATGTATGGACTCTTTCCTCAAACCATTGAACCATCTCATCGCCGTGAGCTTAAGATTGGCCGAGAACACCTTGCACATCAACCCATCATTCTGGGAATATAGAGACATCATCTAGATATAATGGCTGACGTATTCCACTAGGCCGGTTTTTCCATTATAGCAAGTGAATAGTGGGTGATTAAAATGCCTTGGCATTTTTGTATGCTTTATCTTGTCAGAAAACGGTGATCAGGTAGCTCTTTGAAGCACTCGGCTCATGGCGACCAAAGATGCATTGAGGTGCCTGCATCTATCCTTGTTCGGAGTGTTAGGACGAAGTCCCACAGTTTCGTTGGATCTATCTCCTGACCATAGTGAACCACTCTAGTAAGACAATCCAGTTGTGCCGCCCCCAATGTAGTTAGGATCGTCAGATGACCTTTCATGGCCTTTCCTACAGTGTCGTCGTCTAATCTCTATTTCTAGTTCTTTGGCCTACTTCCATAGGTTTCCTAGCTCCTGGTCCCGCTCACTGCGATACAATCACTTAGGAATGTAAGATACTGTCCTTTCCCTTTGTGAAGATCCTTCATTCGAATCAAGTTTGGTCTGATGTCCATCTTGCATGCGATCCTGCCCTCTTCTCTGTTCCCTCTCCACCCTCCTTTGGCCCCAAGATGAGGCCCTTGAATGATTGCCTCCGGGTCCAACCGATCCTTCTTCTACACGTGGACCTTCCATTATAGGCTAGCTCAAAGTCTTATGTTGAGTAGGATTCTCACACACGGCACCAATTGTGGTACCCTAACCTAATAGTTCTCACTTGGAAGGGATTGGGCTCCTAATTTACTTGTTAGTGGGTATGACTGAAGTCCTACTATGGAAAACCTCAAATGCTGCCTGGATGGCCCAACTGTACAACCCCTAAACCCTTCGTGTGTATTCCCCTCCCTTCCCTGGTTATTTTCCCTTCCACCTTCACTCCTATTTTTCACACACCCTGATTTTTCCCAACCAGCCCCCTCTCTTCTATCCTACCTTTCCTTTTATAGCCTCTCCTTAGTGGGGACCTAAATGATAACCTTTCCATATTTTTCCATGTGATCCCCACCTCTGTCCAGAATCCCTAGTAAATTGGTCAATTTTTGGAATTCTCTTGAAACTTGCCCCTGACGCTGGATGGCGCTTAGCAGTGGATCCCCCCAAGGCACTAATAACGTTTGGGAACCAATCCGAGTATTGACCGTTACCCCTTTGATTATCCCTGACCCATTCATTGCTACTAGGCTGGGCCTAGCCCAATAACAATAAGCCACTACTAGGCACTGATCCTATGTCCCTCTAACATTGCTACTGGGTCAGGCCTAGCCCAATAACAATAGGCCATTACCAGGCACAAATCCTATGTCCCTACGGAACACATTGCTCAATTTAGGATAAAAAGATTATTTTAGTTGCTAATAACTTGAATATAAATAGACAAAGCAACTTTATTATAGGAAATGCTATGAAAGCTGTTATAAAAAAAAAAAAAAAAAAAGTAAATGCTATGAAAGCGTACCTCAGTAACTCAGTTATCAATTATGTAGGTAGCAGCTGAAACAATGAGGTTGTAACTGTACAAGTGCAATCTATCAAGTATCAACTCTTTGATATGATCCCTCTCAAAAAAAATAAATAAAAAAGAAAAAAAAAAGAAAGAAAGAAAGAAAGAAAGAAAGAAGAACCTCTCTAATATGATGCTTGCAGTGAAGCCCAAAAGATAGTGCTGCAACTATATCTTGTAATATATGATGTCAACATTTCTCCAATATGCAGTATCATTAAGTCATCTCATTATTGACGTTATCAACTTTAAAATATGATCAGGGACGGAGCTAGACTTCGAACCTAGGGGGAGCAAACTTAACATTAGCTTATCAAATTTCATCATATTTAGTAATATCATAATCTCATATTTGCAAATGCAATTAATCCAAGATCACCCTACAATATATAAATTAACACCAATTTCATTGTTGGTAATTTTTCAAGATTAATTTTATTTTAGGATTTTAAAAAATTAGGACATTAACACTAAAAGTTAGCAACACTAAATCATCATTATTAGTCTATTAATTATTTATATCTTTTCTTTGAATAATACTGGGGACACTCAAATCCATAACTTCCCCATGAAATTAGTCCCAAACAAAAACCCAAATAAACATGCCCACATAACATAACAAATTAAATGTTAATAATTTAGTCACAATAAAGTCACAACAATATTAATATTAACAATTCATTACTAAACATGAAATACACCACTTTTCTATTGTCCTAGGACCACAAAAGTCACCAATTTTGATTTTTTCCTCTTCTTACTACTCTCCGCTGCAGCACTAGCTACACAGTACTCTAGCCACACGTTTCTTAGTTACTACTAGTACCACTACTAGTTCTATACTTTGTCATTGCTTACAAGCAGAGAGATAAGGAAGAGTTATTAGACAGACTGAGTTTCATAAAATTAAAAAAAGGCAGAGAGCAGCTAGAGTCGCTTCCTCACACAACACATCGCAGAGAAAGACAGCAAGAGAGATTGGACTGTGGTTTGTTTTTTTGGTTTTAAGGTTGAACGGTTTAGACCCCTTACAAATAACCAGATTGCGTAGCCTAGATTAATTAGCCAAGTTGTTACTTACTCAAATTAAGCAATTCTAGGTTAAAACAATCACAAAATCATATCAAGCATATAAAGCAGCGGAAAATAAATAACACATGATATGATCACCAAGGAAACCACACGGAAAAACCTGGGGAGGATTTTACCCACCAATCCTCAAGGCAATACGGAATTCACTAAGAAAGAATTGAAGTTCTTACAAAAGGACTTACAAGCTCCCCGCTTGACTTCCTAATGCTACCCACCAGTAAAACTTCCTGACGCGACCACGCGCAGGCTCCGAGTCCACGGACTACTTCTTTCTTTGAATCCCTTGATCAGCTACAAGCACCCACGCTTGATATTCTTTAAGCTTCAAAGGCAGCAACCAAATTGATCATCAAGATGTTGAAGTGATCTCAATCTTGAAAACCCTAAGCTTTGTGTAAAGGAAAGCTCCTCTAGATCTCACAAGAGATTTACACAAAACCGCAATGTATGAGCAACAATACAACTTGTGCAACTCTAAAAAACGTGGCTAGGGTTTGCCTTATATACCTAGGGCAAAAACATAAAACCCTAAACGTTTAAAGAGTTAGGGCTGAGTTGGAAATTCTGCTAGAAAAAACAACCTGTGCGATTTTCGATCGATCGAGCCTATCCTTCGATCGATCAAGCCAGGCCGAAAGTCTCAAGTACTTCTGCAGCCACTCGATTCCAACTTTACAATATTAAACCAACTTTGAGCAAGCCTAAACAAGACTAAGTACATTGTTTTGATCATGGTTTGCCAACATTACAAATTAGAGTTCTAAATACATAAAATCCTAAGACCTTAGAACCTAACAAAGGTTTTGTATAAAGATTTTTCAAATTATTCTTGGGGCAATATTGGGCAAAAGGGGAGGTCAGAAATTTTTTTTTTGGGTGTTTCATGGGGAAATTTGTAAATATTTTGTAGGGGGCTAAGTGTATATATTTTGGGGTCATATTAAACTTGTGTCTATATATATATATATATATATATACATAAATCAAATTTAAAAAAAAAAAAATTTGGGGGGAACTATAAGTATCGATCAACATATCATTATTGGCATAAAATGAAACAAAATCTAACATAAATTACACTAAATTAAAGAATAATATTAAATATGATTTCTATATAGTAATATATTGAACAATTTAAAATAAAAAGAGTACAGTAAAATAACCCACTAAAGAAAATTATGTGAGAATTTACATACATAGTCACATTAAAGACTACTTGAATTGTTCTAACTTTATATATATATATATATAAATTCAATACGTATGTAACGAAGTTATTATATATTTTATTTGAATAATTTTACGATTTCTGAAGTATCTTACTTTAAAAATTATTTTTAGAGAATTGTACTTACGTAGCAACAACTTGTTCTTACACCATTTTTTTTTTATACTTAAAAAAAAAAAAAAAAAAAAAAGCTTTGAATATCGATTCTTGCACACATACACAAGATAAATGACAAATTCCACTTCGAGAAAAGAAAAAGAAAAAAATTAGCAAAGTATATTCTAACAGCAATTCTGCTATGCAATGATGATGGAAAATGTATTCCGTAGATTGTAGTGTTATCTGATCTGTAATTATATAAATTAAGTTTTTACTCTTTTTAATTATTTATCTATATGTGAAGTTCAGATTATTATATTTTAACCTATAAAATTTATACTTCAAAGAAAATATATGCAAACTTTATCATTGAAACTAATTATGGTTTTACTTACAATTCTTTTTTCTCAAAATTAAAAAATAAATACTTACAATTCTTACTACAGGTATAACTATATCTTTCCATTTAAGTTGTATATAAATATTAATTAGAATGAAAATAAATTGAAATTAACTAAACTTCTACCATAAAAGAGAAATGATTAAACGACAAAAAAAAGTGTTTGTGCATGCCACGGTTTATAGGCCAGTGTAAAGTAAGTGCAACGAGTGCAGTTTTCTATCTCTTCGTACATGTATGCTAACGATTAATAAATAAACTATATTTGAGATAATTAAATAGATTAATTTTCATTTTTAATCTTACAAAACTTAGATTCATTAAACTTATATGATTAGAAATTATATATATACGGACTACGGACGTAACGGACCTTAACCGTTGAAGATAAATGATGTATTGGCCAATGAGAAGATGTATATAGAGATATTTTCCGAAGTATATAAGCAAAGATAGGTGCAAGAGCTTTCTCTGAACAGAAAGCATACTGCGTGTTAAGTTTGAAAAGAATATATTGCTCAGTCTTTAGGGCCCTTTGCTTATGGATAATGGATTGGCCCAAGTCTTTGAAACAAAAAAATCTCGTATTGCATGATATGATTGATATCATTGAATAGAATATATAGCTCGGTTGTTAAATATCTTCGCAAATAAATAATGAATTTGCCCATTCTAAATCGAGCCCATCATATATAACAGATTATATTTTTGTTGATTTTGAAATCTAATATTGATCTTAAATATATATATATATATATATATATATTAGCAACAAGTTGCAATAGCTCAAATGTAAGGAAAGGAATATATATAAAATCCAACGTAAATGATTGTTCCTAAAAATAAGGATGACACTATGGCTTTATGTTGTGCAAAAGAGTTAGAAGACAAATTTATATTAGTGGTCATTAGAGTTTATCTATCGGGTCCCTAATAATAATGCTGTGGAAAAACGTGAGAGCTGAAACCTAAATGTGACAGGTTCTAAGAAAGGCAATAAAAAGTCAAATATTAATCAGAGACTTCGGTTTTATTGTATATATAAATAAGTTTGACTTATTTTTAGTACTTTTTTTAACTGGAATCTGAGAAACTGTCACATCACCTATTAACAAAATAAAATGTGGAGATTAAAATCCACTACCACTTATCATTATGTATTTAAAATAAAATGAGATTTTCAGTTAAAACAGTACTTGAAATAAGCCAAACCCTATAGAGATATTTGAATCAACGTTCCAATGCAAACTTAAGATAAGAATTAATTGAAAGAAAGTTTTATATTAAATGAAAGAATAATTCTTCCTATATAAAAAATTAATACTTAAAAGTTGAAAGAATAATTTTAACATCATATATTTTCACATACGCTTTATCATATCCTATATGGTAGATTGTGAATGGTTGAGGGAAAATGATGAATTCATATTATAGTAACAAACAACCAATTATAATCTACCACCTAAAACAGTTATAGTAAAGTATATGTAAAAGCATGCCATACCAGAATTATTATTTTAATTGAGAATTAGAGCAACTATTATAATTAAAGTTTGTGAGGGTTGGGCAAGACATGTAATATATAGTTAATAATTACTAGTGTGTAACCTTGTGTATATCTACGGATACATTTAAAAATAATCACAATTATATATATATATATATATACACACATACATATCAATGTTATGAATACCATTTTGGTGCCCATTTCGGTTTGTCTATTAGAACGGAATATTTCGGTACCGACCTATTTTGACGTACCATTTTAGACAATTTTGGAATTACCACTTTATATATATATATATATATATATATTAGTAATTAATAAAAAAATGTTATTACTCATTGCTATTCTTTAGCCAAATTTTATAAGTGTAATATCATTTAGTGAATGTAATATATTGTTTTAAAAAAAATACTACCATAATAATAAAGTGATTATTTTAAAATTCAAATTTGAGTATTTTTGTAAATAAACAAACATTGATGGATATTATAAACTAAGAAGCTTCTAGGAAGGCCCTTTTCACCTTTTCACCGAACCCTACTCCATCACTCACGTGCAATGACTTTCTCCTCCACTCTTATTCTTCTTCATTTCATATTCTCATCAGTTACTTACAAAAGTACTCCTGGGAAAGTTTCAGAGACCCAGACTAGAAGTTTGAGTGCAGGACTGAAGAAGAAAGTTTCATTAGCAGCTAAAACTTGAGCTTCCTCCACAACGGCTCTAAATTTTTGTTCTGTTCTTTTTTTTTTTTTTTTTTTTTTTTCAAATCATTTGGTAGCTTTGTAGCAGATCTGATTTGAACTTCTTCAAGCAATTAGTGCTAGGTGGAAACATGCTGTGCTGATGAGTTTGTTAGTTTAAGTTTTTTTTTTTTTTTTTTGCTAAAAACTGCTACCGGCCGAAATGTAACCGGAATAGACCGGAAATTGTAACCAAACCAAAGCTAAAATTAATTCAAAGAATTGAAAAGGACAGGCACTGGAAAAAAAAAGGTATTACAAATAAAAATACAGTTAATGAATGCAATGCTCAATAATATTGATTGAAAATCTTAGCATGTACTATCTAGTTTGTGAGAGGGAAGACATGCTACATTGGCCATTAAGTTCAGCGTCTATTCTATAAATAGTTGGATGGTGCTTTTTGCAATATTAAAAATTTAGGATAAAAAGATTATTCAGTTGCTAATTATAACGAGATGAAGAAAGCGTACCTCAGTTATCAATTGCGTAGGTACGTAGCAGCTGAAAAAATATTGAGCCTGTAACTGTGTCTGTAAGTGAAAACTATCTCAAGTATCAACTCTCTGATATGGTTCTCGCACTGATCAAATCAACTACCCGATAAGGATATATATAATTAAAAAAAAGAAAATAGTGCTGCAACTGCAACCATATATCTCATAATATATGACGTCAACATTTCTATAGTATCATTACGTCATCTCTTTCCTATCATTGTACCATAAACTTTATCACGCTCTGGAATGACATTTTTTTTCTTCTTTTTTTTTTGTCGGATTAGAAATCTTACATTGAAAAGTATAAGAGCATCAGCACAGGGCATGCTAAATGCCATCTGTAAGAGTGCTTTACCATTTTCACACAAAAATCAAGTTCCATGAGGCCTTCTAAAAATCAACTATTGCAAATTTTTTTTCAATAATGCTACAATGCAATTCTACCTTTAGAGCATTAGCATCAGGAAATACTACTCTATTCTATTTTACCATCCCAAATAACTACTTTATCAATTATACCATACCATTTTATAATACTCTCAACATCCCAACTTGTATTTTCCTATTTTACTCATTAAAACATTATTTCTATACAATAAATTAATATATCCCTCAATCACCATCATTTATTCTTTCTTTCTCATTCTTTCTATTCAACAATCACAAATTTTACAGAAAACTCCATCACCACTTGCCCACCACTGCCCACCACCGCTGCACTACACACACTTGACACCACCACCACCGCCAGCAACCCATAATCTACCACCAACACCAAAAAAAAAAAAAAAAAAAAAAAAAAAAAAAAAAAAAAAAAAAAAACCACACACACACAAACCCAGACCATCAAACACCAAACACCGATCACCCAAACACCACACCGATCACCGATCACCCAAACACCACACCGATCACTAATCACCCAAAAAAAAAAAAACCACTTGTAGAAATCCACAGCCCAACGCCGATCACCCAAACACCATGTCCAAACACTGATCACCCATGCAACCCATGGCAAACCCAAACAAAACCTACGGCAAACCCACAGCCCAATGCCGATCTCCACACCACGCCCAAACAACGATCTCTACGCCAAACCCTAAATGCCGATCTCCATGCCACCACACTAATCTGGAGTTTTGGTGGTTATGGAGTTTTGACTCTAAAGAGAGGGAGTGAGTGAGGACTAAAAGGAGAGAGAGTTAGAGATTGAGAGACGGATAGAGAGAGAGACAGAGATACAATAAAATATTAGTTTTTTGTTTTAGAATTGTGCTACAGTGCAATTCTAAAGGTAGAATTGCACTGCAGCACTATTACAAAATTTTTTTGCAATAGTTGATTTTTAGAAGGTTTGATGGAGCTTGATTTTTGTGTGAAAATGGTAAAGCACTCCTACATATGACATTTAGCATGCCCAGTGTTGATGCTCTTAGAATTGCACTATAGCACAATTCTAAAACAAAAAACTAATATTTTATTGCGTCTCTCTCTTTATCCGTCTCTCAATCTCTGATTCTCTCTCCTTTCAGTCCTCACCCACTCCCTCTCTTCAAACTCAAACTCCATAGCCACCAAAACTCAAAACTCCATAACCACCAAAACTCCAAATCAGTGTGGTGGCATGGAGATTGGTGTTTTGGGTTTGGCGCAGAGATCGATGTTTAGGTGTGGTGTGGAGATTGGCATTAGGCTGTGGGTTTGCCGTGGGTTTTGTTTGGGTTTGCCGTGGGTTGCGTGGGTTTGGATCGGCGTGGGTGATTGGTGTTTGGGTGATCGGCGTTGGGCTATAGATTTCTGCATGTGGTTTTTTTTTTTGGGTGATCAGTGATCTGTGTGGTGTTTGGGTGATCGGCGTTGGGCTGTAGATTTTTGCAGGTGGTTTTTTTTTTTTTTTTGGGTGATCAGTGATCTGTGTGGTATTTGGGTATCAGTGTTGGGCAGTGGTGTTTGGGTGATCGGTGTTTGGTGTTTGATGGTCTCGGTTTGTGTGTGTGTGTGTTTCTTTTTTTTTTTTTTTGGTGTTGATGGTAGATTATGGGTTGCTGGTGGTAGTGGTGGTGTCAGGTGTGTGTAGTACAGCAGTGGTGGGCGGTGGTGGGCATGTGGTGATGGAGTTTTCTGTAAATTTGTGGTTGTTGAATAGAAAGAATGAGAAAGAAAGAATAAATGATGGTGATTGGGGGATATATTATTTTATTGTATAGAAATAATATTTTAATGTGTAGAATAGGAAAATAAAAGTTGGGATGTTGGGAGTATTGTAAAATAGTATGGTATAATTGATAAAATAGTTTTTTGGGATGGTAAAATAGAATAGAGTAGCATTTCTTGATGCTAATGCTCTAAGAACATTACCCTTTCAAAAATTTTAACATTTAGGATCCGAGGAGTTTGAGTAATGTTGTTTGTATTTTTTTGAAATATGTGTGAGTGAAAAAGTGTGTGAGAAAGTGTATAATATTGTTTAAAAACTGAAAATGTGTTGTTTAACTACTCTGCCAAACAGGGTCTTAGCATATCAAAAAACCATTTTATCAATTTTAACAACTTATTTTACAATACACCCAACATCAAGTTCTATTTTTACCTTCATCTCATTAAAATAATATATACAACTTATTAAAATAAAATAAAACTTCCAAAAAAAAATTTAAAGCAACCAACCACTTTCACCACCACCACCGCCACCACCACCACGGCAGCCACAACTTACTGAGGAAAAAAAAAAATCAAAACAACACCACCATAAACACAACAACCACCATCATCAACAACCCACCGTAAAACCCATTAAAATAGACTTACACCACCAACCACCACAACCACCATCACAATCACAAGCCACCTCCAAAATATTAAAAAAGAAAAAGAAAAAAATCCACCAAGACCACCACCACTGGAAAAAGAAAAAAAGAAAAGAAAAAAAAAACCCATAAAAAACCCACCATTGCATACCATTACCACCATGACTTGGAGAGAGCAAACCCACCCTGACCCACCCTTACCACCATGACCCACCACGACACACCGAACCCATGACCCAAAATCCACCACCACCACCATAGCACAACAAACCATGACCCAAAACCATTTACCACCACCACATTTTATTTATTTATTTTATTATTTTTTTAGAGAGATTGAGCAACAAGAGGAGAAGAAAGAGCAAAAAGAGAAAATGAGATAAGAAAAAGACAACTGGAAAAGAATAGAGGAGAAGAGAGAGAATGGACTGATTGATTGATTGATTTTTTTTTTTTTTAAGACTATTGCTATAGTAGGGTGTCAAAGATGAAACTCTACTGTTGCTGAATGCTAAAATATTTAATATTTAGCATCTTTATTGTGGGTGCGTTTTTATGATTTAAGGTGTTAAAAATGCTAAAAAATAGCATTTAGCATTTTTAGCACCTTTAATGAAAATGCTCTAAGAGTAAGAGGATACAATTAGTACTTTCTTATAAAAAAAAAATCTAAGCACAAGATCTCTATCAAACGGTGCCCTATCAATAAGTGCAGTTAAACTTGCGTGAAAAATTAGTATTTTTTTGGGTTTGTTTAGCTAAAAATTTGGAAAGATTGATGTGAATGCTTTTATAAGAGCATCCATAGGAGATGTTCTATAAAAAATGTTATTTTGACACATCAAAAGCCTACTTTATTATTTTACCACATCATTTTACAACATCTTATTTATAAAATGTTTTATTATTCAATTCTATACATTAAAATAATATATACAACATATTAAAATAATATTTACAACTCATCAAACACAATCAAAAGCCACCACATTACTGCCAACAACCAATAGCCACCACCACACAATCACCACATCCTCCACAACCCAAAACACAATTCAAAACAAACCCATAGACCATCAACAACCACCACCACTACCACCTCAACCACAAACCCTGACAAACCCACCGCCTCCACACCCTCACCCACACCCACTTCCGAACCCAAAACCTTCATAATCCAAGTCAACCCAAACTCCAAACCCACCATCTTCCCCCCACACTCTCCACTACCTCCATGCCACTCGCTCCCCTTCCTCGGCCTCAAAACCACCGGCAACTTCGGCCTCCTCAAAGAGTCCGACTTTGGCTTCGACCTCGTCATTGCCGTCATCAACACCAATATTACTCCCAACCACAAAAGCTTCAATGGCCAAGACCTTGGACCCATACCTACCCACCGCCGACCCATCCATCGAAACCCATATCCTAGACCATCCGAACCCACCCACCTTTGTCAGAACCAGCCAACACAATTTGAACCCACACATCACCATCTAAACCCACCCATTGCCTAACCCACCCATCAAACCACAAAAAAAAAAAAAAAAAAAAAAAAAAAAAAAAAAAAAAAAAAAAAAAAAAAAACCATTGCTAGAGAAAGATTGGCGTGGAAGTGATTGTTAGTGTCGGCATCGGTGTTGGCGTGGAAAAGCAATGAGGGTGAGAGAACAAAAGATGAGAGGTTGAGAGAGAGGAGAGGATTGGGGTTTGAGAAAAAAAGAAAGGAAGAGACTGACAAAGAGATGAGAGAGAAAGATGAATAAAAATAATAATAAACCCGTGTGCTATATTGCTCTGTACTGTGCCAAAGTTATCATGGTGCTGTAGCATGTTGCCAAAATTTGACACATTTAACACATCTGATAAAGTTCTGTTTTTTGTGTTTGGTGTGCCAAATGCCAAATATTATAGTGTAGGAATAGAGGCCCAAATTTGTGTGTTGGGCCTTAAGCCCAATCCAAGGAGGTCGGCTTGTTTGAAGAGGGGCAGATATTCATAAGGAGATCCAGCCTAGAGCCTTGCGGGCAAGTAAGAAAGTAAATGGTGGTCTGAGGAGAAATTACCCCTCAACCATGGCAGAGGCAACTTTGACATATGCTCCATTGATAGAAGGGACCTCCACGGAAGCTCCAATGTTAGGAGCATGCCTTATAAACATATAAGAAGGAAGGAGACCCAAAAATATCGAAGGGAAGGCTACTATCTCCGCATTAAATGCTCTACAGCTACTTTTTAACCACATTTATATGGAGAAGACTTCTGAACAGTGTCTCCTTGGCCACTGCACCTCACAGAAGGCCAGAAATGGTGTCTGATGGGACAGGTACTCAAGTAGTGGTCTGGATGATCAACAAGTGGAAGACCAAGATCACCAAAAGGGACCTATATAATGTGAGAGACCCTCCATGAAAAAGGAGTCGAAAAATTGAGAAAGAGCATTGTACCAACTAGAATAACACTTGTAATCAGTCCTCACAAACTATAAGAACGTTGGCCTCCTCGGACAACACATTGACCCAATTTTACGTGCATTTTTCTTGTGTAACTGCCTTACGAACTCATCCTAGCTATTGTAACATTACCTAGGGCCCAGCTCTTCAACCCACCCTCTACAAATTTATTGTATTGGGCTCACTAACCTATAACCCCATACTCATTGGGCTTGGGCCGCCAAGACGTGACCCTACATATAGCATTTAGTACAAATACCACATCTGTTGTGGATGCTCTAACATACCTAAACCAGTTGGATTTGAAACCTGTTGTTTTGGAATCATAATTCATAACTAGGGTAGTGTATGAAAAATAAAAGAAGTCGACCCTATATTTGATGATAAACTAGCTGATGCCCCTTAAGATGTGAAGGCATATCATAGTTCCATTACAAAAAAATATGTTAGAAGTTCTCTATATGGCATGGCACATCTATGTTGCTCATTTTGTGGCACACCATAAGAATTACATTTGAGAAATTAATTTCAATTATATCATATGTTACTAACAAGAAAAAAGAGAGAGGAAAACTCAGGAAAAATCTAACTACTAATGTTAATTGCATTACGTCTTGTTGTAGCATTTTAATATTATTTAATTAAAATGAATAAATATTACAGAATAAATATAAAGATATGAGAGTTATAATAATAATAATAATAATAATAATAATAATAATAATAATAATAATAATAGGTGAAGCTGAGAGAAACTCGAATTAGAATTTCAAATTAGATTTCCAATTTTGTGCCATGTGTCCTAAATTATTTACTCTTAAAGAGTTTTATTTTTTAATTTTAGAATCAAATATGGAACCACATCATAAATATTCATTCAAGTGAGTTATTAAGTACAAAAACCAAAGAGTCTAGAATAAATGAATTATAAAAAAAAAGGTGCTTCACAATAATTTAAAAAAATAACAATTTACATTTTATACCTAATAATATTCTTAAAATTTTTTTTAAAGAGTTAACAAAATATAAAAATGACTATCAATAGTAATTAAATTATATTTGTATATAGAAATTAGGGCCGTAAAAGGTTACACACAGTTGCACAAGGGCACAATTCCACAAGTGTGAAGAAAAGTGTGATCGGAAACCTAGTTTGTCCTAGTTCTTCTTCCTCTTCAAGAAGCTGCTGTGTTTGTACACCATAAGGTTTTGTGACCAAGCAACTTCATGATCTTCATCATGTGATGAACAGAAGAAATTTGCAGCCAACATTCTTCTCAAGTTGGTGATCAAGTCGCGTACTAGGATCCACACAATTAGTTAGTCACATACTAGGAGCCGTGCATTGAAAATGAGAGATTGTCATTACAGAATAAGTCCAATTGGGTATTGGGGTAAGGGTTTAACTGTAGGTTGGTATAAGGTATTGGGATTCCTTACTTGTAACCGCTTGTTTTGATAATAGTGGATTCTCGGGAGTGGTGACCTTAAAATCACCCGGTAGGATTTTCGCCGTGTAGGTCTTCTCCATTCTTAAACAAATCACCGTGTCAATTTATTTTTTGCTGCATACTTAGTTATTTGGTGATTTGTTTGTGCTGCCACGCATTTTGCATGTTAATTTGATTAATTAATAAACTTGGTTAATTAATCAATTAATTTATCACAAGGGATCAATACATTCTTGGCTTATCAAGTGGTATCAGAGTGGACACACTCTAATTTGGGTTAATCTTTGCTGTGTGATCCATTGACCCTTGTTTGTCATGGATAGAGGACAGTCGCTTATTATACCTCCTTTATTTGATGACATTAATTATGCATACTGGAAAGTAAGCATGAGAGCTTTTTTGCAGTCTTTAGATGAGAAGATGTGGCAAGCTGTGGAGATAGGCTGGACCAAGCCTATGGAAGTGCCGACCGATTGGGATGATGCTAAGATCAAGGCGGCAAACTTCAACAGCAGGGCACTGAATGCTCTATTCAATGCAGTCACTAATGAGGAATTCAAGAAGATATCCTCATCTGAAACTGCTAAGGAAGCATGGACCATTCTCCAGATAACCTATGAAGGAGCCAAGGCTGTCAAGGATTCAAAACTTCAGAGGCTCACTACAAGCTTTGAAGAGATCAAGATGGAGGAGGATGAGTTGTTCGAGTCGATGAGTTCTATGCCAAGCTCAAGGACATAGTGAACTTAGCTTTTAATCTTGGGGAAACTGTACATTTTTAGACCCCTTAAAACAAAACCAGATTAACCTAGTTAATTAGCCAAGTGATTACTTAGTCAAATTATTAGATCTAGGTTAACACAAATATATCATATCAATGTAAAGTGCGGAAAATAAAGAACACAAAGATATGATGACCCAGGAAAACCAAACCGGTAAAAAAATTTGGGGAGAATTTAACCTAGCTATCCTCAAGGTAAAATGAATCCACTACGAAAGAATTGAAGTTTACACAATAGCGACTTAGACCACTAACATCCTATTGCTACCTCAAGTAGGAAACTTACTACCACGACTACGAGACAGCTTCGAGTCCACAGACTATTTCTTTCTTGGATTCACAGCAAGCACAAGCATTCCTGCTTATATATCTTTAAGCTCTTGAATCTGCAACTGAAACGATCACCAAGTTCTTGACATAGTCTTGATCCTTGATAACCCTAAGTATGTGTGAAGGCAAACACCTCTAGATCTCACAAAAGATTCACACACACAGCATAAAGAGCAACCTTAAAATGTGGCTAGGGTTTTCCCTTTTATACTTAGGGCAAAAAATAAAACCCTACACGTCAAATGGGCTTTGGTTGAGTTGAAAATTCTGTAGAAAAAATAATCTGCACGACTTTCGATCGATCGAGTCTAATTCTCGATCGATCGAGCTAGGCAGATTTACACAGTAAATCCTACAGTAACTTGATTCCAACTTTACAAAAAAACACATACTTTGAGCAAGTCTAAACACGACTAAAACTTTTTTATCATGGTTTGCCAACATTATAAAATGAAGTTCTAATACATTAGTTCCTAATTCCTTAGAACCTAACAGAAACCATTCCTGAACCCAAGATTGTGAGAAAGGTGCTCAGATTTCTACCTGAGAGATTTCATGCCAAGATTACCGCGATTAAGGAATCAAATGATATTGACAAGATTCCTTTGACAGAGTTGGTTGGCAATTTGCAGACCTATGAGTTGGGTTTGACAAGGATCAGGAAATTGAGCAAGAGCAAAAGCATGGCATTGAAGGCCAAGAGTAGTGATACTAATGAGTCTTCTAACGATGAAGATTCTAAGATGAAGTCTTACATCACCAGGCAATTTAAGAAGTTTATGAAGAATGCCAATGCAAGGGGCTTCGACAAGGACCGTAGACAGTCAAGTTCTTCTTAGTCTAAGAGCCAAGACAAAGGGAAGAAGGATGATGAGGATGGCGGTCAGTAAACTGTTCTCTCAGGACCGAAGTGCTTTGGGTGTTAAGGTTTTGGTCATATAAAACATGAGTGCCCTACGTATCTCAAGACCATTGGGAAGAGCAAAGCATTTGCTGCTACATTGACTGAGCCTGAGGATGATTCTGATAATGAGGATGATGGAATCCTAAATGCCTTCACTGCCATCGTAAATCTTACTGAACGGATTGTTGAAGATGTGGATGAAGATAAGGAATTAGTGGAGTCTAAATTTGAAAAGATGGATAAGCAAGATGACATCCACATAGCCTATGCAAAGTTATACAAGGTCTCAGAAAAGTATGAGAAGTTGTATAGGTTGGCCACCAAGAAGCTTAGTGATGTGGAGCTTGAGTGAGAAGAAATCTCTATAAAGATTGATGAAGCCAACCAGACTATTGGAGCACTGAGATTTGAGAATAATTTCTTAGCTAAGAAGACCAAAAAGCTTGAGGTAGAACTGTTCCAAGTCAGAGCTCAGCTGGAAAGGACTTCAGGTGCTAAGCTCGATGAGATGCTCAGTCTTCAGAAATCTGCTTTTGATCGAACCGGTTTAGGATATGATTTCTTTTCTCCTAGTATTGCTTCTACTAGTACTACTGTTTTTGTTCTTCCTGCTAATAATGTTGAAACTGAGAATAATGATGTTAAGAATAAATTAGCTAGTGAGAATGTAGACAAGGGTTAATCTATCTTAGGAGCACCCCCTAAGCTTGATAAGAAAGAGATTAAGAACCCTAAGGCTAAGAAGGGAAACTCTTAAAAGCTTAAGTAGAAAAAGCAGCATTTCTATCATCACTGTGGTGTAGCTAGACATACTCGACCTAATTGCTATAAGTGGTTAGCCACTCAAAAGAGCAATAGCATAATCGCGTTGGGAGATCAGAATCAGCTTCCATCCTCTTTTGCTCCTCTTGGAGATCTTCTCAAAGCCCTCATGTTCCTTTTGAACTTCAATGGTTTTAACTCTTCCACCTCACCATCGGATCAAGGTTTTGCTAAACGGAAAGGTTCTTCCAAGGTGTGGAAGGAAAAGGGCTCCAAGTGATTTTGTCACTTTTTTCTCTCTCTCTCTCCACTTCTCGTCTTTGGTTTTGCATTACTTGTGTGTTTTGCTTTCTAGTTTTGAGTCAGTATAGTTTTAGGCATTGCTTTGTCTTGTTTAACATGTTGTTGTTTGGTTACTTTTTAGTTTTGTTTTATTTTGTTTTACAAAAAAAAAAAAAAAAAAAAAAAAAGGCGTAAATGCACTTTTAGTCCCTACATTTTGCACTTTTTCCATTTTGGTTCCTACATTTTATTTTTACCACTTTTAGTCCCTAAACCAATTAACGCGTGACATTCAAATCCTTACCGTCAGCCAACTAACGGGAAAAGCTGAGGTGGCAGACGAAACACCCTATTAGCTGACGTGGCGCTGATATAGCGATTAAAATATTATTAAAAAAATATTATTTGGCATTTTTATATGCCACGTCAGCATTTTAATTTTTTTATAAAAAGCCATGTCAGACAATTTAAACCAAAAAAGAAAATAAATTAAAAAACAAAACTTAATTTTTTTTTTTGTTTACTTTCATTATTTTTTCATAAGAACTGAAGTTTTTCTTCGTGTTCTTCATAAATCCATGAAATAAACCAATCTCCAGCAAACCCCAAATCCAAATCTAGCAACCAAATTTACTCCATCAAATCCAGAAAAACAAGAAATAAATCCAAGAAACCAAACCAAACCATAAATAAATCGAAGAAATAAACCCATAAACCCAATAACCAATTCAATCTCTAGCAAACCCATAAACCCAAAATTTTTCTTCAGAAATACTACCCCACGCTGTAAAATAAGCTTCCTATGTCGTAAATGAATTTCCCTTTCCATTTTACCTTCAATAGATTTTCGGATTGGTCATTCTTCACACACTTCTCTCACACACTCCTCACACACCTCGAAACTCATCCTCAAGCTCACCTCAGCTCCACCCCCACACACCGACGATAGAGAGTCGCAGCTCCACCCCACACTTTGTCGAAGGTCTGACATCCACCCACACTCTGACGCCAGTCTGGTGAGTTTTCTCCATTTTCTTCTCTTCTCTCACCTCCGCCCACTTTGAGCTCTGCATGTACCCGATCCACCAAGGCAAAAATCTCCCTCATGCTAGTGAAGCCATACCCACCTCCAACATCTCCTATCCGTCATCGGCGAAGCCAATCTATAGGTTTGGGTTTTGATTTGCGGAGGAGGAGCATGACTGATTTGGGTCTAGGTTTTGAGGAGCGTGACATGTAGGTTGCGATTTGGGTTTTGGTGGTGGTCAATCTGAGATTTTGGGTTGTCACGGTGGACATCAGCGTGGGGTCGTGGTGCTGGGGGTGGACCTGGGTTCGTGGGGCCGTGGGTAGCAGCTTACCATGGGTCTTGGGATTGAGATCTGTGGAGTGGTTGATTTGAGTTTAATTTTTCTGGGTTTGAGAAGTCCTAAAATATATGTTTGGATTTGAAATTGGGGTTTAAGAAGTCCTGAAATATATGTCTAGATTTGAAATTGGGATTTTTCTGGATTTGATGGAGTAGATTTGGTTATTGGATTTGGATTTGGGGTTTCCTAGAGATTGGTTTACTTCATGGATTTAGGAAGAACACGAAGAACAACTTCAGTTCTTACGAAAAAATAATGAAAGCAAAAAAAAAAAAAAAAAAAAAAAATTAAGTTTTGTTTTTTAATTTATTTTCTTTTTGGTTTAAATTGTTTGACATGGCTTTTTATAAAAAAATTAAAATGCTGACGTGACATATAAAAATGACAAATAATATTTTTTTAATAATATTTTAATCCCCACATCAGCACCATGTTAGCTAATAGGGTGTTTCGTCTGCCACCTCAGCTTTTCCCGTTAATTGGTTGACGGTAAGGACTTAAATGTCATGCGTTAATTGGTTTAGGGACTAAAAGTGGTAAAAATAAAATGTGAGGACCAAAATGGAAAAAGTGCAAAATGTAGGAACCAAAAGTGCATTTACACCAAAATTTTTTTTTTGAAAATTTGAAAAATACAAAAATAGTGTGTGTATGTGTACATTGGTACTTGTGTACCTTGGATGGCCATTGAAACAAAGTTTTCTAAATTTTGTATCGCTTGTAGCTTAGAGGAGCATCTCTATGCACAACTAAGCAAGTGAGCTATGTGGCTTGTGTTTGTGATGAGTAAGATTAAGTAATCATGTGTACTTAACACTCATATTACTCTTTTTGATAGGAATGACTAGAAAATCCTAAGAGAAAGACATAAATAACTATCTCACCACTGTTGCCCACCAATCATAAAACGACGTTTATGTGCTTCGGCATAGCAAAAGTGGAATGTCAAATGCTTAACATCATTGGATATTTCTTTTCTCTCTCTTATAGGCCCATGCATGGTTTGCTTAAAAGAAAAATATGCAAAGAAAAATAAAAGCAAAAATAACAAAATGCTTTATATATGATTACAAGCGTGTATTCTAGGAGATGTGGGAGTTATAGGATGTACCTCGAAGGTTATTGTCTCCATCAAATAGTTATGATTGTGTGTGAGTTAAAGTGATTTTCTCATATCTCAATTCGTCATAACATGTAGACACTTATGCAATCTTACGATGTTTTTCACACACAACACGCAATATTTTTTGCTACTTTTGATACATGTGCAGTTACAATGTGATTTGGCCATCACAAGGAATACCTGTGTTTATGTATGCTCACTAACAATCTTGACTTGTTTTTGAAATATAAAATTGGTTAGACTTGTTTAGTGTGTGTGTGTGTGTTTTGGATCTAAATGCACATCATTTTTATTGTTGAGAGATGTTTTTGAGAGCTTAAAATGTTGTTTGGATCTGTGTTTGAGTAGCATACTTGATTGCATTCATATCTGTGTTTTTCTCTTCTTTGAAAAATTGTTTTTAAGTAATCTCAATAGCTTCTCGATACCTCTCGACAAATAAGCTATCTATCGAGACCCTTTAGCTTTTTCTTATTGCATTCTCGATAGCTCTCGATAGCTAGTTCGATCAAGTGAGAAACTTTCTGTCTCCTCGATAGCTACCTCGATCAATCGAGCTTCTTTGTGTTGAAAACCTCTTGTTAGATCCTCGATAGCTGGTTCGATAGCTGAAACATGCCTTTTTAAAGCTTGATAGCCTCTTGACAGCTCTCGATTAATCGAGCTCTATGAGATTTCTATATAAGGAGGCATCGCGATTTCAGATCTCATTCCCTCGATCTCTCTCAACAGATTTCAAACTTTTCACCTCCTAAAATCACTTTTCTCTCTCCAAACCTTTACTCCACGTGATTTTTGGCCTGTTCTTGCATCTAGTCACTTGGTATGACCTCTCTATCTCTCATTCTTCATGCATTTCATGCATTTAGATCTAGGTTTTGGGTTGTTTGAAAATTTTTGGGGCTTTTCAAAATTGATGAAGGTTTTGTGCAATTTTTGGGATGGGTGTTGCTCAAATAAGTTTAAAACCTCATGCATTGCATCACACTCACATTATAACATTGTTTCATGCATTTAGATGTGTGTTTACCTTGTTGCTATGTTGTGTGATGGTAGGTTTGGATTGGGCTGAGCCCATGATGCATTTAAATTTGCATGTCACATGTTCATGCATACGTATCTTCCTATTTTTATCATTTGATTTAAAAGTGCTTGGTACTTTTCTGATTGTCTCCTTCTCTTTCTCTCTTTCTCTCCCTTTTATGTTAGTTGCATCATTACACCTAAACGTGAGTCCATTCCGTCCCGGAACCCTCTTCGTTCCTAGGCATCTTCTTCTTCTTCTCCATCTGACCTCACTCCCTTTCATGTCCGGTTTCGTGATGAGAAGGCCAAATTAGACTTCTTGGAGAACTTTTCACGACGTGGCATTCATTCGGAACGCCAAGTCGATCTGTTAGACTTCTTTGACACTAACCTACTCATTGTCATCCATAGTAGGGGTTGGGAGTCACTTTGTGGCATCCCTGTCACGTGCCTTTCTGTGATCATACAGGAGTTCTACTCCAATATGCACGGATTTGATTACTCTATACCTCAGTTTTCTACTCGTGTTCGAGGTATACGCATGGTAATTACTCCGAAGATTGTTTCCGAGGTACTACACGTGCCTAGGGTAGCGCATCCTAACTACCCTGGCTGTGCGCATCTGAGAACAATGTCCAAAGACGAACTCGTGTCTCAATTCTGTGAGACACCATCATCTTGGGGTGTCCGTCAAAACACCCTTTGCTCGGCCTTTGCTAAAGGTCTGAGATTTCTAAACATGGTGATGACATTCATTCTCCATCCATTGTCTCACTCTAACATTATCACAGAGCCTCGTGCTCGATTTTTGTTATCCCTCATTGAGGATATCACTATCAACTTCCCTTCACACTTTATACTCTTTCTTATAGATGTTTATAAGGACACGACGACTCGTGATAAGCTCATTTTTCCTTCCGCTATCACGAGACTCCTTTGCCATTTTTCTGTCTCCTATCTTGAGTCTCCCCACTTCTCTTTTATGTGTGCCATTGACGCCGCTACTGTTAATCGAAGTCTTGCACAGCTTCGCTCGAGGTAGCCCCAGACATAGACGACAGCTCCTGCAGTTTGTACCGCTCCATCCACCTCCGTTCCTTCTTCAGTGGGTGGAGTGACACTTGAGGCCATCATGGCACAGCTTGTGCGCATTGATGCTCGCCTTGACACTCTCAGCGATGAGTTGTGTCAGGTGAACACCCGTGTTAGTCGTATTGTGCGATGACAGGCTGTGATGGGTGGTTTCACAGTGTCTTCCTCTCCTTCTCTGCCAGCTTCTGAGGATGAGAGTGACGATGGCTTCGGCAGTGCTGATGATGCTAAGGATGATGATAATGGCTTGCCTAGTGATGATGAGATGTTTACTTAATGTACGTACCCCTTTGTCACTCCTGACAAAAAGGGGGAGTAGTTTTAAGATGAGAGTAGTCATACTCATAGGGGGAAGGTTAGTTTAGGAGATAGGGGGAGTGTATATTGAGGGATGTAGTGAGGATTTTTGTATCTTTTCTTTTCTTTCTATTTCAGATACATTATCTCTTGTATATTGGTCTTGTGACCATTTTGACATACATTGTACTGATATTTAGTTTATATATATATTGATGTATGTTATTTCACCTATCTCTCCCTATGTTGTTTCTTTTCTTTCTTTATACACATGTTTCTTATATAATGTATGCAATCTTATATTTCTGTTTCACACTAAGATGCCTTGATGAGTTTTGTTTAAAGTGTTTCGTTTAAAGTGTTTCAGAAATATAGGTTGTCAAATGTAAAGGTTGAGAAGAAGCCAAATGGAACTGCTCAAAAGGTTTTGACAAAACCTCAAAATCCATTTGTGGCCAAACCCAAGGCTAAAGGGAAGTCTCTTCCAAAGACTTAAAGAGGTCCTCAAGTTCAACACTTTTGCCACCATTGTGGAATTCGATGACACACAAGACCTAATTGCTATAAACTTCACGCATTGAAGAAGGCAGATTCTCAAAGGTTAAGAGGACAAGGAAAGGGGAATTGGAATGCCAAGAAATCAAAAGAATGAGAAGTCGTTCCCGGTATTGGTGATGTGATGAGGATGATAGACACCATCACTTCTTGTTTGGAAAACTTCACCCAAAGGTTTGAGAATCACAACTCACGTACCCAATCCTCTAAGGATTTCACCCTAAACGCACGTGTCGTGTGGGTGAAGAAGGGTACACATGCATAAGCATTAGAACATGTCCATGCATCAATTCTTTTGATATGTTGTGACATTGTTTGGTTGTTTGCTTATGTCCTTGTTCTAGCATGTTTCTTTTCAAGTTTGTTTTGTACTTTTTTTTTTTTTTTTTTTTTTATCTTACTTTTTATGTTTTGTTTTTGAGTGTGTTGAAAAATTCAAAAACCCATAAAAATTGAAAAATCTCCAAAAAGTTTGATCGCTTGTGTTGTGTATATCACACGTGAGTTTGGCCTAGTACCTTCGTACTAATGGCATAGTTCATTTATGTGCTTAGCTTGTTTTGTATGCACATTTTCTAAGTGTGAGCAACATCTAGAAATCTACATTTGATTGTTGTAAATAGATCTTCAAGTTTGTCAAGAATGATTGGTTAATAGAATTGCTTGATCTTGATACATGCATAGACTTGTGCCTATATCTCTCCTCACATTTTTTTTTTCAAGAGCTTTACAAATGTCAATCTCGAAAAGAGAATTTTGAGCTAAAAAAGCCATCGCATATACTAGTATTTGACTAGGAAAAAGGAAAAGCAATTTGTACTAAATTGTATGATGCCAAAGCCAAAGGCTAAATTGTCAAAATTCATTCAAAATGTTTATGGCATTGATTCTTAAGAATTTGAGTTGTTTTGATTAAAAGTATGTAAAATGGAAGCAAAAAAAATCTTTCAATCAAGTGTAATCTCATTGGTGAGGGGTCATATATGTTCATTTCTACAAGTGAAATAGGTCACTTGACTTTGTACTAGTAGTGTATGACTTGATTGAATTGATCATTGAAGCTTCATACTAGACTATAGACTAGTTCATTCTTGATCCACACACACAACACACAAGTCTAATGTTCAATGAATGCTTATTTCATTTGTGACAAGAACAACATTTAACACATCAAAACATATTCATCAACATATCAAACCATACCAACTTTCCAATTGAAACATGACGAGACAAAACAAAATAAAACCAAATTAAAAAAAAAAAAAAAACATATTTCTAAGCATCAATAACATATAAATTAACTACGAACAACAAAACACAAATTATAAAAGAACCAAATCAAGGAAAAGCCATGAAGAGAGACTCACCTTGCTATGGAATACAAACTTGATAGATATTTCACCAGCCCCTCTGTGCCTACACAACAAGATTAAATGATAATCAAGTGAATCAAAATATTCAATAGTTCATAGGTAATCACAACTCAAAAACAAGATTAGTTTTGAAAAGGGTTTTGAGAAATCAAATTTGGAAAATAGTTTCTGCCTTAGAATTAACTAAAGCGAGGTTTTTAATTTGTAAACAACATGCAAAGGTGCTGTGTGTGTGTATGTGTGTGTGTGTGTGTGTTTTAGAAAAGAGAATTAGGGTTTTAGAGAAGATGGAGGGTAAAAAATGGCTTTCTCTAGCTAGCGTCTCGATTGGAGGCATAAGATGAGTATTTATAAGTTAAAATTAGGGTTTTCAAACTTTTTAATGATCTTTGGACGTTCTTAAGGGTCCATGGGCCGAACCACATCAAAACATTATGTTTTGGGCCCTTAAAACAAAGTTTTAAAACCTAGAAAATCGGACTATCCAATTGGCCCAATTTCAAACAGTCATAACTCACTCACTTTAAATTCAAATTAGGCAAACATTGTGTTCAAATTGAAGCCCAGGATGTCTACCTTTTAATGCAACAACTCTTAGGCACAAATTATGTGTGGATCAAAAGTTATAGTCAAAACAATAAGCAAAGGTCATTTTTCAGCAATTTTTTACAAAACGATTTGAGAACTTTTGAGTTGTGATTACTTCCAAACTATCAAAATAACTTCAATTACCTTTTGTAGACATGTCAATCTCATCATTGGGACTCGAGATTAAAGTTTATTAACCAGGAACAAAATGAGGTGTCTACAATGCCCCATTTTCAAGGCGAAAATTTGGCAGAGTTTCGTGTTTTGTGCGCTATGGAGCACCAACAGGGTTTCGTGCCTGTGTATATGGCATGTGCCAAAGTGCTCATGCTAGGACGAGCCAGAACCACTCAAAGCATTAAGCACATTGATACATGTCATGTACATGGGGAAATCGATGTCACTTGGTGACATGGATCAAGATGGTCACACCATGATGACTATGCACACAATATGACATGAATATACACTTGTAGCAAATGCCTTGAGCACATACTCCTGCCACAAGGTTAAGAGAACTCATGGCCAGAAAGGGTCGCTCACGTAGCCACCCTCTCTGGCCATGAGAGTCCATACAAAGTGCGCGCACACGCACACACACATACACACACACACACACACACACACATCATGCATAATGCTATCACACAGAGCAAGAAAGATAAACAAATATTGTTAATGTTCCAAGGGTATGGCGTAGCAAAGTATAGGAAATCTAAAACAAACATTGTCATACTTAAGGAACGCGGCCCAAGCAAGGAATGTGAAAAGTAAAAGGTACAAGGAGAGGGGGACCCCTAATACATGCTCTAGAGAAGAGGCTTAGAGAGAGAGAGAAAGAGAAAACTACTCTGGAAGGGCTAGGCCCCTTAATCTACTGAACATTGCCCTTTGTGGGCTTGCATCCTCTTGCTTGCATCCTTGCCCTTTTTGCTTATGCCTAGGAGGTCATGTCCTTGCTCCAAGTGTCCGTAGTCCATGCATGTACTTGCAAAGACAAAAGATGCAAGCCAGCAGACAAGCAAAGAAAGAAATAGAGGAGATAAGGAGAGCGTGTAAAGAACATACTAACAAAGAGAGCCAAACGGGGGCAAACAAAGCATGCTAAGCATATGAGAGGGGAAATAAGTATGTTATCAAACAAAGAGGGTATCCTAAGAGGATAAATGTAGGTTTGGATTGAGTGTCCATAGTTCCATTGGATTGGAATTAGTCGACACATAAACTTATGCATGAACGTATAGGCAAGCATGCAAAGATGCATAAATGATAGGAAACCCAAACAGGTGGCCCAAAGCAAGCAAGGCAAGCATATCAACATTGTGTGGAGCGAAGAAAGGTATGAATCAAGCACACCAACACCACGAAGGTGTATCTCACAAGTGGTTACATCCAAACAAACCCTAGGAGGGATGGATGCAACCACACAAGCAAGTGACCCCGAAGACAGACAAGCACAAACCCACGAAGGGTACAAAGCATGGCAAGGCCTTAATCTAGATAGACAAACATGGAGATAAAGCATAGAAGTAGGCAAGTAAACATAAACAAGCAAAGGAAATGATCCAAACCCTTTGATATATGCCTAAGTGTATGGATGTATGCCTAGACCACATGATCTAGATCTACACCCTACAAAAAAGGCCAAAACATAAGAAATAGAGAAAACAAGAGATAAAAAGGGCTTTAGAAGCACATGGAATAGCAACCAACATGTAGATCTAGACACATGAACAAGGCATATAGCACTTAAAGATATAGATCTAAGCATAAGGATAGCAAAGAACACATAGGTATGTAGATCTAAGCATCAACATGACAAGGAGCCTAAAAGCATGTGGATCTAAGCACAAATATCAAATTTAGACATATCCTAGCCCAAGAAGGCTAGACCAACAACATCAAACTGATGACTCATGGCATAAGTAAGGAAACTTACTAGAAAAACTATAAAGACATGTTAGGAAGCAAGAACATGCAAGGAAGAGCAATAAAAGCATATTATGGAAGAAGATAAAGCTAGGAAAAGCAATAAAAAGAAAAGGGTGTGGATTGTAGCCAAAAAGCTACATCCACACCCCTAAACCTCAAATCTAAGGTATGGAACCAAGGAGAGGAAGATTAGGTGCAAGAACACTACCTTGGTGGTTGTAGAGAAAAGAGGAGAATCCAAGGTGTTTGGATGTGTTTAAGAGAGAAATTAGAGACAAAAAAGAGAGAATCTACCTAGGAATATTTCCCAAAAACTTTTTATTACTGACAAGTGACTCTTCGACTGCTAGCACACCTTGTAGCGCCACCGCCACCCTGCAAAAATCAACAGTTTTGGCTTTTCCTTGCTCTGGGTTCAAACACGTATTTGAAGGCATTCCATGACTCAGATTGAGTAGATCTTGGTGTCCCTAGAAAGATCTAGATGTCTAGTTTCTAAAACACTAAAGAAATTGAAAATCTGACAATTGGATAAAAAGTTATGGCATTGAGAAGTGTGCTGACATGCTTTGCATGGTTTTTATGATATCTCGATCGTTTTAACACCAATTTCGACCCATGAATAGTCGTTGGAAAGGGAATTTTATAATATTTGCAATGGCATTGGTCCCAACCCATTCTGTTGGTTGGATCAAAATTAGGGTTTTTGATGTCCCCAAAAGTCAACCTCGTGTCAACCTTAGTTAAACTTGGTTGACAAAAATCACCGAGTAGCTCGGGTTTGATGTAGAAACATGAAAAATGTTATTTTGGGATGATTTTGACCGACTTTGACTTTCAGTCAACCCACGTCAATCTAGATGTTTCTGCAACCCCATAGAGAAAATATAATATTTTTGGAATTTTTGGGATCTAGCACGCAAATCAAGAGTAGACAAAATACGGTGTCTACAATGATTGTAGACTATTCATGAACCAAATCCTAACATTGAGTATGTGTTTGGATAACACTGAAAGTTGCGGCTGGGTTTCCTATTTCACGTTTCGAAACTTTTTTTTTTTTTCAATGTATGAACAGTAAAATCATTATGCAGGAAACAATTATCACTATTCATGCACTGTGGCGCACTGTTCACGCACTGTAGTAGCACTGTTCATACATTAAAAAAATATTAAAAATGGGTCCCACAGTACTATTTATACAATTAAAAATTATTTTGCTACAGTGTTTTCAGCAACAATAAGTTGTATCCAAATGGACCCTGAATATTAGTCACTGCTTTAGGGAGGCAAATACTTGTGCCAATGTGTTAGCTAAGAAAGGAACCTGCCAACAATAGGATTTTGTTATTATGGACTCTCTGTCTGTGGAGATTACCTAGCTTTTGCTTAGGGACTCTTCGGGGACTTTTTGTAATAGACTTTGTTTTGATCCAGTAGCTTTGACTGCTAGCTAGTTTTTCTTGTGGTTTAATCTCAGTTTACCAATATATATATACATATATATACATACATACATATATACATACCTATATATATATATATATATATTTCAAATACAAATAAAATATTATGGACATACCAAGCCTGCATGCTGCACTTCGAAAGCATGGTGGTGTTCCACATCAGCTAGAGATGGAGAGATAATGAAATTTATAACTCTTAGGCACCCTTTCCACATTATGTTGTGTGAGTGTGTGCTAAGTGATGTATAAGGTGTTTACTAGGTCTAATTGGGCCATTTAAGCAATTATGGGAAGTTCCAATTGCAACTTAATTAGTTATTTTGGGCTATTAACATAGACGTGGCTAACACTTTCTGTGAGTAGTGATATAATGACCTCAAAGTAGCTCATTGGGCTTGAAGGACTTGTGGTATTATAGATGGTATTAACCTTGTGAGTATTTTACACATGCAAGATTAATTAATTGCATTGAAAATAATAATAAATGAATAAAAGTTTTATCTCTAAGCAATTGATGCGGTCGGAAGAGGAAGGAAGAGAGAATGAAATCTAGAGGCATAACATGAGAAAAAGATAGATAATTGGGAGCTATGCTCAACCAAATATATAGTAAAAAAGGCTTTATTTGGAATCACATGGTTCTATCTTCTACCATATATATAATCTTAAGAAACAACTACTCCCATAATGTCAATGCAATTATACAAACTAAATTTTTTTTTTTCATCCATCCACTTTTCCATCCTCAACCAAACAGAGCCTAACTCTGAAATGGATTTCTAGGGTTTTATCTAAGGCTCTTATTCCAATTTTATGGGTAATGAGGGTATATATATTGTGAATGAAGGAAAACAGGAGTCAAACAGAAAAACAATTGTCAGTGTTCCTAGTTACTCTTTGGCGAGTTGGCCTACTCGCTAGCCAGTCTTTTGGAAGTCACCACCCAATCGCCAGAGATACTATATTGAGCAAGTCTTCACCAACTAGATACTAAACCCATATATAATAAATCTCATATAAATACATGTAAATTATTGAAAGAATTACAATCAAATTGGCACGAAATTAAAGCCAACAAAACTAGCATGGAAAAATCACAACTTAACAAGTACTATTTCAAATTCATGTATGGTACAACGAGTTGAAGGTAGTAATTCGTTGGAGGCTAGCCTTCAAACATCCAAGCATTTTGCTTAAGGATCAATTAACAACACATTTTATTCGCTAAATAATACAGAACTTGTCTACAAGGACGTGGAAACACAATGAGGTATTTTACAAAGGCAAATTTCAATTGCATTGGCAATAGGAATGAAAATTTATTGAGAAGCAATCCAACAGCCATCCAAATATCACAAGCTTTGAGGCTATGCTACTTGGATGATAGAGACTACGGTTTGTATGAGAGTGAGCACCAGAAGGATAATAGCAGCGATGGTAGAAGCAGCTTTCCAAGGAGTGTTAAAATATTGATGCGTTAATGTTGCCTTCCATCTATGCCAAGGTTTCTTGTAGAATGTATTCAATTCTTCACAGATACGCAAGTATTCAGAGTTCATATCATACCATATAACATCGGTGTTAAGCTTGTTGACGACGTATGTTGCTGCATTTCTGTCGCCTAGGTAATTAACCACGATTTCCTTATTGCACAGTAAATCGATATCTTTGGCAGTATCTATGAGGAAATCCAAGACAGCAAAGTAATCCGTAACGTAACCTTTTCCCTGGGATTGCTCTAATGCAATAATGTTTCGAATAAGAAATTCAGCCGAATCGTATAACGTTAAGCATGGGATTTCTAACACTCCACTTTTTGAATCGAAATGTATGCCAAGCAAGCTTTTCCTTGAACTCTTCTTAAACTCTACTCCAGCTTCATGCAGCTGCGTTGCAGAGTACAAAAGTTTAGGAATTCCTTTTCTTCTTTCCGGTAGATTCTGTGGAGAATTTAGCTGAAAAGTTCTAACCAGATGAGTGAAGTGTTTTATTTTCGTTCTCAAATTATCAGGAGTCATGTTTTCAATGTTATAGTACCTAAAGCACTCAAAAGTAAGCTCGATTAGAGAAGGGGAGCGACCGGGAAAGGCACTGTTGTATAGTGTCTCTAAAACAAAAAAAGGAAGTTGATTTTCGAGTAGTAACAAGTCACGAATTACCACAGAAGCCATCCAATTTTCATTATGAGCTCCCGCTTGCTCTTCCGCTATCAAAGACCTGGCAATGTCGTGACTTTCTTCACCGTTATCTCCCCTGTCATGATTTATCAAGAAAAGCTCAAGAATGAAGATAGCATCCATCAGAATCATTTTCACAAAACCATCCTCTCTAAGCTCAATAGTCTCTGCATAGCAACAGTAAATTTCTTTTTCCATTTCCCTTACAGCGCTTACTAAATTTTCCAAGTCTGTCTTAATTTCTTTTCGGTCTATGAAACGCTTGAGGAATCTTACTTTATATTTTTCCATAAATTGTAATTTTTCATTGGGGTGGTGAATGGGGCCAATTGAAATAATCTTAGGAGTGTAGGCTTCTTCATTCACTTTGCGAAGGTAGTCTGGAACCCTGTTGATATAACACCCAAATGATGATTTTGAAGGCTCTGAATTTTCTATCATTACTGTGATTTCATTTACTAACCTTCCAATCTGATTTTCATTTCCACGTGAAGTGCTTGCTTCCCTTTGAAATTCAGTATCTTGGTTTTCATTTTCTGTTGAAACGATTTCTGCATCTTGTTGAATTTCCTTACCTCTTGATTCTTTCATCTATCAAGTTGCCTTTCTTAAATTTCCTGATGACCAACACAAGAGCTACTAGTATTAAAATCACTACGTGTCACCCATGTGAAGTGAAAGCATGTTATAATTTCACTTCAAAATTAATTTACAAAAAGTTTTCTATGTGGCCCATATGTAAAATTCATTTTATGGTTTAATTGGTACTACATTCTAATCTGTTAATTTGCGCTGGTGTTTGAAGAACAATGATCAATCTTATATCTAATCATCCTCCATCATTCTCCTAGAAAGCAAATTGCACAAAAGATTTGCAAATATTATAATGGATTTTTTTTTTCCTGAAAACAATAATTAATAGGTCAAACAATTTAAGTGCTTAAAATCATTGAATTTCATTGGCAATAATATGGTAGTGTATGAATTGTTCATATTGAAATCTTTCATTATAGTAAGAAAGAGGAGGTAGTTGTTTTTTGGGAACATATTTATATATTTAGTTTCTGATTCCTAGTGTATTTTCTATTATTGTATTACAATGATAATAGGCTTTTTTTTTTGGAATATGGTGTTGTTCAATAACTTTCTCATTGAAGCTTGTCTTTGTATTTGAGTTAATGGTAAGTTTTAGAATTCTAGAGCTTTGATTAGCATCAAGTAGTTTGGACATAATTTAGATAATTTGAAAGTAGTTTTGTGGAAATGACATTGGCATGCAAAGGTAGTTGTACTACATAGTTAAAGTAGATGTTCAACAAAGAATTAAATTTATCCACTCTAAGTACATTGTGTGTAGTATAACTTGTCATTAAGAAAATTAAATTATATAGAATTTGATTAAAATATAACTTGAATATATATATATATATATATATCACGAAAAAAAAAAAAACCAAATATAATAAGTTTTACAATTTCTTTTACTAACAAATTTAAAAGGCAAAAAGGGATTGATGAGAGATAAAGTGAGAACTGAAAATGATAAAATGACAATAATAAAGTGAGAGAGAAGAGACAGAGTCTAAAATGTTGATAGATAAAAGAAAAATGGAGAGAGAAAGAGAGAAAGATAACAATAGAAAGTACATGTTGCGGCGACGAGCCAAGCCATTGAGGAGAGTAGAGTTGCTATGACTTCAAAATTGAGGAGAGTAGAGCTACCAACGCTGTCGAGAAATTTAAAACTTATCTCACGACCACATTATCTCTCTTGGTACCATTTTTTTAAGAAAATTGAAATTATGAAAATATTTTTTATGTAATGGGTTAAATAAGTTATGAATCCAAATGATTAAGGTTCTTATTTTTATTTATTTATTTATTTTGAATTGGTTTTTGATGAATATTTTGTTCATTTGTCGTTATTTAGCCTAATCTTGTTGTTTGGACTATCTTTATCTTATTTGGGCCAACTTTTTTTTGTTCTTATTTGGGCTTTTAATTTTTCTGTTTAAGGGGTTAAAAATTATATTTAGTAGGCCAAGATTATTTTTGTGATTAATGCCAGGAACACAACAAAACTATACAACAATTTTACAATCCTAAATTAGCATACCAAATAATTTTAATTAAATTATCAAAAGAAATAAAAATTAAATTAAAGACTATGGTGGATCCCACAGAAAAACTACACAACAATTTACAACAATCCTAAATTAGCATACCAAATAATTTTAATTAAATTATCAAAAGAAAACAAAATTAAATTAAAGACTATGGTGGGTCCATGTGTGAGTTAGCATACTGATTTAGAAATATTGTGAAATTGTTGTGATATTTTGTTGTGTACCTAACATTGTTCTTATTTTTGTTGAACTCAAATTCTTAAGATTATCAAGTCATGGTGTTCAATATATGTTTTTAAAATAGTAGACAAAATAGGTATAATTATGTATATGGATTTTTTTTTTTTCAAATGTAATTTATTTATTTATTTATTTTTGGCAAGTCAAGGTGTTCTTGCTACCATGTAGAGCTGAACATGAAAGTATATCATAGTTTCATTTTACAAAACATTATGTTAGAAATTCTCATATTTTGGAGTTCATAAGTGAATCGAATGATCATAAAGGAATGGAATAGAATGGAATTAAATGTATTTGAGAAAGGGAAAGGAATGGAAAAGAAATGAATATGATGAAATTAAGTAACCTTGTTTGGATGTTTTAAAATAAAGGAATGAAAAATAATACAAATAAGTGGAATGTAAGTAACCTTATTTGGGAGTAACATAGAGAAAATGGAATCGAATTATTTTATAATAATATTACTGTTAGACCCCTATTTTAAAATAAAGGACTGAATATATAGGGTTATTTTGAGAATTTTAGTAAAAAATTCATTAAATTGAATTTCATTCCCTCCAATTCCTCCCAATTTTAGGGGGAATGAAAATTTAGGTTTTAAGTGAATAGAGAGGAATGAGTGTTCCCCCCTACCTATTCCATTTCCTCCCATTTAAACTTCCAAACATGAGAATAAACTTTACATTCTCTCTATTAAAACTCTCAAACAAAGGAATAAAAGAATATTCTAAAATTATTATTTTCATTCAATTCCATTTACTCCTCCCAAACGAGGGCTATAGGGCACACCACACATGTATACTACTCATTTTGTGGTATACTAATGTATACCATAATAACCACCAAACACCCATTGAGCGATAGTCATTCCACAAGTGTAAGTATTTGTGGGGTGTGGGGGGTAAGGACCAAGGTTCAAATATTTAGGAGGGAGTTTTATACACAAATACACTTAGATTATACTAGAGTAGAATTTCTATCTTGTATTAAAAAAAATGTATACCATAATAACTACAATTGGGAAATTAATTTTAATTATATCATATGTTACTAAGAGGAAGAAAAAAATGGAAGTCGTAAAGTGTTAATAATAATATAATAAAAAGAATGTGAACTTAAAAAAAAAAATTAATAATCAAATGTGAACTTATTTGTTGAGTCAATCATATTGTGAATTGACTGGTCTAATTATATATAAATATAGATAATGAACACTCAGAAAAAATCTAACTATATTAATTGCATAAGTTCTAGTTAGTTCAACTGATAAAGTCTCTGATAGTTGAACAAGAAATCTGGAATTCAATCCTGCCTATACCAAAATTTGATCAGTGTCTCAGTCTGATAATAAAGAGCTATCATCAGGAGCAGACGTTATATGCTGAAACTCTCTTTAAAAAAAACCTATATTAATTGCAATTACATCTCATAAACCTAAACAATACCGACCAGTTAATTGCCATTATATCTCAGACACCTAAACAAATACCGACTACCAAATTGCCATTATATCTCAAACACCTTAACAATACCGGCCATTTAAATTTAAATCGCTTGACCCACACATTATGAATGTGAAATACGAAAGACTTAATAAGCTGGTGTACATGGCACCTTATGAAGGGACAAAACCAAATTATGACAAAATAATTAGTTTTTTTCCGGAGAAACCAACCCGCAAGATGAAATTTTGCTCGAAAATAAAAAATTTCAGAGTCCCTTCTTATTAAAATCAAGTATTAGAAATATATGACTTTGTAAAGAATTGTTGTGTGGGACTAGTGCTGGCATTGAAGATTTAGGATAAAAAGAGATGATATCGGTAAGTTAAATAAGGAGAAAATTAAATAAAAAGATAGATAGACAAATTAAAAGAGAAATGTCATGCTTTCTCCAAAAAAAAAAAGAAGAGAGAAATGTCATGAAAGCATACCTCACTTGCAGCTGAAAGAATGACAAAGTAAATGTAAGTGCAAATTATGAACAAACGAAGCGATGTTTGGTTCTTACAACTCACAGCGATAAAATGTAGCTCATAAAGGATATATATATATATATATATAAAAGAATTGGCCCAGTTATCAGGTACCTGCCAATGAGATGATGGATTATGGATATTGAGGTTGATCTTCTTTTTGTTAGTTTTAAAAGAAATAATCTCTTATTTTATGATATGATTGAAAACAATAGCTCAGTGTATGAACGGAATCAAAATTATATCTTTGAGGGACCAACAATATTAAACAAAGAACTTTCACATTTCAAGAACAAGAAATGTAATTCAAAACTAAACTAATATATGAAATTTTAAACTATTATATATTCAATATAATTAAAAAATAAATAAATGAAAATGCACAAAATAACAGTTTCATAAATTTTAACTTAATCACTTATTAAAATGGAATTTTTTTTTTTTACTTCAAAATTTATTTAGGATTGATTCTATAAAAAAAATATTGTTGCAATTTTCCTTTCAATGTACAAATCAAAGAGTTTGTTAAAAAAATCATTCTCTATTTTATTTTGAAACCTGTTTTTGACATATCATAGTTAGAAAAGTCAAACATGGTAGTTGAATAATATGAAAATCATTTTTATTTTCTCATCATATATCCATTATTAATCTAACTTGTTAGGTTCTAAGGTTTTAGGATTTTATGTTTTTAGAACTCTAATTTGTAATGTTGGCAAACCATGATCAAAACAATGTATTTAGTCTAGTTTAGGCTTGCTCAAAGTTTGTTAAATATTGTAAAGTTGGAATCGAGTGACTGCAGAAGCATTAGGGCTTCTTGGCCTGGCTCGATCGATCGAATGTAATTCTCAATCGATCGAAAATCAGCCCAGATGCATTTTTCTGCAGAATTTCAACTCAGCCCAAACTCTTTAAACGTTTAGGGTTTTATGTTTTTGCTCTAGGTATATAAGGCAAACCCTAGCTACGTTTTTCAGGGTTGCACAAGTTGTATTGTTGCTCATACATTGCAGTTTTGTGTAAATCTCTTGTGAGATCTAGAGGAGCTTTCCTTTACACAAAGCTTAGGGTTTTCAAGATTGAGATTACTTCAACATCTTGATGATCAACTTGGTTGCTACCTTTGAAGCTTAAAGAATATCAAGCGTGGGAGCTTGTACCTGATTGAAGGAATACAAAGAAAGAAGTAGTCCGTGAACTCGGAGCCTGTGCGTGGTCGTGTCAGGAAGTTTTACTGGTGGGTAGCATTAGGAAGTCAAGCGGGGAGCTTGTAAATCCTTTTGTAAGAACTTCAATTCTTTCTTAGTGGATTCTGTTTTGCCTTAAGGATCGGTGGGTAAAATCCTCCCCAGGTTTTTTTACCGGTTTGGTTTTCCTGGGTGATCATATCACTGTGTTATTTATTTTCCGCTGCTTTATATGTTTTACATGCTTGATATGATTTTGTGATTGTTTTAACCTAGAATTGCTTAATTTGACTAAGTAACAACTTGGCTAATTAATCTAGGCTACGCAATCTGGTTATAGTTTTAGGGGTCTAAACCCTTCAAGTGGTATCAGAGCGGGTTGCTCTTTTGTTTGAGATTTTCATCTCTGAGCTGATCCTTGACCCCGGTTGTCATGGAACATGGACACTCTCTATTTGTTCCTCCTCACTTTGATGGGAACAACTATGCTTACTGGAAAGTAAGGATGAAAACATTCCTGAAATCCATTGATGAGAGAGTTTGGAACTCTGTTGAATATGGTTGGGAGAAGCCCACTACTCCTGTGAGTGAGTGGCAAACTTCTCAGAAAGAAGCAGCTGCATTTAATAGCAAAGCTATGAATGCCATTTTTAATGCTGTTTCAATGGAGGAATTTAAGAGGATCTCTAATGTTGAGGTTGCTCATACTGCTTGGAAAATCCTCCAAACTGTGCATGAAGGCACAAAGGCTGTTAAAATTAACAAATTGCATCAATTAACTTCTAGGTTTGAAAGCATTAGAATGTCTGATGATGAAACCTTTGATGAGTTTTATGCTAAACTAAATGATATTGTTAATTCTGCTTATAATTTGGGTGAAGTCTATGATCAACCTAAGATTGTTAGGAAGATACTTAGATCCTTAACTGAAGACTTTAGACCCAAAGTGACAGCCATTACTGAGAGTAAGGATGTTGACTCCATCCCTGTGGATGAGCTTGTAGAATCTCTTCAATCCTATGAGTCTGACCTACCCAAGACTGCTAAATCCAAATCAATGGCTCTTAAGTCTGTTGATGATGTTAAAACTGGTGGATTTGATGATGAGCTTTCTCCTACTGAGATAGCTTACCTTGCCAAGAATTTTAGAAATTTTCTTAGAAACACTAATAGGAAGGCAAGGAATACCAACACTGCTGAACCTAGAAACTTTAGGAAGAATGATCCCACTAAGGTCAATAATTTTGAAAAACCTAGAGAACAAGTAGGTCAATCTTCTAATAATTCTTTGGGTCCACAGTGTTTTGGTTGTCAAGGGTATGGTCATGTCAAATCTGAATGTTCTACTTTCTTGAGGAATAAGGGTAAAGCTATGGCTGTAACCCTTAGTGATAATGAGGCTTCCGATGATGAGTCCGGTTGTGACGAGGATGGAAACTTCATTGCTTTCACTGCTACTGCTGAAGTAAATGAAAGCATATCTGCTGAGGAGAACCCTGCTGATGGGGAACTCTCTGAAGATGCAGATCTTCAAGAGGCCTACAACAAACTTTGCAAAATTGCTGCAAAGGATGCTATGAAAGTTGATCTAGGCCTGAAGAAAATTGATGCTCTTGAGCTTGAAAAGAAGAACTTGCTTGTCAAATTGTTTGATGCTAATGAGCTTTTGAATAATGTTAAAACTGAAAACATGCTGTTACTTGATAAAGTTAGAACTTTGGAACATGATTTATCTGTTACTAGATCTGCTAGTTCTAAACTTGATCACATGTTGAATGTTCAAAAGTGTTCTTCTGATAAATGTGGGATAGGATATGTTGAAAGCATCTTTGATTCTGGACCCCATTCCACTGTCTTTGTTCCTTCTTCTTCTTCTTCTGAACCTCTTGTGAGTGAGGTTGTGAGTGAAACCATTAAACCCCCTGTGAGTGAGGTTGTTAAACCTGTAGAAGTTTCACCACCAAAGAAGATTAGGGTAAACTTAAGAGAATCCAAACCTAAGGAGCCTACCAAACCTAAGGACAAGATGCATGGTAAACCTACTTTGGTTTGTCATTATTGTGGTAAGTCTGAACATATTCGTCATAACTGTTACAAGCTTCAAGCTGATAAGAGAGCAAAAAGACCAAAAGTGCCTGTGCCTCAAGCACAAAATCCTATGGCACTAATTGGTGAATTGGTAAAGGCGTTAAACCTTTATTCCAATCCTGGAGTTGGGAATCACTCTAAAGTGAATAAGAACTCCAATGCTCGAGGTGCATCTAAAAAGTTTTGGATGCAAAAGACTCGAAATAACTGAGTCTTTCTGACATGGTCCTTGTGCTTCATTGCCCTATCCTTTGTGACCATTGTTATTTGGTTTTTGTTTTTATCTTTTGATTCTAGGACTTGCATTGCATTACATACATGCATTTCATTCTAGGATTTATTTGTTTTCTCTTTCAATTAAAAAAAAAAAAAAAAAGGGAGAAAGCAAAAATTATGTTTGAACACTATTTTTTTTGATTTTTTGAAAACAAGGTTGGTCATTCTTTTTACACATGTCATGTCTAGTGTACCTTGTTTAACTTGGATGAGCTTATTTATTGCACTTTACTAATTGAAACTTTGTAGTGCATGTTGTGTGGGAAAGATGTGTGTGCTTCTTAATCACTTTGCCTTAATCATGAAGTCACTTGTTTTTGACTATCGGACTTGATTCTTTTGAGAAAGGCATAAATAACCATCTCACCACTGTTCACTAGCCAATCATGAACACCTTAGTGCATATCATAAGATTTTGTGCTCGAGAAAGTGTAGCACATGCACAAAAAGAACATAAGGTGTAGCCTCAAATTTAATTAAAAACTGGTGTGTACTATTAGGCTTGATGCCAATTCACTTAATTCAAACCGGTGTGTACTTTTAGGCTGAATGCTAATTCATATAAATAAGAGGCAAAAATGAAAGAAACTTACATGATTGCAAGCTTTTGTTCTAGGAGATGTGGGAGTTATAGGATGTAACTCTTTAGGTGATAGTCTCTTTTAAATTCTATGTGATGAATTGTGTAGACTTTGTGTTTGATTGCTATTCACATATCACCTCACATGTATCTCAAGTCTTTGCTAGTTTCACACACTATACAAGTTACTCTTTGTTAAACACTGTACATATTAGTGTGTGTGTCTTTGGTCTGACCAACCAAGTTTGAAAATATCTTGAGATTTGTGCACAACATATTTATTGCTTGAGAAAATTATTTAAAAGATGATTGAAACTTGTGTTTGAAAAAATTGGGTTTAAAAATTTTGTTTTTTTTTAACATGCATTCCATCTCATACTCATGCATTTTGTATTCATTGTTCAAATGCTTTGAGGAGTTGTTTCAAAATTGGGTTTGCGATTTTTCAAAACTGTGTTTTTCCCAAAATTCAGTGTGCCTCTGCCCATTTCGATCGATCCAACCTGATTTTCGATCGATCGAAAAAGTGCCTCAGAATGTGCTAAAATGACTGTCACATTCGATTGATCGAATGTAATTTTCGATCGATCGAAGATCGTGGAGAAGCTTTTTTAAAAGAAGAAATCTGACTTTTTCAAAGTATTCAAACTTTTTGAAAAACTTTTCTTTTTCTCTCTCCGACGAGACAAGACCAAAACTTCAATTTTTTGTCGTTTTCTTCAGGATTTTTTGCACAATCTCTCTCTCCTCAAGCCGGTATGTCTATTTTACCCTTCCTTTTCAATTTATTTTCACATTTACATGCATTTTTCATGCATTTGAGGGAGTAATTTTCGGAACTTTTCTTTTTGGGATTTGTGTTGTTTCGGACCAAATTGTTTGCAATTGATCAATGGGTTTTGATGGGGACACCCTATAGACATGTTCATGATTGTTTAATTTGATCAATTTTGTGTTTTGTGGAAAATTGAAATTTCTAGGGTTTATAATTGATCCGAATTGGGGCTTTTTGTGAAATTGAGTTTAATTGATGAAATTGGCTTGTCTAATTGATGTAATTGGTTATTATAAACTGTTTTCAATGGTGTGTAATGATTAATTCATCAATTTGGTACCAAAAATTTTCAAGTGGTTCTCAAATTTTTAGGGTTTTTGTTAAGAAACTCTATGTTCAAGCCAATTTTATGAATTTGAACTTAATTTGATCCTGGTTACTGCATTAGTTCATGCATCATAACATTATTAATGTTCATGCATCATATAGAATTTTATTCTATATTTTTTTGTGCTAACTTGCAGTCTGCCCTTTGTTGTGTTTTTGTTCTTTTTGTTTTTCTCTTTGTGTCTCTGTCCTTCCCTTAGCACCATGCCTAGGAAGACTAGAGCACGTAGGACTATTCCCTCTCCTTCTCCACCCCCTCCTTCTTTTGATAGTGAGAGATTCCCTAGTGAGAAAAACCAAGAGCTTTACGAGACTTTAAACCTTAAGAGGAAGATTTGGGCTGAGCGTTCTATCTCTTTTGATGAGCTTGATCTTGCCATTAGGGTAAATTTTGAGCGTAGGGGTTGGCTTCCTTTGTTTGCTGTGTCTGACCCTCCTCCTCCGGTTACCTTGATTAGAGAGTTCTTTTCGAACATCTCAATCCGCATCTATGATTCCAACACTTTAGTTAGGAGTTGGATACGAGGCGTAGAGTACTCCATTACTCCTCAGGTAGTGGCTGATGCCCTTGAGGTACCTTTGGTACAGCATCCTGTCTATCCCTATGATGAGTCACCAGAGTTGAGTGATGTCATGTCTTACATCACTGGGTCGTCTATCCAATGGGGTTTTGATCCTAGGATCACCACCGCTGAGCTTCTCGAGTCTACCTATCTTTTCTTTAGGATAGCCTATCACTCACTTTGGCCCATTTCTCATCTGCACACCATTCCTCTTGAGAGGTGTGTTTTCCTGTATGCTCTTGTTACTGATGCTCCTATTAGTTTTCCTCATCTTTTTCTTCGTTCTTTGAATGAAGTTTATAGGAGTTCATCTACTGCTCATGTTCTTGTCCATCCTATTTTCATTCATAGGATTTTACTATATCTAGGTTTAGAGGATTTCCCTGCTTCTGAGCCTGTTCATGTTATAGGTCCTATAGGTGCGTCTTTTCTTAGACAGAGGGCCGCTCATCTTCGAGTTGGTTCTAAACACCCTAGGTCTGATCCCTCTAGTAGTGCTCCTCCTCCTCCTTCTTCTTCTACAGGTCCTGATGGTGAGGCTGTTCCCGATCCTGTAGGTGCTGCTACTGTTCCTCCACCTCCTGCGGCTGACTTCGATGTTCGTCGTACTCTGGAGACTGTCATGACCATTCAGGCGGCTCATGGTCAGCTTTTGGTGGATCTGTTCGACGAGATTCGTGCTCTGAGAGCGGATTTGGCGCATCTTCGTTCTTCCTCGCCACCTCCTTTTGATGATGGCCTGTGATGCCCTTTGGCATTCCGTCACAAAAAGGGGGAGTAGAGTTTTTGTCTTGTAAAGGAGATTTTATTGATAGAGGGAGATTTTTGTGTTAGGGGGAGATATTTTTTTTTGCATGAGATATTTTTTGTGGAGTTTATTAGATTGTATCTAGGTGCTTCACTTTGTATATCATTTTTAGGGATATTCATGTTAGGGGGAGTAACATTGATTGATATATTGATATACATGATTTCTTTTGATTCTTGTTGTCTTATGATTCACTGCTTATTGATTTATATTTATGAGTTGATTCATTGATATATATCTTTATTTTGTGTTGTGTGAATCTTACAAGAATATTATACCTGTTTATATACTATTTTCTGCCACACATGCGTTTATGTGTTTGTTGAGTATTTCAGGAATATACAGGTTGATTCAACAAAGCTGCTGTCTACACTTGCAACCGATGGATAGTAGTTAGGTTGAACTTTTGTTTATGAGCATTACTTTGTAAAGGGCTTTTTACTTGTAAACTTTGAGCTTTTGATTTGTGTTTTGTCACGGATTGCCAAAGGGGGAGTTTGTTAGGTTCTAAGGTCTTAGGATTTTATGTTTTTAGAACTCTAATTTGTAATGTTGGCAAACCATGATCAAAACAATGTATTTAGTCTAGTTTAGGCTTGCTCAAAGTTGGTTAAATATTGTAAAGTTGGAATCGAGTGACTGCAGAAGCATTGGGGCTTCTTGGCCTGGCTCGATCGATCGAATGTAATTCTCGATCGATCGAAAATCGGCCCAGATGCGTTTTTCTGCAGAATTCCAACTTAGCCCAAACTCTTTAAACATTTAGGGTTTTATGTTTTTGCCCTAGGTATATAAGGCAAACCCTAGCTACGTTTTTCAGGGTTGCACAAGTTGTATTGTTGCTCATACATTGCGGTTTTGTGTAAATCTCTTGTGAGATCTAGAGGAGCTTTCCTTTACACAAAACTTAGGGTTTTCAAGATTGAGATTACTTCAACATCTTGATAATCAACTTGGTTGCTGCCTTTGAAGCTTAAAGAATATCAAGCGTGGGAGCTTGTACCTGATTGAAGGAATACAAAGAAAGAAGTAGTCCGTGGACTCGGAGCCTGCGCGTGGTCGTGTCAGGAAGTTTTACTGGTGGGTAGCATTAGGAAGTCAAGCGGGGAGCTTGTAAGTCCTTTTGTAAGAACTTCAATTCTTTCTTAGTGGATTCTGTTTTGCCTTGAGGATCGGTGGGTAAAATCCTCCCCAGGTTTTTTTATCGGTTTGGTTTTCCTGGGTGATCATATCACTGTGTTATTTATTTTCCGCTGCTTTATATGTTTTACATGCTTGATATGATTTTGTGATTGTTTTAACCTAGAATTGCTTAATTTGACTAAGTAACAACTTGGCTAATTAATCTAGGCTACGCAATCTGGTTATAGTTTTAGGGGTCTAAACCCTTCATAACTAAAAACTAAATATTGTTGCCAAGTTAAAAAAATAAAATAAAATAAAACTCCAAAATGCAAATAAAAATTCGAAACCACTCAGCTTATTCGGTCAGTCCATAATTTTATTTTGTAATATGCCTAATGTTCTTTTACTTGTGTTACTAAGTAAAAAATAAATTTTAAAAAAGCACCCAAAAAAAATCGTTTAGTTGTAATTAGCAAGTAACTCAAGTGCCAAACACAGTCTTTCTTTTTTGGAGAGAACCAAACAGTAATTTCAATTTTTTTTTTAACAAAAAAGTCAAATAAGTTAATAAACAAATTTTTTTTTTTTATAATTTGATAATTGGGGAACAAGAGATTTAAACGTTGAACATCTCCGTTGAATGTGTGAGAATGTCTTTTTTAGAGGATTTTCAAGAACACAATCAAATACTTTTAAATACTTTTTCAAAACATTTTTTAAAATGTAACTAGACACCTGAAACTATTTTTCTTCCTAAAAACTATTATACTTGAAAATATTTTACCCTCTAAAAACATTTGACATTGAGCTAGACATAGCTTTTGACAAACTGGTCCAGAAATAATTTTAGGATGAGGTGGACTCAACATGACACCCTCTAATCCGTTCACCAAAAATAATGCGAAATTAATGTCGTTGACAAAAGAGTAACATGGAAAGCTAGAAACAATCATAGTTTTCAGCCACCAGAGTGGGCTCCAGTTTTAAATGTTGAGTTTGAGTAGTAAGCGATAACTATTAACTAATTAATCGCAAGGTCATTGAACATTTTAATGTTCAATTTGTTCCTATACTAAGGAACGTGAAGCTGCTCTTTGTTGTCCACTTCATTGTTCCCACTTATACACCATACATATTACGAAAAGTGTAAGTGTAAAACCATTTAAGCATTGAATAATATTTAAAATAAACAAGGACCATAAAAGGGTTTAAACGAAAAAAATTTGACCATTGCATCTTGGTCTCTCTATTGAGTCTATTCACCCGTCCCAAAAGTTGCACGCCTAATGGTTGAGGTAATCATATTTGCCCATTAAAAATCAATGTGATCCAAAAACTCCAAGCAAATGGTCGAGAAGAAATGTTTTTGATTGGCAGATAAAATTCACTTTCTTTAGTTTTTTATTTTTATTATTATTATTATTTTTTTAAGAGACACTTTCTTTGGTTTGGACTTAAGTAAAAATTGACCACAAATTCACATATAATGAAGAGCATCAATTCCCTTCACTCACGGTTAAGAATTTATCTTCTATTTTCAATAGAGTACTTTGTTCCACATCATTTAAAATATTAAATAATGTTACATTATTATAAAAAATAAAATAAAATAAAATAAAAACCCTTTAAAAACGTTGACAGTGAATTATTTTAAAAAAGAGACACAAATCTAACCTAAAATAGGATAATAAAATGACTAAAAGAGGAATAAAGGTATTTTTGTCACATTTTAAGTGTTTTATTTTATAGTCTAACAATGACAATAACTTACTATACATATTTTAATTTATTGATTTAAATTATTTTAACAAACTTACAATATTTATTTTTATAATCTATATTCTGCTCTTGATTAATTAGGATTTTTTTTTCTTTTTGGGCTAATTGATTAATTAGGTTTCTCTCCCTTTTGAATGAATCAATCTCATGATTCAAATTAAATATTACAAATTTAAAGATGAATTTGATATCATACTATATAATATTTAAATGATATAGAGTACCAAGTATACTATTGCATTTTTTTAATAATAAAAAAATTTTAACCATTCATGGTGAGAATGGATTTTCTCCATTTTATGTGAAAGTGTTGACAATGTTTACGTAAATCCAAACCAAAGCGAGTTTTATCTACCAATCAAAGCCTTTCTTTTCTAACATTACCATGAAGTTATTGGATCCATATTGTTAGGTTCTAAAGATTTAGGAATTTGTGTATTTAGAACTCTAATGTGTATTGTTGGCAAATCATGAAACAGGTTGTTTAGTCTTGTTTAGGCTTGCTCAAAGTTGGGTCTTTCATGTAAAGTTGGAATCGAGAGGCTACAGATGCATTGGTGCATTTCGACCTGGCTCGATCGATCGAATGAAAGACTCAATCGATCGAATCTCGGGCAGAATGCTTTTCTGCAGAATTTTCCAGTTCAGCCCTAACTCATTAAACGTTTTGGGTTTTCTGTTTTTACCCTAGGTATATAAAGAAAAACCCTAGCCACATTTTTAGAGTTGCTCCAGTTGTATTGTTGCTCATACTTTTCTGTTTTGTGTAAATCTCTTGTGAGATCTAGAGAAGCTTTCCTTTACACAAAACTTAGGGTTTTCAAGGTAGAGATAGTATCAACATCTTGATGATCAACTCGATTGCTGCCATTAAAGCTTAAAGAATAACAAGCTTGGGTGCTTGTAGCTGATTGGAGAATCCAAGAAAGAAGGAGTCTGTGGATTCGGAGCTTGCACGTGGTTGTGTCAGTAAGTTCTACTGGTGGGTAGCATTAGGAAGTCAAGTGGGAAGCTTTAAGTCCTTTTGTATGAACTTCAATTCTTTCATAGTGGATTCAGGTTTACCTTAAGGATAGCTAAGTCAAATCTTCCCCAGGTTTTTATCGTGTGGTTTCCTGGGTGATCATATTATTGTGTCTTTTATATTTCCGCTGCTTTATACTTTTGATATGATTGTATGTTTGCGACAACCTAGAATTGCTTAAATTGACTAAGTTAATCACTTGACTAATTAACTAGTTAATCCGGTTGGTTTAAGGGGTCTAAAACCGTTCAAGTGATATTAGAGTGGGTAGCTCTCTTATTTGAGATTTTTTTATCTCTGAGTTGATCCTTGACCCCTGTTGTCATGGAGCATGGACACTCTCTTGTTGTTCCTCCTCACTTTGATGGGAATAACTATGCTTATTGGAAAGTAAGGATGAAAGCATTCCTGAAATCTATTGATGAGAGGGTTTGGAATTCCGTTAAATATGGATGGCAGAAGCCAACTATTCCTGTGAGTGAGTGGCAAACTTCTGAAAAAGAAGCAGCAGGCTTCAATAGTAAAGCTATGAATGCCATCTTTTATGCTGTTTCTATAGAGGAATTTAAGAGAATCTCTAATGTTGAGGTTGCTCACACTGCTTGGAAAATCCTCCAAACTGTGCATGAAGGCACAAAGGCAGTTAAGATCAATAAACTGCAGCAATTAACTTCTAGATTTGAAAGCATTAGAATGTCTGATGATGAATCATTTGATGAATTCTATGCTAAATTGAATGATATTGTTAATTCTGCTTTTAATTTGGGTGAAATCTATAATCAACCTAAAATTGTTAGGAAGATACTTAGATCTTTAACTAAAGACTTTAGACCCAAAGTGACTGCCATTACTGAGAGCAAGGATGTGGACTCCATCCCTTTTGATGAGCTTTTAGGATCTCTTCAGTCCTATGAGTCTGACCTACCCAAAGTAAACAAATCCAAATCAATGGCTCTTAAGTCTGTTGATGATGTTGATGTTGGTGGATTTGATGATGAGCTCTCTGCTACAGAGATTGCGTACCTTGCCAAGAACTTTAGAAACTTTCTTAGGAATAACAACAGAAAGGCAAAAGGTACAAACACTATTGAACCTAGAAACTTTAGGAAGAATGATCCCACTAAGGTTAATAACTTTGAAAAACCTAGAGAAAAAGTTGGTCAATCTTCAAACAATCCATTGGGTGCTCAGTGTTTTGGCTGTCAAGGGTATGGTCATGTTAAATCTAAATGTCCTACATTCTTAAGGTCTAAGGGTAAAGCTATGGCTGTAACCCTTAGTGATAATGAGGTTTCTGATGATGAGTCTGGATGTGACGAGGATGGAAACTTCATTACTTTCACTGCCACTGCTGTAGTCAATGAAAGCGTATCTGTTGAAGAGAACCCTTCTGACGGGGAACTCTCTGAGGATGTAGATCATCAAAAGGCTTATAATAAACTTTGCAAAGTTGCTGCAAAGGATGCTATGAATGTTGAACTTGGCCTGAAGAAAATTGAATCTCTTGAGCTTGAAAAGAAGAACTTGCTTGTAAAATTGTTTGATGCTAATGATCTTTTGAACAATGTAAAATCTGAGAACATGCTCTTGCTTGATAAAGTTAAAACTTTGGAACATGATTTATCTGTTGCTAGATCTGTTAGTTCTAAACTTGATCAAATGTTGAATATTCAAAAGTATCCTTTTGATAAATTTGGTTTAGGATATGTTGAAAGCATCTCTGATTCTGCACCACATTCCACAAATTTTGTTCTTTCTTCTTCTTCTGAACCTTCCGTGAGTGAGGTTGTGAGTGAAACTGTCAAACCCCCTATGAGTGAGGTTGTCAAACCTGTAGAAGTTTCACCCCCTAGGAAGATTAGAGTTAATCTAGAAGAATCTAAACCTAAGGTTTCTACCCTTTCTAAGAACAAGATGCATGGTAAACCTACATGGGTTTGTCATTTTTGTGGAAAGTCTGGACACATTCGTCCTAACTGTTACAACCTTCAAGCTATTAAGAGAGCAAACAAACCAAAGGTGCCTGTGCCTCAAGCATAAGATCCTATGACACTCATTGGTGAATTGGTAAAGGCGTTAAACCTTTATTCCAATCCTAGAGTTGGAAATCACTCGAATGTGAATAAGAACTCCAATGCTCGTTGTGCATCTAAAAGATTTTGGATGCAAAAGACTCGATCTAATTGAGTCTTTCTGTCATGGTCCTTGTGCTTCATTGTTCATTTCTTTGTGACCATTGTTCTTTGGTATTTGTGTTTTTGTGTTTTTTTTTCTAGGACTTGCATTGCATTACATTCATGCATTTCATTCTAGGATTTATTTGTTTTCTCTTCGAATAAAAAAAATTAAAAAAAAAGGGAGAAAAGGGGAAAGCAAAAATATGTTTGACATTATTTTTCTTGGTTTTTGAAAACAAGGTTGGTCAATTTATTTACACAGAACATGTCTTGTGTACCTTGTTTAGCTTTGATAAGCTTATTTATTGCACTTTACTAGTTGAAACTTTGTAGTGCATGTTGTGTGGGAAAGATGTTTATGGTGTTTATCACTCTGTCTTAATCTTGAAGTCACATGTTATTTGACTGTCGAACTTGATCCTTTTGAAAAATGTATAAATAACCATCTCACCACTGTTCACTAGCCAATCATGAACACCTTAGTGCATATCATAAGATTTTGTACTCAAGAAAGTGTAGCACATGCACAAAAAGAACATAAGGTGTAGCCTCAGTTTAATTGCTTAATGCTTAAAATTGGTGTGTATTATTAGGCTTGATGCCAATTCACTTAATTAAAACTAGTGTGTACTATTAGGCTTGATGCCAATTCACATAATTAAGAAGCTAAATTCAAGAAACTTACATGATTGCAAGCTTATGTTCTAGGAGATGTGGGAGTTATATGATGTAACTCTTTAGGTGATAGTCTCTTTTAAATTTTGTGTGATGAATTTTGTAGACTTTGTGATTGATTTCTATTCACATATTACCTCACATGTATCTCAAGCTCTTACTAGTTTGCACACACTACACGAGTTACTCTTTACTAAACACTGTGCATGTTATTGTGTGTGTTTTTGGTCTGACCAACCAAGTTTAAAAAATACCTTGAGTATTATGCAAAACATTTTTTTTGCTTGAGAATTTAAAGGAAGAATTGGCTGAAACTTTCTTTGGAGAAACTGGGATTAAAATTTGGTTTTTGAAAAAGCATTCCATTTCATCTCATATTCATGCATTTTGTTTCATTGATTTCAATGCTTTGAGGAGTTATTTTTCAAAAATTGGTTTGAGTTTTTCAAAACTGTAATTTTTCTCAAAATACTGTGAGCCGCTGCCTGTTTCGATCAATCCATTCTGTTTTTTGATTGATCGAAAATACTTAAAATCTCTTTAAAAATTTTGGAGTGATTCGATTGATCGAATGTGATTTTCGATCAATCGAAAGTCACGAATCAGGTTTTTTTTAAAACACTGTTCTTGACTGATTTAAAGACATTTCAAAAAGGTTTTTCAAACTTTTCTTCTCTCTCCAACCAAGCAAGGCTCCACAGTCCATTTTTTGTTTTTTTCCTCCGGATTTTTTGCAAAGTATCTCTTTCCTCAAGTTGGTAAGTCCCTTTTGCCCTTCATTTTTGAGTTTATTTACATTTTTCATGCATTATGCCTCAAATTTTCGAACCTTTTTCTTTTTGGGATTTTTGTTGATTCAAGCCCAATTTGTGCAATTGATCAATGGGTTTTTGTGGGGACATGCTATAAACATGATCTTGATAGTTTAATTTGATCAATTTTGGGTTTTGTGAAAAATTGCAAATTCTAGGGTTTCTATTAGTTCCGAATTGGGGATTTTGTTCAATTAGGTTGAAATTGATGAAATTGGCTTGTTGTTTTGATGTAATTAAGCATTATAATCTGTGTGTTGTGTTCTGTAATGCTCAATTCATCAATTTGCTTCAAAATTTTTCAAGTGGTTTTCAAATTTTTGGGGTTTTTGTTAGAAACTCTATGCTCAAGCCAATTTTGTGCAATTGAACTTAAAATCGAATTTTGTTTACTGCATTAGTACATGCATCATGACATTGTAACTGTTCATGCATCATATAGATTTTTACTTTATATTATTTTTGTGCTAACTTGCAGTCTGTCCTTGGTTTTTATTTTTTTTCTTTTGGTTTTCTCTTGTGTTTTTGTCCTTTCCTTAGCATCATGCCTAGGAAGACTAGGGCTTGTAGGCCTGTCCCCTCTCCTACTCCTTCCCTTCCATCTTTTGACTAAGAGAAATTTCCTAGTGAGAAAAATCAGGAAATATTTGAGAAGCTAAATCTTAAGAGAAAGATATGGTCTGAGCGGTCTATCATTTTAGATGAGTTAGATCCTGCCATTAGGGCAAACTTAGAGCGTAAGGGCTAGTTACCCTTGGTGGATATTTCTGATCCTCCTCCACCTGCTACCTTGATTCGAGAGTTCTTTTCGAACATCTCGATCCGCATCTATGATTCCAACACTTTAATGAAGAGTTGGATACGAGGGGTAGAGTACACCACTACTCCTAAGGTAGTGGCTGATGCTCTAGGGGTACCCTTGGTCCAACACCCTATCTACCCTTATGATAAGTCTCCTGTTTTGAGTGATGTCATGTCTTACATCACTGGGTCTTCTATCCAGTGGGGTTCTGATCCTAGGATCACCACTGCTGAGTTTTCTGAGCTGCACTATCTTTTCTTTAGGATAGCATGTCATTGTTTTTAGCCCATTTCTCATCTTCACACCATTCCTCTCGAGAGGTGTGTATTTTTGTACGCTTTAATTACTGATGCTCCTATCAGTTTTCTCCATTTTTTCCTTCGTTCCTTGAATGAAGTGTATAGGAGTTCATCTTCTTCTCATACCCTTGTTTATCCCATTTTTATCCATAAGATTCTTCTTTATTTGGGTCTAGATGATTTCCCTTCCTCGAAGCCTGTGCATGTCATTGGTCCTATAGGTGCGTCTTTTCTTAGACAGAGGGCTGCTCACCTTCGAGTTAGCTCTAAACACCCTAGGTCTGAGCCTTCTGGGTCCGCACCTCCTCCCTCTTCTTCTACAGGTCCTACTGGTGAGGATGTTCCTGATCCTGATGTTGCTGCTGCTGTTCCTCCACCTCCATCGGATGACTTTGATATCCGTCGTACTTTGGAGACTGTCATGACCGTTCAGGCGGCTCATAGTTAGCTTTTGGTGGACCTATTTGACGAGATCCATGCATTGTGAGCTGATTTGGTGTGTCTTTGTTCACCCTCACCACCTCCTTTTGATGATGGATTGTGATTACTCTTTGGCATTCCGTCATAAAAAGGGGGAGTAGAGTTTGTAGAGGAGTTTTGTATTTAGGGAGAGTTTTTTTGTTTTGTTTTGAGGAGCTAGTGGAGTTGTTAGATTGTATCTAGGCACTTCACCTTGTATATCATTTTTTTTTTTTTTTGGATATTCATGTTAGGGGGAGTAACATTGATTGATATACATGATTTCTATTTGATTCTTGTTTCTTTGAATTCACTGTTTATTGATTTATATTTTATGAGTTATTCATTGATATATGTCTTTATTATGTGTTGTGTGAATCATACAAGAATGTTATACCTGTTTATATACTATTTTCTGTCACACATGTGTTTATGCGTTTGTTGAGTATTTCAAGAATATACAGGTTGATTCAATTGAGCTGCTATCTACACTTGTAACTGATGGATAGTAGTTAGGATTGAATTTTGGTTTTATGAGCATTATTATTGTAAAGGGCTTTTTACTTGTAAACTTTGAGTTTTGTGTTTGTGTTTTGTCACAGATTGCCAAAGGGGGAGTTTGTTAGGTTCTAAAGATTTAGGAATTTGTGTATTTAAAACTCTAATGTGTATTGTTGGCAAACCATGATCAAAATAGGTTGTTTAGTCTTGTTTAGGCTTGCTCAAAGTTGGAATCAAGAGGCTGTAAATGCATTGGTGCATTTCGGCTTGGCTTGATCGATCAAATGAAAGACTCAATCGATCGAATCTCAGGCAGAATGCTTTTCTGCAGAATTTTTCAGCTCAGCCCTAACTCATTAAACGTTTTGGGTTTTCTGTTTTTACCCTAGGTATATAAAGAAAAACCCTAGCCACGTTTTTAGAGTTGCTCCAGTTGTATTGTTGCTCATACTTTTCTGTTTTGTGTAAATCTATTGTGAGATCTAGAGGAGCTTTCCTTTACACAAAGTTTAAGGTTTTCAAGGTAGAGATAGTATCAACATCTTGATGATCAACTCGGTTGCTGCCATTAAAGTTTAAAGAATAACAAGTGTGGGTGCTTGTAGCTGATTGGAGAATCCAAGAAAGAAGGAGTCTGTGGATTCGGAGTTTGCATGTGGTTGTGTCAGTAAGTTCTACTAGTGGGTAGCATTAGGAAGTCAAACGGGGAGTTTGTAAGTTCTTTTGTATGAATTTCGATTCTTTCATAGTGGATTCAGGTTTACCTTGAGGATAGCTAGGTCAAATCCTCTCCAGATTTTTACCGTGTGGTTTCTTGGGTGATCATATCATTGTGTCTTTTATATTTCCGCTGCTTTATACTTTTGATATGATTGTATGTTTGTGATAACCTAGAATTGCTTAAATTGACTAAGTTAATCACTTGGCTAATTAACTAGGTTAATTCGGTTGGTTTAAGGGGTCTAAAACCGTTCACATATGATCTTTAATAGGTAAAAATATGATTACCTGGACAGAGGTGCACCTTTTGGGACTGCTGAATTGAGTGATTGAGATGAATGGTAAAAAAATTTGTGTTTAAACCCTTTCATGATCCTTGTTTATTTTATTTGTTTATGTTAAATATTATTCATTTCAAAATTAATAGATTGTTAGAGCAACCACATCAGTGGTTGCAAAAATTTGCAAAATACAAAAAATGCTTAATTTTGCACATTTTAACCAAAAAAACACCCGCATCAGTACTTGTAAAAATATGCAAATATACAAAACTGCAAGCATATGAACAGTAATCGTGCATGCTTTGCATATGAACAGTAACCATGCATGTATGCACGGTTACTGTTCATGTGCAAATAATTTTTTTATTCTTTTTTTCTCTCTCCTCATCATGTTGCTCTCTCATCTGTCTTGTTTGTTTGATATGCGTGGGGCCATGTGGGTAGTGGTTTGTTTGATATAATAAAAAATTAAAGAAATATTATTATTTAAATAAAATAGATGATAGAATAGATAAACTGATGTGGATGTTTTGTAAAAGTGGGTGTGTAAAATAGAAATGTATATTTTTTCTTGCAAAATAGACAAGAATTTTGCACAAATTGATGCGGTTGCTCTTAACACATTAAGTGTGCGTTTGGCTTCAACTAAAAAGCCAACTTATTTTACTATTTATGAACCTCACTACACTTTTTGGTACTATTCATGAGTCCCAACTATACTATTTCAGCTAACTTTTACCTTTATATAAAGTACTTTCAGCAAAAAAATTTCAGTTTCAGCAAAATAAGTTGATTCCAAACAGATCCCAAGAGAAATGAGAAGTGTATGTTTATCTATATTAGTTTGATGAGAATTGATTTGATGAAAACATGCCTAAAATGGTTTTACTTTTCATAAGATGGTACACATAAGTAGGGACAATGAAGTGAACAACAATGAAAACAACTTCACGTTCCTTTATAATGGGAACACATTCAACATTAAAAATGTTCAACTTCCTTTGCGTTGCAGTGTTGCTCTGCAGCCCCACAGCTTTTTGGACTTTTTTTGTGTCAACGTTTGGGGCAATAATTGCGTGTTACGATTGAAAAGATTATTAGCTCGGTCATTTTGGGTGGATAATGGATTGGTCCAGTTATTTTATCTATATTAGTTTGATGAGAATTGATTTGATGAAAACATGCCTAAAATGGTTTTACTTTTCATAAGATGGTACACATAAGTAGGGACAATGAAGTGAACAACAATGAAAACAACTTCACGTTCCTTTAGAATGGGAACACATTCAACATTAAAAATGTTCAACTTCCTTTCCGCTGCAGCGTTGCTCTGCAGCCCCACAGCTTTTTGGACTATTTTTCTGTCAACGTTTGGGGCAATAATTGCGTGTTATGATTGAAAAGATTATTAGCTCGGTCATTTTGGGTGGATAATGGATTGGTCCAGTTATTTTATCTATATTAGTTTGTTGAGAATTGATTTGATGAAAACATGCCTAAAATGGTTTTACTTTTCCTAAGATGGTACACATAAGTAGGGACAATGAAGTGAACAACAATGAAAACAACTTCACGTTCCTTTAGAATGGGAACAAATTCAACATTAAAAATGTTCAACTTCCTTTGCGTCGCAGTGTTGCTCTGCAGCCCCACAGCTTTTTGGACTTTTTATGTGTCAACGTTTGGGGCAATAAGTGCGTGTTATGATTGAAAAGATTATTGGCTCGGTCATTTTGGGTGGATAATGGATTGGTCCAGTTATCTAGAACGTACCAATGTGAGGATGAATTATGGATATTGAGGATGAATGGATTGAAAAGAACTGGGATATTTCATCTTTGGGGACTAACATATAAAACAAAAAAATTTCACGTTTCAAGTACAAGAAAAATATACTAAAATTCAAGCTAAAAACTAATATATAAAATATTAATATATAAATAAATGAAATGGCATAAAATAACAGTTTTTAATAGATTTATACTTAATCATTTATTAAATGAAACCCAATATTATTTTAAATTAAAAATTATCTATGATTTATTTTTGTAATAAATTTATTCACAATTTCACTTTCAACATACAAATCATATACTTCGTTAAAAAAAAAAAAAAAAAAAAAAAAAAAAAAAAACCCTTTATTCTGCTTCAAAACTTTATTTTGACAAACTCATGATTGAGCCTCCGTTTGGATACTAATAAAAAAATGAAAAAAATTTCATTGTTCAGCTTATTTTTGCTATTATTCATGGGGCCTCACTACACTTTTGGTATTATTCATGAGCTCACTATACTATTTCACTTTTACCTTTATTTACAGTACTTTCAGTAATAAGTTTTCAATTTTAGTAAAATAAGTGATATCCAAACAGACCCTGATAAAGTCAAATATTGTTAGATGATTTCCCACCATATATAAATGAAATGAAAATCATATTTATTTTTTCATCATATATTATAAAAGTTTGAAACTAGTGCCTCAATCTCAACATTATATTTTGTAAATGTCGAATAATGTTCTTTTAATTTCATTTCCAATTAAAAAATACTATATAAAAAATAAAATCACCCAAACAAAGCATTTAGTTGTAGTCAACATCTAAATCCCAAAAATTTAATATTTTTAACTTTAGGTCCCGAATAGCAAATAGCTTAAGTGCCAAACACAAATTCATTTGGGGGGAAAATAAAAAACTTAACAGTTTTTTGAATAATAATAATAAAATTCAAATAAGTTATTAAACAAGTTCAATAACACTTATAAACTTGTTGCGTACATTGAGTTTTTTGTTTTTGTTTTGAAAGGGCACACCCAGGGGCGGAACTACAGTAGGGCAGGGGGGGGCCATTGCCCCCCCCCCCCCCCCCCCCCCCCCAAAAAAAAAAAAAAAAAAAAAAAAAAAAAGCTAATATATATACATATGTTGAAATTTTAAATTTTGGTCATAATAGCCCCCAAATAAATAAATAAATAAAAACTGGTATACATATGTAATTTGAAAAATTAAGATTTGCCCTTAAAAATATATATATTTTTGGATCTCCTCTGAAATAGCGTCGAGTTTCATTTTAATAAATGTATTGAAATGTTTAAGAAACGCTTATTTTATATGGTATACTTTGTTGACATTTTTATAATATCAAATGTTTAAGAAACACTTATTTTATATGTAGTATTTTGTTGAATATAAAATAGATGTTAGTTTTTATTTTTATAAAAAAAAATTGTTTTAAGCCTTTGCCCCCCTCAGGTTCAAATCCTAGTTCCGTCCCTGGGCACACCAGATGGGAATTGGTTAGATGACAATTTTATTTTTTGAATTTTTGGGACAATGTTCAATATAGATGACTAGGTTACACTACTAAAATCAAACTTTTTTAGATTTCAAATTTACCGGTGTAGTTTGTTTATCCTTCCCAAGAAAGTTATTAAAACAATTGAGAAAATTTTAAGATTTTTTTGTATCAAAAGGATGTGACCCCAAAGGCTCGTGGGGTGAAAGTTTTTTGTGAAATGTTACAAAAAAAGGATTTGGCATATATAATATGAACCTTTTGCTACGCCTAGTTCCATCGGGAAGCATGCGTGTATGGTTTTTTTTTTTTTTTTTTTTTTTAATTAATTAATTAATTTATTATTATTATTTTTTTATGAATAGCATGCGTTTCTGTTTAACTATTGAAGAATACGAGTTTTTATGGGTAGTAAAGGTTCCTTGCAATTCTTCTTGGACTTGTAGAAAAATCTAATGTTGCTAGACCTTTCCTTCGGCACAAAATAGGACAAGGGAACTCCTTGTTTTTTGGCATGATTCATGGCATCCGGATGGGCTTTTATTTCTAAATTTGGTCATGGATTATTGGATTAATACATGATGCTGTACAGCTCTTTTGATGCAAAGATTTTTATTGTTTTTAAGGATGACCAATAGAGATTGTTAAACCGGATTGAGATCTAGTGCAATATCAACCTTTGGATTAAAACTTTTAACTTTTTCACCACTTTACCTTCTCAGCTTTTTTCTCTTGCAATTGCACCTAATCCAAATCTGTTAACCAACCAGCTGATCAGAGAACTTGGTGCAAGTTTAAAGAAGACTATTCCAACTGGAGATAGAGAATTGAGAATCTGCCAGCTGTCTAAATAGACTAACTACAAGGGACAGGCTCACAAGCTTTTTAGATAGGCTTATAAGAATTTTTTGTGTCTTTTGCAAAAACTATATAATTGAAAAGTTTAGGTCAGTCATGAGAGGCCTTTTTATATAGATGATGGACTGGCCCAGTTATCAGGTACCTACCAATGAGATGGTGGATTATGGATATTGAGGTTGATCTTCCTTTTGTTAGTTTTCAAAGAAAGACTCTTATTTTATGATATGATTGAAAACAATAGCTTGGTTTATGAACGGAATCAAGATTATATCTTTGGGGGACCAACAATATTAAACAAAGAATTTTCACATTTCAAGAACAAGAAATGTAATTCAAAACATATGAAATTTTAAACTATTATCTATTCAGTATAAGAAAAAAAAAAATGAAAATACACAAAATAATAGTTTCATAAATTTTTAACTTAATCATTTATTAAAATGGAATTTAATGTTTTTTTTTTTTTACTTCAAAATTTATTTATGATTGATCCTATAATAAATATTGATGCAATTTCCCTTTGAATGTACAAATCAAAGAGTTTGTTAAAAAAAATCACTCTCTATTTTCTTTTGAAACCTAGTTTTGACATTTTCATAGTTAGGAAAAGTCAAATATGGTAGTTGATTTCCCATCATCAATAAATAATATGAAAATCATATTTACTTTCTCATCATATATCCATTATTAATCTAACTAAAAACTAAATATTGTTGCCAAGTTAAAAATAAAAATACAAAATGAAACTCCAAAACGCAAATAAAAATTCGAAACCACTCAACTTCAGTCGATCAATATTTTTATTTTGTAATATGCCCAATGTTCTTTTACTTGTGTTGCTGAGTAAAAAATAAATTTTAAAAAAGCACCCAAAAATGTCGTTTAGTTGTAATTAGAACAATGGAACGATAATATTTAAATCCCAAAGTTTTAGTATTTTCAACTTAGGTCCCAATTAGCAAGTAACTCAAGTGCCAAACATAAAGTCTTTCTTTTTTGGGGAGAGCCAAACAGTAATTTCAATAATTTTTTTTTTTAAAATAAAAACGTCAAATAAGTTAATAAACAATTTCTTTTTTGTTGATAATTTGATAATTGGAGAATGAGAGAATTGAACGTTGAACACCTCCATTGAAAACATCAAGAATGGTTAGTTGAATTATAAAGCTCTTGGCATAAACAGCATGATATCAATAAAATGTAACACTTAGGAACTTGTGAGAAAAATTAGCTTTTTCCTTTTTTTTTTTTGGGGGTGGTGTTGGAGGAACCACCAGGTAGGAATTAGTTAAATGGCCTTTTTTTTTTTTTTTTTTTTTAAAATTTTTGGGACAATATTCAATTTGGAATTTAGATGACCAGGTGACACTACTAAATCAATCATCTTTAGCATTCAAATTCACCGGTGTAGTTCATCCTTCCCAAGCAAGTTATTAAAATAAAGGATTGGAGATTGAAATAAAGCTACATTCATGAAGCATATTTGGAACCTTTTGCTACGGTCTAGTTCCGTTTGGCATGAGTGCACCTTTATCTATCGAAGAATAGGAGTGGGTAGTAAAGGACTAAAGGTTAGTCGCAATTCTTCTTTGGACTTGTAGAAAAATCTTAAAGCTGAGAGATGTCAAGGAAACTCTTTGCTTTTACGGCATGATTCATGGCATCCAAATGAGCCTCTATTTTCTAAGAAAAATACTTAGATATTGTTCCCTAGATACCCCTTTTATATTTCAGCCACTTGTCTACTTAACCATCTCAGCAAATAGCTTTAAAAACATCTCTTTATGTTCTTTTTCTTTTGGCGAAACTACACTGTTAGTCCCTGAAGTTTACCATGTGTGCGCAATTGGTCCCTCAAGTTTGAAGCAAGCACAATTAGTCCCTTAAGTTTTAAAACTAAGTTGTATTGATCCTTTTGCTAACTGCTGTTAACAATGTTACTTACGTGGCTAACTGATCAATGACTTGACATTTTTTTAAATGATGTGGCATGTTTTTAATTAAAAATTAAAAAAAAAAATAGTTTCCATGTTAGATGAAATTGAAAAATCATATTGACTGGATTAAAAACAAATCTAATATTTTAAATTCCTATCAACGATCAATCCACCATCATCATTAAGCATAGCCACTGCAGACCGTGCACCATCATCAGCCACTAATCAAAACCCAGATCATCAAGCACTATCATCAAACTCTTCCCTAACCCGCTGATCAAACAAAGAATAAAAACCATCAAAACCCCAAAAATCATCAAAACCATCAAAGAAGGCGGCGGGTTTGAAGTTGAGGGAATCGAGGATGTAGGAGACCATGACGCCTACGGTTAGGGTGGTGAGCACGGCAGTTCTGCCAAGGTCGAGAAGGAAGGTGGTGCAGGGGATGAGGGTGATGGCGAAGGATGTTGCTCCAGTGCAGGGGTCGAAGGATGTTGCTCCGGCAATTCCGCTGAGCTTTTGAGCATTGTAGGTGAAGGATTTGCTCCGATGGCATCATTTTGGCTAGCCAGAATATCAGATTGAAGAAAAGGATCTAAGATTGAAGAGAAGGATCTGAGAGCAACAGAGACCAGGAGAGGGATTGAGATAGAACGAGAAAACAAATCTTTGTTTTCTTTTTCTTAATAATCTCTTTGGATTTTGGTGGCGTAGCTCTGTGATTCAACGTTAGGATTCTCCTTCTTGTAATGAAAATTGCGAAAACAGACAAGTAAAATCATTTAAGAGTAAGTCTTGGCTAAAATGATAACACACAAGCCCAACAAATTTGTGGTGGGGGAGATGGACTATTAGTTAGTGGAGTGGTTTTCTAGATTTGATTTTTTTTTTTTTTTTAATTTTAAAAAAAGAGTTTGTGATAGAAATTCCATTTTATGACTGTCAATCTCTCAAACAAATATCAGATTTGTTTTTAATCTAGTCAATATGATTTTTCAATTTCATCTAACATGGAAACTTTTTTTTTTTAATTTTTAATTAAAAACATGCCACATCATTTAAAAAAATGCCAAGTCATTGCTCCATTAGCCACGTAAGTAACACCATTAACAGCAGTTAGTAAAAGGCCCAATACAACTCAGTCTTAAAACTTAAGGGACTAATTGTGCTCGCTTCAAACTTGAAGGACCAATTGCGCACACAAAGTAAACTTTAGGAACCAATAGTGTAATTTCGCATTTTCTTTTTCTTTTTTCATGCTAGGAAACCAGTAAAGCCAACAATACTTTTGTGGTGAAAACACCATTTTAGTCCCTATATTTTGGGGTTACAGTCAATTTGGTCCCTACATTTTGAAAGCAATCAATTTGGTCCCTGCTATTTTCAACTTGCACTCAATTTGGTCCTTACCGTTAACTCACTAACAGAAAATGTCTACGTGGCAAACGGTTTGCACAGTTGGCATGCATAATATTAAAATATTAAACAAAATGCTGATGTGTCTAAATTATAGTGATTGATGTAACCGCATCAGCGCTTACATGGCAAAAAATAAAGAAGCCACATCAACTTTTAAGTACATATTTTTCTATTCTTTTTTTATCGATCTGTTTTCCTTTTCTTTATTTCTTCTTTTAATATTCTTACAATTGTTTTATCCATTTAGAATTACATTTTAATTTTCTCGATATTATAATTCAGGGAATTTTCTCAATATTACTTTTTAATTTCTTGCTAACCAAACAGAATTTCATTCCAATTCATTTCTTGCAATTTCTTGATAATCAAACAATAATCTAGTCCAACAATTCCAGAATAACACATATCACATTATTTCTAACCTTCAATTTGGCTTTGAATCACTAGGAATCTTATGCAATCGATCAAGAAAGATAACATTAATTTCATAAATTTTAGCCAAAATCCCAAATGAAAACTAAACCCCAAACCCAGAATCTCCATAACCATTCGTCCAGCACTACAGACCCACCACGGAGCCCAATCCATGGCCACAAATCGACTGTGACTCCTTTGACCTGGATCTCTTCATCTCAAGCTCGACTCGTAAGAACCCAACCCCGCATCGCTACCACCTTGTCAAGTGTCAATGAGAGATTGGCAGAAGAACATAGTTGACACAATGGAGTAACGAGATGCGTGTGATTTGGAAATTAAAAGAGAGGTGGAGATAAAAATGAGTGGTACGATGGATTTGGGTAAGGTTTGAGGTTTAGTTTAAATTTGGGATTTGGGTTATTTGGCCATGAATAACAGATAAAAATAGACTAGATATATATATATATATATATATATGCTAGCCCAGACATGTCCTTCTTGTGATATTATTGTGGGTTTCTATTTTTTTTTAAAAAAAGGTGAAAATCTAAAGAAAAGGAAAAAAAAATGGGTAAAAATGAAAAATATATACTTAAAAGTGGATGTAGCTTTTTTTTTTTTTTTTTGCCATCTAAATGCTGATTTGGGCACATCAACCATTTAGACACATCAATATCTAATTTCATATTTTAATATTAGCTATGCCAACTGTATAAACCGTTTGCTACGTAAGCATTTTCCGTTAATGAGTTAACGGTGGAGACCAAACTGACTACAACTTGATAATAGCAGGAACCAAATTGACTGCTATCAAAATGTAAGGACTAAATTGACTGTGACCTCAAAATGTGGGGACTAAAATGGTGTTTTTGCCTACTTTTGTCTCTTCTCTCTGTTCCTCTTTTTTCTCTCTTTATCCCTTATCTTTCTTTTGAAATCCTGCACTCCACCTTATGATATCAAGAACTTTTGTAAAGCAATGAATTTCCCTTTTGGGATTAATTTATCAATTTCAATTTTTTATCTAAGAAATTTGTTTCTTTTTCACATAATTCATCAGAGTACAACTAAATGAATATAGAACGGGCTCTACACCATGAAAATATTTTTTAGTTTGTTTGGTTCACAGATTGAACTAAGATCTCAAGAATCCAAGTAATCCAATTCAATGAGAGACGAGAATATAATTGCTGAACATGTGGATGACTGAATTGGGTGAGTCCTAGACCAAGTTGGGGATCATGTTCTTCCCCTGCAGTGCACAATCATCATCGTTTGGATGAAGGAGATAAGGCGGTGGAGAGAAAGGGCTAGAGTGAGTTGTCTTGATGAGTCCAGGCGGTGCATCACGAGTTGCGAATTTGAGTTACACCTCCTTGGCTTCTCCTCTACGTAATATCCAAAATTTCTTAGATAAGTAAAGAAGAAATCATCGTTGAAGACATGCTTTGGGTCATGTAAAGAAGTTATCTAAATCTTGCCCATTCTTAAATTTGGTCACAGATTAATATAAGATGTTGCCAGCTCTTTTGATGCAAAGATTTCCAGTGTTATTAAGGATGACCAATGGATGTGGAAAGTGGAAACCAACTAGACCAGAGACTTGGTGCAGGTTCAGATAAGACCATTCCAAGTAGAGGTAGAGGATTAACTCTGTAGATTGAAAGCTGTCTAAATAGGCTAACTACTAGGGGCAGGCTTCTTAGTTGGGCTTATAAAGGGAGTCTTTTGTAGAAACTATATGGACAGTAGAGACAACATATTGTTTGAGCGTTCTTTTGCTAAAAGGATCTTGTGTGCAATTCAAAATTTGCACTTCGTGGATAATTTTTCCTGCTGACCATTCTTTAGTAGGGCATAAGGAATCTAAAGGATAACAGTCTCAGCCCTTGAGGGTTAATGTGGAAAGTTGCTTTAGCTACCATAATTTATCATATTTGGATTCAAACATGTGCTACAGTATATAATGTTGTCGTTAAATCTCGGGTTGAGTTTTGTAAGGGCATCAAGGACTTGCCATTGAATAGGCTTTAATGTTGTCAATGAGGGCCCCTCATTGAGGGGTGTTGAACTCTGTTTTTAGGCTTTAGCCTAGTCTGTCCATTGTAGTTTTGGTTGTAAATCTTATTTGGTTGGGCCACTCATTGCAAAATAAGTTGCGCTTGCAATCCATCGTATATGATGACATTCTTTTCTCAATCCATCATCTTTTTGCTATCCAAATCATTTTGTAATCCTTATGGAGACAAATCAAGCATATATTTTCAACTAGCATCTGTTCATTGGGTAAGTAAAACTTGACACTGGACAATAGACACCCACATGCTACGGTTCCAAATGCATATGAGAGTGATGTTACATATATCTGTAACACAGCAATATACCACCTCCAACTTTAACAAAATTCCCATGGGCACACAATTCTCACCCAAAAAATAAATTAAAAAGTAAAGAAAAAAAGAAAAATCACTGGGACACACCGTTGGTGGGTCATATTTTACCTATTAAAGATCCACCCAAGTAAAACAGTCAAATAGAATGCACCACAAATAACCAATCCCCTTGACTCAGAATGAAGAAAGACAAACAGCCAGCTATGAAAGAAAGGCACGAGAAGCAATTGAGGTGAATCTAGTCCTCGACAAGCTTCATTAGATTGTTAGAAGACCCAGGAAAAAGAGAACTTGAAACATGAATTTATTTTCTTTGATGATTGTGAATACACATATGTTCTTTACACATTTTAAATTACATAAAATTTATAAACGAATGGCTTTTGACTGAACATGCAATTCACCTTCCAAAAACTCACTCTCAGACACCCCACCTCCCTGCAAACCAAGGTTAATTGTGTTATTTAAGCAATTGGGAGGATCAAAAGGATGTGCTTCTCTAGACTCTATGGGTCATAAGGCCCTCAATGGTTCAAAAGAGCACCGCATGAAAGCCACACCCTTTCCAAAAATTAAGTCATTAGATTTTAACACTAGTTATACTATACATTAAAGAGGCATGTTTTCATAAAGTCCATGAGGAGGTTGTTCACGAGACAGTATGTGGTAATGCATCAACAAGTCTCATATTTGGTAATGCTCTCAACTGCATTTTTAGGTTATACATTTTCCCCTTCAGATCAGTCACACACGTATACAGTTGGTTTTGAGCTACAACCTTAACTCCGACCATGTTTTTCAAGGAAAGAATGTGCCATTTGAGCTAGAACTCGTTAGCAGCATATTTTAATTTTAACTTTCTTCTAGAAATAATCTTTTATTCCAAATTCAACTCTTGTATATTATTGTGTCCCTTAAAATGCTATTAGTCATCAAAATGATAATAATCAATAAGCTCTGATCTGGACGAAATCAGAGTCCACTCAGCTTTCAAGCCACTCAAGCTTTAAAACTCTAGATTATGTCAGTATTATATTAGTCCCATTATTTTTATCATTTTACTTTGCAGCAGTGAAAAACAGTAACAGTGAAAAAGTTGAGAGTAATCTCTTATTTTTTTCTTTTCTTTTTTTTGAAGAATTGAGAAGGGTAACTTGGGTAATGGGGCGGACATGATAGTAAAACGTACCATGGGATCCCTGAACTTTTTGTCAGGGAGCAATTGATTGAATGCACCATCATCATGAAGAATTTTTGCTCCACATCCAGGAGCAGCCACAGACCCAACAGCCTCTTCATCAACCAAAACTGCATTTATAGTATCATTTTCCACTCTGATGTCTGGAATCTATACATGAAATGGAAGAAAAAAAAAAAAAAAGGTTTCCATCAGGGAGTTATAAATTGTCATAATAGACCTTCAAGCTGAAGGCTAACATTTATTTTTTGATAGGTGAAAGCTAACATTTATTTAAGGTCATATGGAGTAACAGAAAAAATCAATCAGAATACAAAGGCCTTTTCCCCCTAGACAGGTAGGTGATTAATTTCATTGAATTGGTCACCGTTAGCTATCCAACTGAGTGCCATTACGAGATTGTCGCTAGTTACAACAGCTAGTCACTGGCAACATTTTACCAAATGAGCAGGGAATATATGTAAATGAACTCTTTTATAGTGATAGGACATTATCCAATACCATAAAGTGGTCTCAAGTTGGTTCAAAAACCACCTTGGAATTGCAACATAGAGGAGCCTATTCAACTTGCATGGTTGCTTTGCTTGAAAGAGGGGGGGGGGGGGGGGGGGGGGTGGCGGCGGTGGTGGGCGCCAAAACAAAAACAATAACCAGAAGGCATAGTTGCATACAAATATTAAGGGCTAGGGTAGATACTAGGACCCAAGTATACCTCAAACATTGCTTCTGTAAGAATATTCTCTAATATGGCTCTTAAACCTCGGGCACCAGTGTTCTTTGCCATTGCTTTCTTTGCAATCAATCTCAAAGCATTCTCAGTAAAATGCAACTTTACCTGAAATTTTATAGACAGAAGCAGTACCAATTGTACCGCATAGAGGGTTACCATATCTGCATCAGATGCTTCAGACCATAAACCAGGTAGAAGAAAGTATAAAAAGCACTGACCACAGAGAAATGGTTCAAAAGCTTACATTGTTCATGCTGAACATCTTCTTGTATTGTTTAGCAAGAGAATTTTTCGGTTCAGTGAGGACCTATCTTGCATAAATAAACCATAAACAAGTTACTACTTCCTTGTCAAAAGGGACAAACCAACATATTCTAGACTTCCAATTTCTAGAATTACAACCTGGTAGAAACCAAAATATTTTAGAAGCACCATCATATCATTATTGTATAAAACAGACATGATACAACATTTTGGAGTTTGAGCAAATTAGGCAAACTAAAGTTACAAAACTGCAAGTACAAATCCACATTCATCCCTCTAAAACTGAGTGAGCATGTTAAGGCCCTAAAAAGTAACAGACAGAAAATTTTTAATATTTAAAACATTTAAATGACAGAACACACCTGAACAAGTTGGTCTTCATTTAAAGCTGACAAACTCACTAAAATTGGAAATCTCCCAACGAATTCAGGTATGAGGCCATATGCAATAAGATCACTACTTTCTACCTACAAGTTCATTAAAAACCCATAAGGCTAGATAATGAAGGAATCAAAATATGCATTGCACAGACAATATAAACACAGAATGCAATCAATATGAATATCAAAAAATTCTGTAACCATATTGGGTGGATTCTCACAGATTCCAACAATGAGGATGTCACTACAGCATTGGTTGATCCACCAGTTCTCATGTTTGCACGAACTGGAGCTCCAAAGCCAATGGAGGAATCTTGTCGTCTGGAAAAAGAATGTAAATAATTAGAACTCACATTTAGGGAGAAGCCAACAATAGTAAACATTTCTGTTTAACATCCAGCACAAGAAAAGGGTATTACCTCTCTGAAATCGTCTTCTCCAAGTCAACAAATGCCCCACCACAAATGAAGAGTATATTTTTGGTATCCATCTGTGAATCATCAATAGTTATAAGAGGCACAAGTAACAACTATAAGGAAACACAATTTTGGAAATAACAAGCTGTCCAAGATATTTAACTGTTTAAAATTCATATTCCCACAGCTCCCAGTAAAACTACATTTATTTCAAATATTTACAAACTATTTTCAGCAATTTCATGTGGCAAGAACCTGGTGTAACACCAAGTTCTCCAGGCATTGTTAATTCCAAGTGCAATTGAGTGCTCCTTTTGCCTATGAGGCTATGACTCGCCAGATATAATTGCATAAAATGGAAACAATTATAGGAGAAAAACAGATAGTTTTAGATCCAGCATACCTGAATGAAATCACCACGAGGATTCTTCCGAGCTCCTCTATCGGGAACACTCACTATCTGACAGAGAAAACATTTAGTCAACATATATATAGCCTAATAAAATATCATACCATACATAATCAAACAAGCAAATTCTCGAAGCTTTGGAACTGATTTCTTCATTATATTAAAAGTGTGTTCCTCGTGTTAAGGACATCTTCAGATGTGAAAATGCTTGTTTTTGTTTTATAGGTAAATTACAAACAAACTCAATGATTCTTGAACCTACAACCTCACCCTACACCTAGCACTTGCACGGGAAGGAGGTGCCAGTTGAACTACGGCTCAATGGCCTTCAAACGGTGGAAATGCTATATACAACTAATAACAACATTATATTTTCCCTTTTTTTAACCAAAAAGATTATAAAATTCTACTTAAAGCTCCCTGTTATGTGTTCAAAGACCCCATCAAGTCCTTAAACCTTTCATGGACTCAACTCTTTCAATTCTTAGTTCCACACACCACCATATGTGTACTTTCTTTTTAAAGTTAAGCAAAATATTTGAAGAAAATAGTTCACATACACAATATGCACATCAAACTGCTCTTAAAGAACTATGATCTGAAATTCAAAAGATCTAATAAATCTTAAAAAGACAATAAAGGGATGCTGCACAAAAAAATCCATCCAATCAGACAAGGATCTCAAATGAGATTATTTAATAATATGATTAGAATGTTGAACCCCATCAAAACTTGTCTACAATACACAAAATGAAACAGCCTTCCAGATTTGTGAACTCCTATAACGATGAAACCTTCATTGCCAACAGGCCAAAACTGTTTTTATTTTCATGTGCTAGGGTAGGGTCGCCTAGGGGTACCTTCTAATGAATATATTTACTTGCGATTAAAGTGACAAATACAAGGCAAAACCTTGCGAACAAGAGATTCCAAGGTTTTCTATCACTTTCTTGAAATGTACCACAACAAGACCGTGTTCACCCACTATTAACCTTAAAAATCCCATCCTACAAAACTCTAGCAAGTCTGTCATCAAATAGCATTGAAAACTTCATATGCATAAAATCTACTCTACCAGTTCCTGTTCATGGATACCGTTTACAGCCCCCAGATGACAACTTAAGGGTATGTTTGGTAACTGTTTTTCCCCCTTATTTTCTGTTTTCAAAAACAATTTTCTACTTTTGGAACTAAAAAACATGTTGGGCAACCCAAAATGGACAAAAAAACAAAAATTGTTCTCAAAACTCAATTTGTGAAGAAAACTGAAAACATACAAAATGCTGTTTTCAGTTTCTAATTTTCAAAAGTCAATGAAAATACGTATTTAATTTAATGAATTTGTCTTATTTAATGAGTTAGCATTAAAGTTCAAATCCTAGTAACAACATATTTTAGTATTTTCTATTTTTATCTTCAAAGAACTATTTTTAATTTCAACTAACCAAACACGTTTTCGATTTCAAAAATACAAGAAAACTATTTTTACTTTATATTCACCATGCCCTTTCCAACTCCAGTATCACGAAAGTGTTTGCAGTCCTGTTCTTATCAATGGACATCTTTGTGAAATAATGTAATTTTTAAGGCAACTTGGCTAAGCCCAGAAACTTTTAATGTAATATGTGATGATACAAATAGTACTATGATTAATAAATTTTATCGATAGCCTGTACATTTAACCAAGGAATGCAGTCCTCTCCCATGCACAAGATTCTTCACAGTAACAGAAACAATTGTTTGCCCATTTGAGTTACTAAACAAGTCAAAATGAAATTTAAAATTTTACAAGCCCTTTTTTCGCTGGCACATACACCTCACCTAGTGGGTTTTGAACACACAATCTCACACTCTGCCCACATTTGTGAGAGAAGGAAGTGCATTTGAGCCAGGATTCATTGACGATACTACAAAAATAACCATTACTGGACTTTCAATTCCAAAATTCATGCTAAACTCCAACAAAATGGCAAATGCTATCATTTTGGCATACCAATCCAGATCGATATATGAGTGAAGTTGATATACAAAAGTTGGGATGCCTACAAGGATAAAAAAAAATGGAATATGAAAATACATAATGCATCAGCACATATGCAAGATTGTAATTCACTGAAAGCATGAAAAACCAAAGCTCTAAAAAGAGAGGGGGAGCTATCAACAGTAAAAAAATTAAAGGTAGTGAGGTGACTTGTTCAAGAATAATGCCAAGTTCCAACTATTATATTTTCAAAGGGTAAAACTTAGATACAGTACTTTAGGTGCATTACAATAGGCTCTCCAATTAAATTCAAACACTTGGATGCATCAACCAATAAAACACAAATAGTGTTTTCTTCTCCAAGGATAATTAAATTCAATCCACCCAAATGTTTGAATTTCATTTGGAGAACCTAAAGTACTATAACTAAGGTATTGTACCTAAGTTTTTACCCATTTCCAAACTAGGAAAACTATAGATATCCTGATGCCAATGTATTGAACTTATAAAAATGTAAACACTGAAAAATAATAATAATAATAATCTACTTCTTCCAAGAATTAAAGAGGTAGGAATCAGACAAAAGGAAAAGGGTAATTTATTGACACACCGTTCCTTCCAACATTTTTAGCAGTGCCTGTTGAACACCCTCTCCAGAAACATCTCTGCCAACGTTTAAGCTCTCAGTCTGCCCAAAATTCGTTTTTGATTATTGTAAATAACACATAGAGATATTTAAGTGTGCTTTTCCATCTATTAACATCACAAAACCTTCTTAGTAATCTTATCAACTTCATCAACATAGACAATGCCTGTCTGAGCTGCTTCAACATTGAACTCAGCTTCCTAAACACCAATCAGAAAATCCAGTATATAAGTTTTGTGAGCTAAGGCTACGGGCAAAACAAAAACAAACAAACATTGAGGACAAGTTCAAAAACTGAGTGTGAAGATGCATATTTGCATGTCAGCAATGCATCAAAAGAAATACAATAGCATCTGATTGTGTGACCATATTAGATATTTACTTGCCACTTTGGCATTGGGGTCTTTGTACCACAACTTATCAGGAACTTACCATTGACAAAAGGAGACCCAAAACATAAGGAATTAGAATAGAACCCAAAAAAAAAAATGAAATTTATATAATAGACAACAGGGAAAAGAAAAACTAGGAACTATCAAGATCTGTTTGTGAAAGTTTTCTGAAAATCATTTTCATAAACTTGTTTTTTGGGATGAGAATGAAAGACAATTTTATGGGGTTCTCAATTTTCTTTTTTAAACAAAAAAAGAAAAAAGAAAAAAGGTTTGGATATATAAGGTACTCACCCATCCCCAACCCCAGTGAAACATCAAAACCAATCCACCCCACCCTCATGACTTGTTACCCTACACCTACGTGACCCACGACCTCAATATAACCCTAAGGTTCCAACCTATGACCAAACCCTCTTCCCTCTTCCGTCTTCCACCTCCACCTCATTTACAAAGACCACAATGGAACCTTCAAAGGGGTTTGGTGGCAAGATGGGATGCAAGGTGCAAACACTCCTCCAAACAAGCTCTCTGCAGGTAGTCCACCTCTTCATCCAAGGGCCCAGCCCTAGCCTTGGCCAAAAACTCCTCCAAAGTCATCATATTGTCCTCCGCTGCCACCTCCTTGCACTCCTTCAATCACCCAAAAATATCTTGCACCACACATCCATGGGCATTGAAGAAATCAAAGAAACTTATTGGGACTGGGATTGGAGTTGGGGTTTCGATTAGGTGATTTGGGAGTTGAGAAGGGAGGACAAGGTAGTTGAGGGCTTGGAGTGGTAATAGAAGGCCATCAACAGTCATTGAGGAGGAGCCCAGATTGCTGTGAGAGATAAAAGCAAGAGAGGAGATTGAAAAGAAAAAGAAAGGGGATGAACAATGAGGGTTTGGGATTTGAAAAAAATAGATAAATAACAACACTTTTATAATATGATTTTACAGTGCATTTATTTGCACAGTTCATAGGCATGAAAATCACTTCATCACTGGTTCTCATGAACTAACAAAACATCAAAAATATCTTTCCCATTTCCTTCAATTCTAAAGTTAGCATTTCCATACACTAGTTTTTAGAAAACACAGAAAAATTTTCCATCCAAAAAGTAGTTGTCTATTCTAAAAAATAGCAACCAAACAAGCCCTAGGTCTCCCCTGAGTCATCAATTGACATCATAGTGTTCAAATGTAGATGGTTGTTCCACTATGACATCACAGTCAGGCTTTTGAGGGGTTGGAGCATATGGTTTTGTCATTCAAATACTCTTTTTTGAGAGGGCTGTGGAATAGATGTGTGCTTTTCAAAGATATGTCTTCCATTCTCCCTTTTTTTTTTTTTTTTTTTTTAATTCATTGCATGAATTTCAAACTGTAATTCACTAGAAAACTTTCTAGTACACTTTCTTTGTGTTAGATTGTCCCATTTTATTTGTAAATTTCTATAACACAACCAACAAAAAAAAAAAAAGTCTGTATAACATAAAAATCAAATATGACCATACCACAAGCAGCTTATACAATATTGATTCCACATCCTCTCCAACATAACCTGCCTAGAGAAAGACAAAATGAGAGCATTAGTTGAATTTTTCACATGAATTCAGCAAATAACAAAAACATTTATTGAGTACAACAATAAGTATCAAAACATTTACTTGCAACATGCAATGACTGGCAAATTCAATAGGATATATAAATTATAAAAAATAAAAAATAAAAAATAAAAAACAAAAAGGAGGAACAAGAATAGAAGTATAATACAACATACAGTATTTGCAATTTACCTGCACCAGAATCAGTAGTCATAAAAGACTTAAAACTCACTATTTATAAATCAAGAGAACTCCAAATCACTAGTATGGCTATCAAAATCGTGAGCGTCAACAAGGAGCCCCAAAAACAGTTAAGTAATTAGTGAAACTAGATGTCTATTCTTAGTTGTTTCTCTCATCTATCCAGTCCTTGGTTATTCACTAGAGCAATTATGATCTAGAACTTGATCTGAGGCAAGTGTTAAGATCTATGAGATAACTTGAAAGATGTATGTAACTATGTAATTAAAGTCCAATGTCCATTTTTTCTGATATGGTGTAAATTAGGCAGCTCTCCATGCATTGTAGCTTTCTTATTACTAGACAGACAGGAAGATAACCATATGAAGCAATGAACTTGCCTGTGTTAACGTTGTTGCATCAGCAACGGCAAATGGCACATTCACAACACGAGCTAGTGTTTTTGCAAGTAACGTCTTCCCTATCCTTACAGTCATGGTAAAAATACATAAATCAATAGCCCTCCTCACACTAAATACCTCAATAAAAAAAATGACATCAAATAAATACCTGAGCCAGTGGGACCCATCAGCAATACATTGCTCTTCTCCAGCTCAACAGAATCATTGTCCTCATTTTCAACTTCGTTAGTACCCCGTTCAATGCCTGACCTGGTATTCAGATGCATGAATTCAGTAAATAAAGCAGCAGCATTTGATGTACATTCAATTTAACTATTACTATCATCAAAAATTGAAAAGACAGCAACTGGTTTGTGCCTGTTCAGTACAACTTATGTTTCAATTTTTTTAAATATTGGGGCTGTTTGAAAAAACTGTACCTAAAGTTTTAAAAACAATGCAAAAACAATAAGGACTAACTTCTTATGAAGGGAAGCATCATATATCCTTTTGTAGTGATTGTAAACAGCCACTGAAAGCACCTGTCACATAAACATACATTTCAATAAAAGCACCGACAATTATGTATTATATAATCCATTAAAGTTTATTATGCAATCCATATACAATTATAGCATTCCTTTTTTTTTTTTTCTTTTTCTTTTATTCAATTCTAGCATTCCTAAACCACATAAATAAAAAGAATAAAATAAGACATTAAAAAAGGGGGTCAAAATACACTAATAGTCCCTAAACTATAACTCATGATCAATTTTAGTCCTGAAGTTCAAAGTGATCGCTTCCTATAACACGGCTAAACTAAAAATTGACTCGTCCTCACACCATTAGACACATTAAAGACTAAAAGTGATCGTTTTAAACTTGCAAGAAACTAAAAACGATCACTTTAAACTTCATTTTTTTTTGTCCCTTAGATGACGTACTTAAACTAAAACCTAACATATCATCACTTTGTTAAACACATTACGAATTAAAAGCGACCGCTTTAAATTAGTTAAAAACTAAAAACAATCCCTTTAAACTTTACCTTTAATCCCCGTCTTGTAAAACTAAACACTGACACATCATCACTCCATTAAACACATTAGAGTTTAAGGACTAAAATGCAATCACATTAAATTTGATATGTACTAAAATTGGTGTTAAAAATAAATAAATGAATAAATAAAATAAAATCAAAACCTTTTTGGCTCTCTCTTGGCCAACGACGAAGTGGTCGAGCAACTTAACGATCTCCTTAGGCGTGGGCAAGTCCTTCTTCCCCAAACACGACGCCGTTTCATCATCATCATCCTCCGCCTCTTTTTCCTTACAAAATTTTGGTTTTCCGAAACTACCCAAACGTTTCTCGCTATTCCCATCCGAGTCCACACTGTCACTCTTCACCCTCCCAATCTCGATGAAGCTGCCTTGCAATGGCTCCAGCTTAAACGGCTTGAAATAGAACGCCGTTTTGCAATTGGGGCACAGGTTCAGCGCCTGGTACACGCCGCTCGGCTCTCGCGCCGTTATAGATAACGGGCGGTTCGAGAACAGTAACGGCATTTGGTGGTCGCAGCGTGGGCAATTCACGTTGGCTCTGATGTGGTCGTACGGTGACGATGAGGATGAGAAGGAAGACGACGTCGCTTTTTGTTGTTGTTGGGAAAATGGGAACCCTAGGATTGTATTTGTGAGGGAGTTTGGGGCGGTGATTTGTTTGAGAATTGAAAACGCTGCTTTCGTCTTCGTTTTGCTGTTTCGGAGAATCGAAAACATGTTTTCGAAAGTTTGTTTTGGAAATGGACACACAGGAACTGAACTAACAACAACACGCGCTGGGAAATGAGGAAAAAAAATGAACACAACAACGATTTTATTATATTTTCTATTTCTCATGTTTTTTTTTATATTTTAAAAAATATATATTTGTCATGTTATTTTATTTTTGTTTTTTTCTGGCCTAATATTTGCATTATTCTTTTTTTTTTTTTTAACTCTTTGCTTCAAAAAGTTCATTTTTCATACATAAACTATCATAGATATATTTTCAATAGTTTGGAGATAAAAATAAAAAAAAAATTGAAGGGCAAAAATAAAATTCTTGTATACTTAAAGAAGGGAAACAATATTATAACTTTTTTAATTAAATTGTCATTTTCATCCTTAACAACTCAATTATATCAGTTTAATCTTTCTTTTTTTTCTCTTTTACGTCAATTTGAAATCGGTGTGACCTACAACCTCTATTTAAAGTTGTCATGTATCAATTAATTGTACCAAATATTTAACTTTTGCAATATATATAACAATGTCAATGCCAAGTGTTATGCATTGCCTACTCTCCTTTATTGATTTGAGAATTTGAATTACGATGGCAGCAAAAAAAAAAATAAAAGAAGAAATTCATGCTTGTCTTGTAAAAAAAAAAAAAAGAAAAAAAAAAGAAAGAGTAATAAAACAAGTCTAGTATTTTATAATGGCAAAATCAACTGCATTGATCATAGAATCATAACAACAATACAAATTATACAATGAAATCTTCACCAAAAAAAAAAAAAAAATTATACAATGAAACAAGAAGAAGCAATCCAGATTGTAGTATCATCAACACACACGATTTGAACCCTTTATTGGGAACATTGTATATATAGTTTGTAAAAAGGTGAGCAGCAATAAGATGACAGCAGCAATTGTAGAAGCAATTCTCCAAGGAGTACTAAAATAATCACGTCTTAGAGTCGCCTGCCACCTATTCCAAGGTTTCTCATAGAATGCCTTCAACTTTTTGCAGAAAACATGATAATCGGAGTTCATGTTGACATATACGATATTTGTGCAAAGTTTCTTCACCAAATCTCTAGCTTCATCGTTGCCTAGCAAATTAGCCATGACCCCTTTTCGAACAAGTAACTTCACATCGTTGTCAGTGGTAATAAGGAAACCCAATAGGATAAAATAGTCGGTAATGTATGCTTTATCTAAATAGTGACATTGTTCCAAAGCCAAAAGGTTTCAATAAAGAGTCTCGCTGTAATTGTCTAATGTTATAGGTGGCATTTCCAACACTCCCTTTTTGAAGTTTATGTCAAATAAGCAATTGCTTAAACTCTTCCTAAACTTCAATCCTGCATCATGCAATTGGGTTACAGAGTACACATGTTTAACTATCTCATCATGATTCTCTCTTTCTGGTAACCTTTTGAGAGGTAGCGAAAATGCTCTAAGCAAATCAAGGAAGTGTTTCATTTTCAAATGGGAACTATAAGGTATGTTTTGAGTGTTGTAAAATTGAAAGTAATCGAAGGCCATGACTGTAAGTAAGGACTTATTGTAGTCTTTATGAGAGGCAAATGCTAGGTCAAATAGTTTCTCCAAAATAAAGAATGGAAGTTGATTTTCAAGTAAAATTAAGTCAAACCTTATAGCAGTTATTAACCATGGTTCTAAGGATGCACCATTGCCCTCACTTGCCCAATCATTGAAATGGTATCTCCAGAACAACTCAAGAATGAAAATGGCATCCACGAGAATAATTTCTACAAAAGGACCACTCTTAAGTTGGATGGTCTCAGCATAACAACATCGAATGCTTTCTTCATACTCCTTTATAGTATTGACTAACTTCTCCAAGCTTATTTCAAGGTGTTCAACACGTCGAATGAAATACTTGAGGTATCTCAATTTGCGTTGTTCCATGGTTTTTAATTTGACATTATAGGCATCATGGTGGAAGGGCCCTATTGAAATAACCTGAGGAGTGTAGTGCTCTTCCTTCGATTTGCGAAGATAATCTGGAACCTTGTAGATGCAACACTGATCAGATGATAAGGGAGACTCCAAATTTTCCGTCTTTTTTTTAATTTCATTTACCACGTCTATACATTGTTCTTGAATTTCAATTGTTGAACTTTCTGCCTTTTGAATTTCAGTCTCTGTTGACTTAATTTCCATCTATCAACTTCACTTTCTAATTTTCCTGATGACAAAACAATATTCACTAGCATTACAAACAAATATGGAATAGATAGTTCTAATGATGTAGGAGCTTTAGGGGCCTTAGCCATCCTTTGAATTTCATGCTACAAAGTAAGAACCTATTCTTGAATAAATATCTACAATGAAAGAAATCTTTGAAAGAGTTTAACCTAAAACAAGAATTGGGGAAAATAGAGAGAGAGAGAGAGAGAGAGAGAGAGTAAAAACTAAATCTTGTATTCCAATCTATATTAATTATTCTAATGAATGTTCCTGTATATATGTGTGTGTGTATATATATATATATATATAATTACAAGGCTAACAGTTTCATAACAGATAAGTGACAGTAACTATCTCTAATTGTCTTAGATAACAAGTGTAATAGCACTAACAGCACGTGTGGATGATTACACTAACAATCTTATCAATGCTCCTCACCGTTAAATATGAATGTCCATATATATATCATGGTCTACTCAGCAAACATTTTTTTATTGTTTGACGCAATATGTTCATTTTTTTTTTTTTGGTGGGGAGGGGGCGGATAGACTACAAAAATTTCCTTGAAGTTTATTAACTTACACACACACACATATATATGGACAAAACTTTAAGTGATGTTCCTTAAGTTCTCCTCTTAAGATTCTATCATGTAGCTACTTAACTTAAAAAATACACTTCCATCTATGAAAAAAAAGCCACATGGCAGGATATTAACAAATGAACCTAAGAGACAGCACTTAAGAGACAGCACCTAAGTACTGTACTTAAGTCTCTCTCTCTCTCTCTCTCTCTCTCTCTCTCTCTATATATATATATATATATTTAAAGTAAACCTACATCAGCATCAAACCAATATTTCAATTAAACTCTAATTTACCAAAAGTACAAAAACAATTTTCTTTACCCATATCTTTTCGACTTTTTTTCTCTAACTCATGTAAATTACCAACTTATGATAAACCATTAATGATGATGATAACAACAATAACAACTACATAATTTGAGTTCTAAAGTTTTGGAGTCTACTATAGATTCTTAACAGATTGGATAATAATAACAATAACAATAATAACTCATATAATAATCTATCTATACATGAAAGTATAAGTGCTATTAGCCCCTAAGATTAGGTATGGGGTCGTTAGTAGCATTTAATTTAGGTTAAGATAAGCCAACACTTAATAGCATAAAGAATATTTTAGGTTAAAAAAAAAGCACGGTGAGAATATTCATGACTGGCTAAACTAGATGGCTGACAATACTCACAAATGCCTGCAACTTGCACCAGATCAAACCGATTCATACTTAGCCATGAAATGCCACCATTGCCCTGCCTTACGAGAATTTGAGAGTTTGTGATCCAAGCCTACTCGATCAATCTTCTCAATTTATCATCTAAGCATAAATGTAATAACTTTTTTTTTAGTCTTTGAATAGTTTTCTAGAGATACTCATGCTCCATTCTCAATCTAACTTATAATATATGTATGCTGTTTAAGTATAAACATTATCATTTTTTTTTTTTTTTGACTTACAACAAGTAGTAAGAGTACAGAGATTTGAAATTTCAAATACAACTTCTGCTTAAGAAGAGAATTAAATAATGTTATTAAGGTGCCAAGAACCTTTTGCTCAAATGGCATCTCCTGTTATTTCCAACGAAGACATCTAAGGTTCAAATCCCCCCTCCCCAACTGTAACTATTTAAAAAAAAAATATGTTATTAAGGTAAACGTTATCAACTAGAGATGAGCTAGGCATATGCATTTTAAAATCACTACAAACATATATATATATATATATATAGAGAGAGAGAGAGAGAGAGAGAGAGAGAGAGAGAGAGAGAGAGAGAGTAGCACCTTCTACAACAAAAACTTTGTTATGCCGACTTGAAAGATGAAAGCACAACACAAGAGACCTTTCGCCACTTTGGTAAATAAACTACAAATTTGTTGCGTCTCCAAACTATTCCATAAATGAATTATATAACCAAGAAATTTGCTCCTTTAATTTTTTACGTGTTCCTTTTTCTCTCTATATCTACCCTCTTTCTTGCTTTTTCTTTTTCTTTTTCTTTTTCTTTAGTCTTCAAAGATTCTAGTCATTCTTGCCTTTTTCTTTTGCTTGTCTACAAATATATATTCCAGTTGTAAGGTTGAATCATCCTTGCAGATCCTAATTAACATGCACAAGTACATCCTAACATGCACAAGTACACTACACAAATTAGGTTTCCAACATTTAGGGAGCGCTCCTTCATTTGAGTGCAACCACACGTCTATAATGGGTTCGAAACTTCGAATTGAAAATTTTTCCTTTATGGGTTTATAACTTTATATACTTGAGAAAAAATATATTGAAAGTTTGAGAGCCAAACAGGATTCACCCGGAGGCCATCAAATTAATTTTTTGTAATCTTATAACTAAATAATCAAGTAACATGCAATGCCCTTTTAAACCTCTTGTGATGTGCAATCACTTTATTGTCATTGTAGTTTTGCTAGAAACTTGAAATTTTGAGCATAGAATTTTCAAATCTTGGGAAATTTATAATTATTAAAAAAAAAAAAAAAAAAAAAAAACCCTTACACTTGCAATAAAATGCTTTGCTGTTGAAATCTAAGAAATAATAAAAACAAAAATAAAAGTTAAAATTTTTTTTTGATAAGTTCGCTTCATTGGTGTAGGGTGAGATAATTGAACCTCAGATATTTCATTTGGCTTCAAAATAATAATTTTACCAATTAAACTAACTAGAATAGTCCACAAAATGTCAAAGTTTAATACTTAAGATTTTGTGTCAAAATACAATCATACATTTTATGCCTATATAGCTAGATGAATTAGCGAACCGTAAGTATATATATAGTTATTAATGTATTATCAATTTGAGCTTTATCAAAAGCTGTAAAGTTTACGTTACATTTGCATGTTTGCAAAACAGAGGTGTATAAGTCATAAATAACCGTAAGAGCAAGAGAAAGAGAGAATAAGGTATCGAACCTAGCTAGTCCAAAAAGCTCAAGCTTGTTTTCACTGCTACATTAATTACATAAATGAAAAATTGCCACGTAGACCTTTGAGCACCCTTAGCGTGAATGAAATGAAACTCTGCTGTACGATTCGGCCCCAAACAAATTAATAGATGGATTGTTTACAAAGAAAAGAACCTGTTTCTTTATCTGATCTTCAAAGTTGAAAGACAGCTTGTGCGAGAGGTTGGAGATCACAGCATCCACTGTAAGCCCCACCAAGATTTGCTTGTTCATATCATTCCAAACAAACTTTTCAATGAAGAGTACTGGTGTGTTTCATGCCTGCAATGCAAATCATGTAAAAGTAAAATAAAACAGCAAAATGTATATATAACAACGCATAGTGTAAAAAGGTTAGGAGTACTCGTCCTAAAAAGGACTTCCTCTCATCTGGAAAACAAATAAAGTGATAGAAATTTTAGACCCCTTAAAACAACAATTTGATTAACTTAGTGATTTTGCCTAGTGATTAACTTAGTCAAATTATGCAAATCTAGGTTATCACAATCAAAACAATCATATCAGGTATATAACAGCGGAAATATAAATAACACAATAATATAATGACCCAAGAAACCACACGATAAAAATCCGGGAGAGATTTAACCTAGTTATCCTCAAGGTAAACTTGAATCCACTATATGAAAGAATCGAAGTTCATACAATAAGACTTACAACCTCTCACGCTCGACTTCTTATTACTACCAGTAGAACTTACTGACACGACCACGTACAAGTTTCGAATCCACGGACTCCTTCTTTCTTGGATTCTCTAGCAGGTACAAGCACTCCCGCTTGTGTATCTTTAAGCTCTTATGGCAGCAACTGAATGATCATCAAGATGTTGAAGTAATCTCTTTCTTGATAACCCTAAGTTTATGTGAAGTAAAGCTTTTCAAGGATCTCACAAGAGATTCCCACAAACAGCAATATGAGCAACATAGACCTTAGAGAGGTTTTGGGTACAAAACTCTAGATATAAAAGAGGCACAAAAGGCATTCTAATCTCTCTCTGTTCAGTCTAAAAAACGTGGCTTAGGGTTTCCTTTATATAGTGGGAGAAGTAGATCTGAAACTCTAATCCTTAATGGGCTTAAGCTGCTATTTGGGCCGACTTAAAATTCTGTAGATACGATTTTCGATTGATCGAACTAGGCAGAATATGAAGTCTTCTTCCTGCAGCTTATATGTTCTTGAATCTTGACTTGAATCACCTTGAGCATTGTCTAATAAAACCTATAGACTCTAAGATCTATGTCTAGACAAATTTGTGTTCACGATTTGTCAATTGTTCTAAACATTTAGAACCTAACAAACTCTCCCTTTGGCAATTCGTCAGAAAATTTTCATACAAAATGAAATACTCAAATACAAGAACAACCCAATATAATAAAATGCACATTACAACAAATTCAACCTAACTACTATCCATCAGTTGCAAGTGTAGACAACAGCTCAATTGAATCAACTTGTATATTTCTTGAAACACTAAACAAAATGCATAAATGCATGTGTGGAAATAATACAAGTAAACAAAATAAAATCTTGATTTCACAAAACACAAAATAAAGAGATATAACAATGAATAACATCATAAATATAACTCAATAAGTAATGAAACAAGAAATATAATAACAAAATAAATTCTAACTCTCTCCCTAAGTTAGATACATCAAAAAGTTTTTATATTCTCCCCCTAAACAAAACAAACAAGTCATCTATTTCTCCCCCTTTTTGTCACGTATTGACAAAGACTACCTAGTGAAAAGGTAGACAGAAAACATACGCAACAGAGTAAGGGAAAATAGAGATAACTCCCCCTATGAAGAGCAACAACTCCCCCTAAAAACCACAAAGGTTAAAAAAAATTTCTCCCCCTATAAAAATAGGAAAAACAAAATAAGTTTTGGGAAAAATAGTTTTGGGGAAAAATAAAGGGGGTGGGGATAAATAAAGAGACACAAACTAAGTTTAAAAAAAAAAAAAAAAAAACTAAGTTAGGGATACACATGAAGAAAAAATATTCTCTCTTTCAATAAAATGCAAACATGGCACTATGTGACCCATAAACAGTTGCATGAGTAGAGAAAATATTTGCATATTGATTATCCATCATATCTCTTAAGAAAAATATTTTCTGCAGTTCACACATAAAAAAGGCATATACTAGAAAATACATAGCTTAAAAATTAATCAATCAATTTTTTTAATTAAGTTGAGTACCCAATATAGCAAAGTGTATGCATGTTATGTGTAAAAATAATGAGAGATATGATTGCAAAACTACAAGATGGATACAAAAACAATGCAATGCATGTGAATCCTAAACACAAATGATGCATGAAAAAAATTTTGGTCAAAAACATAGAAATTGCAAATTTTTCAGTTACGATCGATCGACAATCGATCGAACATCAATCGAGTCAGGCAGACTCAAACCAAAAATTTTAATCGCAATTTCGATTGATCAAAAAACAAGTTCGATCGATCGAAAGTCTGGAAAAATCAGATTTTTGAAAAACAGAGCATTTTAATGCAGAAACTCCTCAAAACACATTGTTTTATAAAAAAAAATGCATAAGTATGAGACGAAAAGTTTTTCAAAAACACTTGAATTCAACCCAAATCTTCCAAAATCAAGATTTTCAATCAATTTGTCCTCAGAGCGCAACCATTAAACACATTTTGCATTAAAATCAAGGAATTTTTAATCTTGGATGGCCACAACAAAATCACACACAATATAATCTACCAAGTTTAGCAAAGAGTAACTTGTGTAGTATGTGCAACTAGCAAAATCTTGAGATACATGTGAGGTGATATGTGAATAACAATCAATCACAAGGTCTACAAAATTCATCACATAGAATTTAAAAGAAACTATCACCTAAAGATTTGCCTCATAATATACACACAATTTTTAATTTATTCAAAAACTTATTAAAAAGCCAGGATAATGTAAGCACCAATTTTAATTATGTGATTTGGCATCAAGCCTAATGGTACACACCAATTTTAAGTATTAAGCAATTAAACTGAGGCTGCACCTTATGTTCTTTTTGTTTATGTGCTACACTTTCTCGAGTACAAAATCTTATGATATGCACTAAGATGTTCATGATTGGCTAGTGAACAGTGGTGAGATGGTTATTTATGCCTTTCTCAAAAGGATCAAGTCCGACAGTCAAACAACATGTGACTTCAAGATTAAGACAAAGTGATAAACACCATAAACATCTTTCCCACACAACATGCACTACAAAGTTCAAACTAGTAAAGTGCAATAAATAAGCTCATCAAAGCTAAACAAGGAACATAAACTTGTTATGTAAAGATAATATGGTCAATCCTTGATTATGAATCCAAGATGTGAAATACAAAACACAAAAATCTTTTTGGTTTTAAAAACTATATGACCAAAAACAAAAAAGCATATATTATGCTAAATGAACAATGCAAATGCAATGCACGACAATGCTTAACTAAGCTATAGAGAGTACACAAACAAGAAATATCAATTTCTTAATTAACTCTTGAGTACATGTACAAAATAATACATACTCACTCAAAATCAGAAAAAGCTTAGCACTTATATAACACATACTATTCAAGTTTCTTCACAATGTCAAGCATGTTCTAAATCAAGAGAGAGATATCATAATTCATGTAATCCTCAAAAAGAAAAACTAGACACAAAATAAAATATTTTTGTCTTTTTGAAAATTTTCAATGTTTTTGGATTTTTTTTTTTAATAAAAAACAACCTAAAAAAAACACGACCAAAAACAGAAACAAAACATGTCCACAATTAATTGAAAGAATTAAATTAGGGACAAGTCAGCAACACTCACCTTAAAGGATCTTTTCTCACCCATATAGCATGAGTTTTCAGCTCTGTAGGTGAAAATCCATAAGAAGCAGAGTGTATTTGAGGAATTATACCAATTTTCTGAGAAAGACTAAAATCCTGCAAATTCCTTTCACAAGCCAACAAGTTTAAATTTTTCAAAATAATATGAAACAATTTATATGGACTTATGGCAAGAGAAATATCATCACATCTCCTAGATTGAAACACAAAATGCTTAGATTTCAATTTATGACAATTTGGACGAATGTGATCGGAGACACCACAAAAGTGACAATCAAGAACAAATTTAGGAACATCAGTATTCCTAACAACAAATCTAGTCTCAGATTTTGGTTTTTACCTCAACAAAGAACAATTTGGTCTAATATGACCAACAACACCACAAAGGTGACAAGTAGGCACAAAAACAGATTTATTATACTCTCTAACAATAGGTTTAGACTTAGGTTTAGAAATTTCAGTGTCTACATCAGAACTTTTACCTTTGTCTATCCTAGCAAAATAAGCATTTTCTTTATTATTCCTCTTGAAAGGAGAGATATAAACTTCCTCAGTTTTAGGCTTAAGAGAAACAGAAATACTTCTGTTATCAACAACAGGCTTGGTACTAGTCAAATTTTCAAATTTAGCTTTAGATTCAATTAACTCTTGTTCCAAGCTTTTCATCTTCTCATCTTGAGAGGAAATTTGATTTCTCAAAAATTCATTCTTTTTATTAGACTTGTAATTCCTCGATTTGATTTTATGATCATCACCGTCATCGGTATTATTATTATTATTATAGAGTTGGAGTACAATATGTGTGTGCACGGTAAGATGGGAGTAGACAATTTTATGGTGCTACAAATAGGTGAGAAAATTAAAGTTTTAGTGCATAAAATTTAGTGTAGCAATTAAAATAAGAAATAAATAAATAAAAGAGGAAAATGTTTTATGGGCCTCTTGGAGACTAAAGAAATAAGTTTAAGTGGGTTTTAAACTACAGCCCTCTATCCCACTAAGCCCACATCTCTGATGCGTCAAATATAAGGTAGATGAAGAAGTAAATTAGGGTTTTTCATAGAAAAGAATTCATCACTAAGGAGGCTAGGAGGTGTATTTTTCCTTGGAGTCAACTAAAGAGGCAACCAAAGAATTCCAGGTATGTTTTCTCATTTGTTAGAATCAAAGAATTAAAAAGTTAGTACCTTATCATGGAATCAGTAGTGATGGGTAGATTGTTTAAAAGGGGATTGTTTATACTATAAATCTTAATTTCGTGTAGATGATTTTACGTTCTTCATTGGGTTATATACATATTAATTCTTAGATTGCAAATCCTATTCAAGAACAATACGGCTTTGACATTTTCTTGGTGGTTATATAGATTAGATGGGCTTAACGTTCTTTTTACTTTGGGATTATAAAGCCACAGATTACATTTAAGAACAAAGCCACTGTGTGCTGTCTAGATAAAGCCATGGATTACAAAACTTGCTAGAATAAAGCCACGGGTTACACAGTTTGATTATACACATGGCTTTTACGTTTTCTTTGGGTTATATATATATATATATATATTAAGTCCTGCGGGTAGAGATTTTCTATGGATACTATAAATATATATTTGGATCTTATTGAGTATTTTAAGGTGGCCTAAAATATCAATTGTGGCTATAAAAATTTGTTTGAACTCTAGTGGTACAGATTAGTTTTGGGGAAACATTGTTGTGGTGGGACTTTGATAAGGAATATTAAATTGCTTAATTCAATGGTATATACGAAGTAGCTTTCATACCTGATTTTTGTAGGACAGTAGGAAAGAAAAGGTTTATAAGGATTAGATTCCATGCTTACTGATAAAGCATTCCTTTGTTTAGAGCTTACAGAAGATTAAAGTGTTCAGCTGTGTTCAGAAGTATTAGCAAGAGAGGTAAGTAATTATGCATAATATGCACAAGTTTTGTCCATTAGGTTCTTAGAAGTTAAAAGTTTTCAAAACTTTTGTATTTCAAACTTATATTTTCTAAAGTTTGTCAAAAGTATTTTTTGCATCATTGAAAGAGAAATTTCGACTATTAAATAATGTTTTAAAGAGATACTTTGAATTTTAAATAACGTTTTAAATGTCCAAATTTTATTTAAAAGATGATTTCTAAACTAAAATATTTTCCGTAAATAATTGAGTTTCAATGTAAATTTTCTAAAAAGGTTCTTGTCCTTTAAATTTGTTAAAACCAAGTGATTTCAAAGTCATGTTCCTATTCTCCAAATGGTATTTAAAATGTTTCTTTTAGCAAATTGAATTTTCAAATTTACTCAAGAACTGTAATATATTTATATAAACTCCTTAGTTTCTATTCATTTCCCAAGAGAGTCAAGCATCCTTTGATTTAGATTCTATTCGATATTGTGATCTTTGATCTGCCTCCGTATTTGGAATAATTGTTAATATCAAGTAAATTATTATTTTTTGTATAAACTTTGCTCTTTTGATGTGTGACTCGAAAAATAAGTGTTTTGAGAATTGATCAGATATATCAGATATATGTGTAAATCCGCTCACAGGATTGTATGTGAGAATATGTGTTGATCTCTCACCAGCAAGGGTTAGATGTTGGTATCTACTCACAGGATTGTATGTGAGAATATGTGATGTGTATATGTGACACTGTGCTCTGATCAATTATATGTATGTGATTCCAAATGATTTTAAGATATGATTACATATGTATTAAGTGATTCATTTTATGTTTTGTGGAATAATTATTTTTGATATTGTTGAATGAGTTTGTGAAAAAGCAAAATACTCGTGCTTTGCTTGACTCTTCTCCGTTGTGTATTCTGTATAATTACTTACTAGATGTGTGGCTCACCCCATCAATTACATTTTTTCATATTAAAGTTTAGTTGGGGAACAGAACCTTTAGATTGTTTTGTAAGGTGCAAGGTAGAGTGTGGGAGTTTTAGGCGAAGTTAATAATACTTGAAGTCTTAAAGGATTATTAATTATTTTTATTCCGCTTTAGATTTCACAGTATTTTGGAGATTATTCTAATTTGAGGATTTTAGTATTGTAAAAGATTTATTAAGAGCATTGTTTACTTGGAGTTTTATTGATTTATGTTTAAATTTATTATGTTTATAGAGTTATGTAAGCTCAGTAAGATTAGGAATGGCAACGGGTCGAGTTCAGGCCGGGTTTTTTCATACTCGGACCTGACCCGCGGGGTAAGACCTGTAACCCGGACCCGGCCCGTTTAGGGTACCGGGTTTTTTCCTGGGGCCCGGACCCGCCCCAGCCGGGCCCCGTTTAGGAATTGGGCCCAATTTGTGGCCCTACCGAAAAAAAAAAAAATTTAAGCTTTTGGGACTTTTTTGATTCTCTCTCTCCCCCTCTCTCTTCTGTTTGCATTAGTTTGTGTTTATGGCACCTAAACGTAATTCTACTCTGTCCCAAAACCCTCTTTATTCTAGGGCATCCACTTCGTCTAATCCTACTCCTTCATCTGTTCGATTTCATGATGAGGATGTCCGAAAGGCCTTTTCGAAGAACTTTTTCTCGCCAAGGCATTCATTCTAAACATTAAGTCATCTTGGTGGACTTTGCTGATACTGACCTACCCGATGTCATTCACAGTCGGGGTTGGGAGTCACTATGTGACGTCTCGGTCACTTGTCCATCCATGCTAATCCAAGAGTTTTACTCCAACATGTATGGATTTGATTATTCAGTACCTCATTTCATCACTCGTGTTCGAGATATGTGCATTGCTGTCACACCGCAGATTTTTGCAAATGTGCTCCATGTCCCCAGGGTAGAGTTTCCTGACTACCCTGGTTGTGATCGTATAAAGACTGTGTCTAAAGACGAGCTTAAATCTACTTTCTATGCGCGCCCTTCTGAGTGGGGTGAGCGTCAGTTCACTTACTATTTGAGCTTTGCAAAAGGCCCTCGATTTTTTAACATGGTCATGATTTTTGTTCTTCACCCTCTTTCTCATTATAACTCTATCACAAAGCCTCGTGCTCGATTTTTATTGTCCTTTCTTGAGTATATTACTATAGATTTTCCTTCTCACTTTATTTTTTCTATCATAGATATTCATAGGGATTCGGCGTCCCATGATAAGCTCATCTTCCCTTCGGCTATCACAAGGATCTTACACCACTCTTCTGTTCCCTTTCCAACGTCTGACCACTTTTCTTACATGTGTGCCATAGATGCCGCTACCGTTAAATGGAGTGAGGCACAGTTTAGGTCGAGGCAGTCTGGGTCAGTAGCTCCTCCCTCTCTTTCGACTCCATCCACATCCACTCCTTCCTCTTTTATGAGCGATGTGACTCTCAGAGACATCATGGCGCAGCTTCAGTGCATGGATGCTCGCCTTGATACACTCTCTACTGAGTTGTATCAGGTGAACATTCGTGTTGGCTGTATTGTACGACGGCAGGCGGTCATGGGTGGCTTTGTTTCTGAGACTTTTCCTCCACCTTCTCTAGAGGCTTCTGAGGATATGGATGACGATGATGATGACGCTACTACTTCTGAGGATGATGATGATGGAGATACTAGCTCTTTTGGTTCAGATGAGATGTCTACTTGACACTCTTACCTTTTGTCACTCGTGACAAAAATGGAAAGTAGTTTTGGTATATGAGAGTAGTCATACTTAGGGAGAGAGTTAGTATAGGACCATTTTGTTAAGGGGAGTTTTGATATTTGAGGGATGTAGTGAGGATTACATGTATCTTTTTCTTTTCTTTACTTTAGATACATTTATTTCTTGTACAAGGGTCTTGCGACCATCATTGACATACATTGTACTTATTTTTTTTATATGTTGATGTATGTTTCTTTCACCTACCCTTACATGTGTTGTTTCTTTTCTCTTTTTATGCACATGCTTCTTATTATTTGTATGCAATCTATTATTTCTGTTTCATACAAAGATGTCTTGATGAGTTTTGTTTAAAGTATTTCAGAAATACAGGTTGTCAAAGTCTTCTTACCATAAACTCTCTTCTTGCAAAGTTTTTCAAGAGTTTGTGTTAGGATAGATTTTATTGTATTCAACAAGTGAATATGAGTTAAGTGATTTATGACTTCCCTCATATGTTTATTTGTTTGTTGAGGTTTTGTCACGGATTGCCAAAGGGGGAGATTTTTAGGACATATGTGATTTACTTGTTAGGAACATATATCACTATTGTATGTAATTGGCTAATCCTTTGACAAAATGCACTTTACTTGTATTTGGGTAGATTTAGGATGTGTTTAATACTTCAAGAAACCTTGTTTCAAGATCAAGTGTTAAAGCCATGCAAGTCTATCCAAAATTCAAGCCAAGGAAGCGCCTGTCATTAAAGCTCGACAACTAGTATCTATTGAGCTTGAAGAGCTGTTCCTGCCCTCTGGCTCAACAGCAGCTCGATAGATAGCTATCTGTCGAGGTTTAAGAAAAACAGACTTTTCTATTCTGTTTTCTTCTAATCCATGATTATGTGTTTGAGTTTTTTTTCTCACAACTTTAGACATATAAAAGGATTATTTTCAGGGCCGTCAAAGGAGACACAAGTTGCACAAGTGTTGAGCAAAGTTTGTTCAAGCAAATTGTGACTGGAGATAGAATTTTCCCTAGTTCATCTTTCTTATGAAGAAGTTGCTATGTTTGTGCACCGTAGAATTTTGTGACCAAGCATCTTCTCAATCTTTATCGCTGGATGAACTGAAGAATTTTACTGCCAACAACCTTCTCTAGTTGGTGATTGAAGTCACATACTGGGATCTGCGTAATTGGTTAGTCACGTACTGGGAGCCGTACATTACAAGGAGAGATTGTCACTACAGAACAAGTCCAATTGGATATTGGGATAAGAGTTCAACTGTAGGTTGGTATAAGGTACTAAGATTCCTTTACTTGTAACCACTTGTTGTGATAATAATGGATTCTTATTTTCCGCTACATACTTAGTTTAATTGGTGATTTTTTTGTACTACCATGTGTTTGCATGTTAATTTGATTAATTAATAAACTTAGCTAATTAATCAATTAATTCATCACAAGTGGTTAATACGTTTTTGGCCTATCACAAGAGATAATTCCTCTCAAAAAAAAAAAAAAAAAAAAAAAAGATAAGCATTGCCTAGTCTCCTTTATTTGGAAAACCAAGGTTTTTAAATCCCCATCCATCGTTTTTTAATCTCCTTTATTTGCCTACTCTCCTTTATAAGATGAACCTACAATGCTGAAAAGTGGGTGTCTGTGTGAGTGGGTTGATAGTTGACGCAGGTCTCTTGTGTTAGGACATATGCGGTTCACTTTTTAGAAACATATGTCACTATTTTATGTACTTGGCTAATCCTTTTGACAAAACGCACTTTACTTGTATTTTGGTAGATCTATGATGTGTTTAATACTTCAAGAAACTTTGTTTCAAGATTAAGTGTTGAAACCATGCAAGTCTGTCCAAGATTCAAACCTGAAAAGTGTCTGCCATTAAAGCTTGACAGCTAGCATCTATCGAGCTTGAAGAGCTGTTCCAGCCCCATGGCTTAACAACAGCTTGATAGATAGCTATCTGTTGAGGTTTATGAAATTTAGATTTTCTGTTTAGTTTTTCATTCAATCCATGATTGTATGTTTGGGATTTCTTTTCTCACAACCCTAGATATATAAAAGGATTATTTTAAGGGCTGTCAAAGAGGACACAAGTTGCACAAGTGTTGAGCAAAGTTTGTGGCCGGAGACAAAATTTGCCCTAGTTCATCATTCTTGTGAAGAAGTTGCTGTGTTTGTGCACCGTAGGATTTTATAGTCAAGCATCTTATGGATCTTCATCGTGTTGATGAATTGAAAAACTTTGCAGCCAACAACTCTCTCTAGTTGGTAATTGAAGTTGCGTATTGGGATCCACGGAATTGGTTTGTCATGTACTGGGAGCCGTGCATTATAAGGAGAGATTGTCACTGCAGAACAAGTCCAATTGGGTATTGGGGTAAGGGTTCAACTGTAGGTTGGTATAAGGTACTGAGATTCATTTACTTGTAACCGCTTATTATGATAATAGTGGATTCTCGAGAGTGGTGACCTTAAAATCACCCGGTAGGGTTTTTGCCATTTAAGTTTTCCCCATTCGTAAACAAATCACCATGTCAATTTATTTTCCGCTGCATACTTAATTTAATTGGTGATTTGTTTGTGCTACCACGCGTTTGCATATTAATTTAATTAATTAATAAACTTAGCTAATTAATCAATTAATTCATTACAAGGAGTCAATACATTTTTGGCCTATATTCTTGGGTAAGAATTATTGGTCATTTTTGTTCTTTGAGTGTTGCGTTTGTGATTTTATAGAGGAAGAAAGCCTTATTTTGTGATATTTTTAAGTGAAATAGTGGGCATAAATAGTGCGTTTTAAGTGTTTAACAATCCTACTTAACAAACTTTAACAAAAGGATTTTATTGACTTCTTCTAACAAAATAAGGGACCATATTATCTAAAGTGAAACCTTAGGAATTAATTTAGCAACTGATGAAGAACAAATGAGTAGAATAAATTGAATTTTAGCCTAAATTTAAAGTAAAATGGCTATTAAAAAAACTTAGGGGAAGTCCAATAAAGACTATTATTTTATCCTTGTGAAACTTCAAAACCCACATTTTCAAATGTGACACTTTAAACTCCATGCTTTCATTATTGTGCTAAACACTTGAAAATTATGAAACACTTGAGAACATATATAGGTGGGGATTTGTTTGACACAATAACGAAAATATCAAATATGGGACTTAAAATGAGGTGTTTAAAAGTATGAAATTTAATATGACACAAGGATTAAACTATAAGTATTTTTTTTTTTTTTTGGTAAAATGTAAACTATACGCCTGAAATTTAGGGTATTTAGATTTCATACTTCAAAGTTTCAGAATTTAGATTTTAAACCCTAACATTATATTTTGTTTTGATTACTACCTCTTTGTCAGTTTTTTTACTAATGTGTTTGTTAAATGACACATCAGCGTGCCACATGTGACAGTCGCTCCAATGAAGTCATGCGACATGGATTTAACAATTACAAATAATTAAATAATTTTAAAAAAATAAAAATAAAATAAATACTATAGAATATACAAAATTACAAATTAAAATAATATAATATAAAATGCTTTCAATAATTCTGGGCATTACAAAATTTTCCAAGAAAATCAAAATTTGCTTTGGAAACAAAGATTCAAAATATATATTAAAAAAAAAAAAAAAAAGAACTCAAATGAAAATTAGTACCATTGTATGCAGTATACATCGCTGTGTATGATTGTTCAGGGGTGTATCGTTCCAGTTAGCAGTGCTATGAATTGAAAACCAATTAGAATTGGAGAACCAAACCTGTGTTTACTGAAGTAAGTTTGTAAATGCAGCTAGCCTTGATGTAAATGTTGTGTTTTTGTTCTAATGAAACCTCCATGGCACAAATTCGTTCCCACATCACTTGAAATAACCAAACTTATGCTAAAGTGAAATCCAAACACCCAAATCCCAACTGTCACCACTTGCTCCTATTTGCGAATTTAACAACCTTTACATCATGGATGGGCTGAGTCTGATGAAAGAGAGAAAGAAGGTCGAACCGAGTTATGTAGAGGGAGAGCGAGTGAGTTAGGCACGTTCAGAGCCACGGTCGGTGATGGCTGGTTTTTGGTGCATTTTTTTAGTTTTGAAAATGTATGATTTTAGGTTTTACCTCCAAACTTCAAGGGTATATTTTACATTTGGGATCATAAGTGGGGCTTTTTTGACACAATAATGAAAATATCAAATATGGGATTTAAAATAAGACATTTTAAAGTATGAAATTTAATCTGACACAAGGATTAAACTACAGGTTTTTTTTCCCCAAAAACATAAAACGAAAAACAAAAGAAAGAACGAAAATTTCTCATCATTAATTTATCTGATCTCTTGGCTTATATATATATTTGATAGAATCTCTGGGCTTATATTTAGGTAGCAGCAAAGCACATTTCTAATAACTTACTTTGCCGCTGTGAATGAAAATTTTGCTAATCTCAAATCTCAATACGCCAATGGCCTTACACCAAGTTGCTTTTATGATAAAGTTATTATCAGAGCCTACTTGGGATTAAATTACGATGGTAGCTAAAAATAGAAAATAAAAGTATAAAACAAGATGAATTTCAAGCTACAGTCATGTATTAATATAACCATGAACTTAAAGAAAAAAAGAGAGTATAATAAAACAAGTCTAGTATTTTATAATGGCAAGTTCAGTTTTTAATCGTAACAAATTAATCAACAATACAATGAAACAATTTCTCAAAATAAAAAAAAAATTAAATTAAAAAAAAAAAACAAATTAACAAACAGTACAATATATTATTACAACGAAACAATGAGCAATAATCCAAATAATATTTATCAATACTCATATGGTTTGAACCTATCATTTTACTCTTTTATTGTATATATAGTTTGTAGAAAAGCAAGCACCAAGAAGATGAAAGCAACAACTGTAGAAACAATACTCCAAGGATTACTAAAATAATCACGTCTCAAAGTTGCCTGCCACCTATTCCAAGGTCTCTTATAGAACGCCTTCAACTCGTTGCAGACACGATAAAAATCAGAGTTCATGTTAACACATATCACATTCTCGACAAGACTGTTCACCAAATTTCTAGCTTCATCGCTGTTGCCTAGCAAATTAAGCATGACCCCATTTTGAACAAGTAAATTCACATCTTTGTTAGTGTTAATAAGGAAACCAAATAGGATAAAATAATCGGTAATGTATGCTTTATCTGAATAATGACATTGCTCCAAAGCCAAAAGGTTTCGGATAATAGTTTCACTTGAATTGTCTAATGTTAAAGGTGGCATTCTCAAGGCTCCCTTTGTGAATTTGATATCTAATAAGCAACTACTTGGATCTTTCTTAAACACCAATCCCGCCTCTAGCAATTGGGTTGCAGAATGCAAATGTTTAACTACGTCATTGCCTCTTTTTGGTATCTTTTCGACTGGAGGTAGCCAAAAGGTTCTAAGCAAATCGAGAAAGTGTTTCATTTTCAAATGGGGACCATAACTTATGTGTTGAGTGTTGTAATAATCAAAGTAGTAAAATGTCATGACTTGAAATAAGGACCTGGAGTAGCTTGGGTGAGAGGCAAAGGCATGGTCAAATAGTTTCTCCAAAATAAAGAATGGAAGTTGATTTTCCAGTAAAATCAAGTCAAACCTTATAGCACTCGTCAACCATGTTTCTATACGTGCACCATTGTCTTCACTCGTCCAATCATTGAAGAAATCTCTCCAGAACAACTCAAGAATGAAGATGGCATCCATTGTAATAATCTTTATAAAATGATCACTGTCAAGGTGGATGGTCTCAGCATAACAACATCGAATGTTTTCTTCATTCTCCTTTATAATCCTCACTAAATCCTCCAAGCTTATACCAAAATTCTCAACACGTTCAATGAAATACTTGAGGTGTCTCAATTTGCGTTGTTCCATGGTATGCAATTTGTCATTGGCATCATGGTGAAAGGGCCCTATTGAAATAACCTGAGGAGTGTAGTGTTCTTCCTTCAATTTGCGAAGATAATCAGGAACCCTATAGATGCAACTCTCAAGTGATAAGGGGGGCTCCAAATGTTTTAACATTTCTTGAATTTCATTTACCACGTGTGTACATTGATGTTGAATTTCAATTGATGAACTTGCTCCCCTTCGAATTTCTGTCTTTGCTGACTCCATTTTTTCCATCTATAAACTTCACTCTTTGATTTTCCTGATGACAAAACAACATTCATTGGGATTATAAATATTAAATCAATAATTCCCATTATTTACTAGCTTTAGGGAGCTTAGTTGCGCTTTGAATTTCATGCTAAGAAGTAAGAACCTCTTCTTTTGTAAAAATTTAAAATAAAAGTAATCTTAACAATGCTTCTCAGCGTTAAACATGATTACCACATATCGTGGTCTACTCAGTAAGCATTTCTTATTGTATAATGTAACATGTACAGTTTTTGTGTGTTTGTGTTTGTGTTTTTTTTTTTTTTTTTTTTTTTTTTTTTTTTTTATAGATAAAACTACAAAAATCTCCTTGAAGTTTATTAGAGCTTACATTTCGAATCTTTTAGTTTCAAAATCAACTAGTTTCCTCCGTTAATATATTTAATATATTACATACTAACTTTTCTATTTTACATACTAACTTTTCAAAACACAACACAACAAATTATCTATTTTATACTACATTTTATTAAAATATTAATTTTTTTGATTTTTTTTAATTGTTTTTCCTTCTTCGCACATAATAACCACCATCCACTCTCTTCCTCTATTATTGAGATACATAAAAAAAATATAAATAAATAAAAATAAAAACTAAATACAAAATTAATAGTGTCAGTGTAAATTTATTGTCGCAAACTTGTAAATTTGCACAATTATATATAGACTGATGTGGAACATTTTTAGGCAAAACTATGTAAATTCTACACATTTTTCTATTACACACGGACTAATATAAATGCTCACTCACCTCCTTTAGCTATACATTCACATTAGCTCATGCAAAACATTTCGTCTATTTTAGCATAAGAATCAATTTTTTCTATTTTACATACTCATTTTTCATAACACCTCATATTTAATTATCTATTTTACACTACGTCACATTAAAATATCAATTTTTCTTGATTTTTTTAATTGTTTCTTTTTCTTCACATACAATAACCATCATCTACTCTTTTTTTTCATCTTTGGGATATGCAATGAAAGAATAAAAAACTATATGCAAAATGAATAGTTCCGTATAAATTTACACAATTACCATGGTAATTTTGCAAATTTACACATTTGTAACTTAACTTTTTGGGTGATTTTGACGGTTAAATGTGTAAAAAAAAAAAAACAATATTCACTAGCATTACAAATATGGAATAGATAGTTCTAATGATGTAGGAGCTTTAGGGGCCTTAGCCGTCCTTTGAATTTCATGCTACGAAGTAAGAACCTATTCCTGAATAAATATCTACAATGAAAGAAATCTTCGAAAGAGTTTAACCTAAAACAAGAATTGGGGAAAGTATAGAGAGGGAGAGAGAAAAAACTGAATCCTGTATTCCAATCTATATTATTCTAATGAATGTTCCCGTACAAGGCTAACAGTTTCATAACAGATTAGTGACTGTAATTGTCTTAGATAACACGTGTGTGAGTGCTGACTGGATTAATAATAGCACTAACAGCACGCGTGGATGATAACACTCTAACAATCTTATCAATTCTCCTCACCATTAAACTACAAAAATTTCCTTATTGTTTGACATAATATGTTCTCTTTTTTTATTGGTTTTTGGGGGAGGGGGGGGGGGGGGGGGGAGGGAGGCAGATAAACTACAAAAATTTCCTTGAAGTTTATTAACTTAATTATATATATATATATATATATATAAAAAGTAAACCTACATCACCATCAAACCAATATTTCAATTAAACTCTAATTTACCAAAAGTACCAAAGCAATTTTCTTTACCCATATCTTTTTTACTTTTTTTCTATAACTCAAGTATATTACCATCTTATGATAAACCATTGATGATGATGACAATAATAACAACAATAACAACTACATAATTTGAGTCCCAAAGTTTTGGTGTCGACTATATATAAATCCTTAACAGATTGAACAATAGTAACAATAACAATAATAACTCAAATAATAATCTATTTATACATGAAAGTATGATTGCTATTAGCCCTTAAGATTAGGTATGGGGTTGTTAGTAGCATTTAGTTTAGGTTAAGAAGAGCCAACACTCAATATCATAAAGAATATTTTTGTATAAATTTTCATTTTTTACCCTTTCTTTTTCAAAAAAAAAAAAAAAAAAAATACGGTGAGAATATTCTTGACTGGCTAAACTAGATGGCTGGCAATGCTCACAAATGCCTGCAACTTGTGCTAGATCAAACTGACTCATACCTAGCCATGAAATGCCACCATTGCCTTGCCTTACAGGAATTTGAGAGTTTTGTGATCCAAACCTACTCGGTCAATCTTCTCAATTCATCATTTAAGCATAAATGTAATAACTTTTTTTTAGTTTTTGAATTCTTTTCTAGAGTTACTCATGCTTCATTCTCAATCCAACTTACAACATGTGCTGTTTAAGTATAAACATTTTTTTTCTTTTTTTTTTTTAAACTTAATTACAAGTAGTGGGAGAAGAGAGATTTCAAACACAACTTCCCCTCAAGAAGATAATTAAATAATGTTATTAAGGTAAACGTTATCAACTATAGATGAGCTAGGCACATGCATTTTAAAATCATTACACCACTACACACCCCTCGTGCAATGGTTACTCCACAAGTATAAGTCTTATGGGGTGTGGGGGGGTAAGGGCCGGGGTTTAAGTTTCTAGGAGGGAACTTTCACACACATATACACTTAAATTAAGTTAGAATAGAATTTCTATATTGTATAAAATAAAAAATCATTACAAACAAACAAATATATCTATATAGAAAGAGAGAGAGAGAGAGAGAGAGAGAGAATAGCACCTTCTACAACAATAACTTTGTTATGCCGACTTGAAAGATGGAAGCACAACACAAGAGACCTTTCGCCACTTTGGTAAATAAACTACAAATTTGTTGTGTCTCCAAACTATTCCATAAATGAATTATATAAGCAAGAAATTTGCTCCTTTAATTTTTTACATGTTCCTATTTCTCTTTATATCTACCCTTTTCCTTGCTTTTTCTTTTTCTTTTTCTTTTTCTTTAGTCTTCAAAGATTCTAGTCATTTTTGCCTTTTTCTTTTGCTTGTCTACAAATATATATTCCAGTTGTAAGATTGAATCATCCTTGCAGATCTTAATTAACATGCACAAGTACATCCTAAAATGCACAAGTACATTGCACAAATTAGGTTTCCAACATTTAGGGAGCGCTCCTTCATTTGAGTACAACCACACGTCTATAATGGGTACGAATTGAAAATTTTTCCTTTATGGGTTTATTACTTTATATACTTGAGATAAAATATATTGAAAGTTTGAAAGCCAAACAGGATTCATCCGAAGGCCATCAAATTATTTTTTTGTAATCAAGTAACATGCAATGCCCCTTTAAACCTCTTGTGATGTGCATTCACCTTATTGTCACTGTAGTTTTGCTAGGAACTTGAAATTTTGAGCATAAAATTTTCAAATCTTGGGAAATTTATTATAAAAAATAATAACAAAAAAAAAAAAAAAAAAAACGTTACGCTTGCAATAAAATGCTATGCCATTGAAATATAAGAAATAATAAAAATAAAAGTATAAAAAAAATTGACAAGTTCGCTTCTTTAGTGTCGGTGAGATAATTGAACCTTTTTTTTTTTTGAAGAGGTGAGATAATTGAACCTCAGATATTTTATCTGGCTACAAAAAATTAATTTTACCAATTATGCTAACCAAAGTAGTCCACAAAAAGTCAAATAAGTTTAATGCTTAAGATTTTGTGTCAAAATACAATCATATATTTTATGCCTATACAGCTAGATGAATTAGCGAACCATAAGTCTATACTCACTCCGTTCCAGTTTGTTTGTCATGTTTGAAAAATCAAACTTTTTAAGGGAGTATCATTTATTGTCTTGTCTGCCTTATAAAAATATCTAAGTTGACAAAACTACTCTTAAATAAATTTATTAGCTTTTTTTTTAAAAGAATGATTCTTAAGGAGACAGCTAAAAATGTACTCCAATTAGATTGATTTTTTAAATATTTGTTAGTTTTCTTTTCAAATAAGATAGGGTTATAATAGGAATATTAGTAAATTAATGACTTTTAGTTTTAGAAATAGGATAATATTTTAGAACATTTCAAAATAGAAAAGATGACAAAAAAACTGGAACGGAGGAAGTATATAGTTATTAATTTATTATCAATTTGAGCTTTATCAAAAGCTGTAAAGTTTACGTTACATTTGCATGTCTGCAAAACAGAGGTGTGTAAGTCATAAATAACCGCAAGAGCAAGAGAAAAAGAGAAGAAGGAATCGAACCTAGCTAGTCCAAAAAGATCAAGCTTGTTTTCACTGCTACATTAATTACATAAATGAAAAATTGCCAGACGGACCTTTGAGCACCTTTAGTGTGAATGAAATGAAACTCTGCTGTACGATTTGGCCCCAAACAAATTAATAGATGGATTGTTTACAAAGAAAAGAGCCTCTTTCTTTATCTGATCTTCAAAGTTGAAAGACTTGAGCGAAAGGTTGGAGATCATGGCATCCACCGTAAGCCCCACCAAGATTTGCTTGTTCATATCATTCCAAACAAACTTTTCAATGAAGAGTACTGGTGTGTTTCATGCCTGCATGCAATGCAAATCACGTAAAAGTAAAATAAAACAGCAAAAAAAAAAATATATATTATATATATATATAACAACGTAAAGTGTAAAAAGGTTAGTAGTGCTCATCCTAAAAAGGACTTCCTCTCATCTGGAAAACAAATAAATAATGCCAATCTTTCAAGATAAAGCTAAAGAGTTTCAAGCAGAACGAAAAGCAATAAGCTAGACGTAGTTCTAGCTTAACGAAGCCTCGATGAATCAAGGAAAAATAAATCTAGAACCCATTAGTAATTTGAGACATTCTCAGAAAACCAGTCTATAAAAATACATATTTTTATTTTAAGAGCCTTTTAGGATTTTTTATTGTTTCTTTGAAAATAAAAAGTTACAAAAATATACTTAAATTTCTTACAACATCGTAAAAGACCAAATTACCCAAACAAAATAACTAAAATTAAGTTTGAAAATAATCAATAACGGACAAAAAATATTTAATTACATGCTCCTCCCTCTTGACATCTAAGTTAGATGTGTATTTAATTTTCATAGTGATTGTCCCATTTTATTAGAAAGAAATAAAAAAATATATTGTACATATATATAACTGAAAAATCGAATAACATATGACCGTACCGCAAGCACCTTATATTGATTCCGCATCTTAACAAAACATGCCGAGAGAGACAAAAAGAGCGCATGCTCTGGCAAAAACATGAATTCAGCAAAGCAGCAAAACAAATTTGTTGACTACAATGATCAGGCAAAAACATACTACCAAAAACAAATATATCAAAAAAATATACTGTGGGGTAAGATTCCGAAATTGTATACTGGGCCTTGAGCCCTATTCATAGATACGTCCGAGGAGCAATAAATAGTTAAAAGAGAACAAAATAATCCCGCCAAGTGGAGAGGAGTATAGTCCAAGGAGGTTGTCATTCTCGGATAGGACGAAGCTCGTTCAAGCAAGTGCTCGGACGACCTAGACAGTTGACCAGGGAGTCAGAATGATAATGGTGAACTTCAGGCACGTACAAAGGAGATGATAACATGGAAATATCTTAACGAAAAGCTGCTACCACCGCATTAAATGCACTACACCAACTCCTCTGACCGCATTTATGGGAAGAGACATCTAAACAGTACAACCTTTAGCTACTGCCACTAACAGATAACAAAAGAAGATATTTGACGTGACATGCACTCAAGTGAAGATCTAGATGGGCAACAAGTGTAAGATCAGGATAGCTTAAAAGGGTTTATATAAATGTAAAAGATCTCCCATAATGGGGGATCAAGGAAAAAAGGAGGAAGAAAGAGTGAAGAGAGAATTACTGTAGCTTAAAGTTTTGTATGAAAGTTCATAACTACTGCATTTAGTCATATTCGGTCTCCTCAGACAACCTTTTAGTTAAGCTTTATGTGATGTTTACTATTGAAATATTCCCTAGCTGTTAGTATAAGTCGGCCAAATCTAACTCTTTGGCCCACTCTCTACAAATCTTATTGTATAGGGCTCACCAAACCATCGTCCAAACTAGTTTTCGGGCCTGGACCAGCAAATTGAGACCCTACATTTACAATTATAATACAATAATCTGGCAAATTAAATAGGACAAATTCATGAAAAAAATATTTTAGCAATATTTTTATTAAATTTTCATTTTGATCCTTAAAAATTAAATTAAATTAATATAATCCTTTGATTTTGATTTTTTTTTTTTTTTTTTACTTCCTTTTGAAATCAGTGTGACATACATGACACAACCTCTGTTAAAAGCCATTGTGTAATAATTAACTTATGTGACATAAATAGCAATGTCAATACCAAGAGATAATTCCTCTAAAAATAAAAAAGAGATAAGCATTGCCTAGTCTCCTTTATTTGGAAAACCAAGGTTTTTAAATCCCCATTCCCTCATTATAAGATGAACCTACGATGCTAAAAAGTGGGTGTCTCTGTGTGGGTGGGTTGACAGTTGACGCAGGTGGCCTGGGTAAGAATTAGTGGTCATTTTTGTTCTTTGAGTGTTGCATTTGTGATTTTATAGGGAAAGAAAGCCTTATTTTGTGATATTTTTAAGTGAAATATTGGGCTTAAATAGTGCGTTTTAAGTGTTTAACAATCCTACTTTTTTTTTATGATCTTTAACAATCCTACTTTAAAGTTTGCAAATTTACAAACTTTAATAAAAGGATTTTATTGACTTCTTCTGACAAAATAAGGGACAATATTGTCTAAAGTGAAACCTTAAGAATTAATTTAGCAATTGAAGAACAAATGAGTAGAATAAATTGAATTTTAGCCTAAATTTAAAGTAAAAAGGGCTATTAAAAAAACTTAGGGGAAGTCCAATAAAGACTATTATTTTATCCTTGTGAAACTTCAAAACCCACATTTTCAAATGTGACACTTCAAACTAGTTTGACTCACTTGAGAACATATATAGGTGGGGCTTTGTTTGACACAATAATAAAAATATCAAATATGGGACTTAAATGAGACATTTAAAAGTATGAAATTTAATCTAACACAAGGATTAAACTGTAAGTATTTTTTTTTTTTTTTTGGTAAAATGCAAACTGTACCCTTGAAATTTAGGGTATTCAGAGTTTATATTTTAAAGTTTTAAAATTTAGATTTCATACCCTAACATTATATTTTGTTTTGATTATTACCTCTTCGTCAGTTTTTTCGCTGATGTGTCTATTAAATGACACATCAGCATGCCACATGTGACAGTTGCTCCAATGAGGGCATGCCACATGGGTTTAACAATTACACATAATTAAATAACTTTTAAAAAATAAAAATAAATACTATAGAATCTACAAAATTACAAATTAAAATAATTTCAATAATTCTGGGTATCCCAAAATTTTCCAAGAAAATTAAAATTTGCTTTGTAAACAAAGATTAAAAATATATATAAAAAAAAAATTAAAAAAACTCAGATGAAAAATTAGTACCATCGCTGTGTAAGATTGTTCAGGGGTGTATCATTTCAATTAGTAGTGCTATGAATTGAAAACCAATTAGAATTGGAGAACCAAACCCATGTTTACTGAAGTACTGAAGTAAGTTAGAAACTGTAGCTAACGTTGATGTAAATGTAGTGTTTTTGTTATAATGAAACCTCCATGGCACAAATTCGTTCCCACATCACTCGAAATAACCAAACTCATGCTGAAGTGAAATCCAAACACCCAAATCCCAATTGTCACCACTTGCTCCTATTTGCGAATTTAACAACCTCTATATCATGGATGGGCTGAGTCTGATGAAAGAGAGAATGAAGGTCGAACCGAGTTATGTAAAGGGAGAGCAAGTGAGTTAGGCACGTTCAGAGCCACGGTCAGTGATGGCTGGTGTTTGGTCATCTATTTGGTGTTTGATGCATTTTTTTAGCTTTGAAAATGTGTAATATGAAGTTTTACCTACAAACTTCAAGGATATATTTTACATTTGTGATCGTAGGTAGGGTTTTTTTTTGGACACAATAAAGAAAATATCAAATATGAGATTTAATATAAGACATTGTAAAGTATGAAATTTAGGTGGGATTTGGATACACGTTGCGTTTTCACGTTTGCATTTTCTGCCTTCTTTTTTTTTTTTTTTTCCCCCAGTGCATGAACAGTAACATCACATGGATTCACTGTGCAGAAGACAAACACACTGTTCACGGGTCCCACGACACTATTCACACATATAAAAATTATTTTGTTACAATGTTTTCAGTTTTCAGTTTCAGCAAAAATAAGTTGTATCCAAACGGACGATTAATTTTACACAAAGATTAAACTGCAGGTTTTTTTTTTCCCTAAAAGCATAAAATGAAAACCTAAAGAAAGAATGAAAATTTCTCATCATTAAATTATCTGATCTATTGGATATATATATATATATATATATTTGATAGAATCTCTGGGCTTATATTTAGGTATGCAGCAAAGCACATTTCTAATAACCTTTTATATATATATATATATATACATACAATATAGAAATTCTACTCTAACCTAATCTAAATGTATATATATGTGAAGTTCTCTCTTAGAAACTTGAATCTCGGCTCTTGCCCCCACACCTCAAAAATACTTATACTTGTAGAATGACCACCGCACCAAAGTTACACAGTGGTGCATTTCTAATAACTTACTTTGCAGCTGTGAATGAAAATTTTGCTAATCTCAATACGTCAATGGCCTCACACCAAGTTGCTTTTATGATAAAAGTTATATCAAAACCTACTTGGGATTAAATTACGACGGTAGCTAAAAATAGAAAATAAAACAAGATGAATTTCAAGCAACATTCTTGTATTAATATATCCATGAACTTAAAGAAAAAAAAGAAAGTATAATAAAACAATTCTAGTATTTTAATTATAATGGCAAGTTCAGTTTTTAATCGTAATAACAAATTAATTAACAATACAATGAAATAATTTCTCAAAAAAATAAAAAATAAACACACAATACAGTATCCAATATATTAAACGAAACAACCAGCAATAATCCAAATAATATTTATCAATACTCATAGGGTTTGAACCTATCGTTTTACACTTTTACTGTATATATAGTTTGTAGTAAAGTAAGCACCAAGAAGATGAAAGCAACAACTGTAGAAGCAATACTCCAAGGACTACTAAAATAATCACGTCTCAAAGTTGCCTGCCACCTATTCCAAGGTCTCTTATAGAACGCCTTCAACTCTTTGCAGACACGATAAAAATCAGAGTTCATGTCAACATATATCACATTCTCGACAAGACTGTTCACCAAATTTCTAGCTTCATGGCTGTTGCCTAGCAAATTAAGCATGACCCCCTTTCGAACAAGTAAATTCACATCTTTGTTAGTGTTTTAATAAGGAAACCAATAGGAAAAAATAATCGGTAATGTATGCTTTATCTGAATAATGACATTGCTCCAAAGCCAAAAGGTTTCGGATAATAGTTTCACTTGAGTTGTCTAATGTTAAAGGTGGCATTCTCAAGGCTCCCTTTGTGAATTTTATATCTAATAAGCAACTACTTGGATCTTTCTTAAACGCCAATCCCGCCTCATGCAATTGGGTTGCAGAATGCAAATGTTTAACTACGTCATTGCCTCTTTTTGGTATCTTTTCCAATGGAGGTGGCCAAAAGGTTCTAAGCAAATCGAGAAAGTGTTTCATTTTCAAATGGGGACTATAACTTATGTGTTGAGTGTTGTAATAATCAAAGTAGTAAAATGTCATGACTTGAAATAAGGACCTGGAGTAGCTTGGGTGAGAGGCAAAGGCATGGTCAAATAGTTTCTCCAAAATAAAGAATGGAAGTTGATTTTCCAGTAAAATCAAGTCAAACCTTATAGCACTCGTCAACCATGTTTCTATACGTGCACCATTGTCTTCACTCGTCCAATCATTGAAGAAATCTCTCCAGAACAACTCAAGAATGAAGATGGCATCCATTGTAATAATCTTTATAAAATGATCACTGTCAAGGTGGATGGTCTCAGCATAACAACATCGAATGTTTTCTTCATTCTCCTTTATAAGCCTCACTAAATCCTCCAAGCTTATACCAAAATTCTCAACACGTTCAATGAAATACTTGAGGTATCTCAATTTGCGTTGTTCCATGATATGCAATTTGTCATTGGCATCATGGTGAAAGGGCCCTATTGAAATAACTTGAGGAGTGTAGTGTTCTTCCTTCAATTTGCGAAGATAATCAGGAACCCTATAGATGCAACTCTCAAGTGATAAGGGGGACTCCAAATGTTTTAATATTTCTTGAATTTCATTTACCACGTGTGTACATTGATGTTGAATTTCAATTGATGAACTTTCTCCCCTTTGAATTTCTGTCTTTGCTGACTTCATTTCTTCCATCTATAAACTTCACTCTCTGATTTTCCTGATGACAAAACAACATTCACTAGGATCATAAATATTAAATAGATAGTTCTCATTATTTACTAGCTTTAGGGAGATTAGTTGCCCTTTGAATTTCATGCTAGGAAGTAAGAACCTCTTCTTGAATAAAAATTTAAAATAAAAGTAATCTTAACAATGCTCCTCAGCGTTAAACATGATTACCACAATCGTGGTAATCATTTCTTGTTGTAGTATGTAACATGTACAGTTTGTGTGTATTTGTGTTTTTTTATAGATAAAACTACAAAAATCTCCTTAAAGTTAATTTATTGGAGCTTACATTTCGAATCTTTTAGTTTCAAAATCCACTACTTTCCTCCTATATTATATTTAATATATTGATCTTGCATTTACATTAGTTCGTACAAAAATTCCTACCTATTTTAGCATATAAAAAAAAAAAAATTTTTTTATTTTATTTTACATACTCACTTTTCAAAATATAATACAACAGATTATCTATTTTATACTACATTTTATTAAAATATCAATTTTCTTATTTTTTTAATTTTTTTTTCTCTTCACATATAATAACCATCATCCACTATCTTCCTCCATTATTGAGATACATAAAAAAAAAAAAAAAAAAAAAAAAAAAAAAAAACAAAACAACTAAATACAAAATGAATAGTGTCAGTGTAAATTTATTGTCGTAAACTAGTAAATTTACACAATTATATATATAAACTGATGTGAGACATTTTTAGGCAAAATTATATAAATTCTACACATTTTTCTATTATACACGGACTAATATAAATGCTCACTAACCTCCTTTAGCTAAACATTCACATCAACTCATGCAAAACTTTTCATCTATTTTAGCATAAAAATCTAGTTTTTCTATTTTATATTCTTACTTTTCATAACACCCCATATTAGATTATCTCTTTACACTACATTACATTAAAATATCAATTTTTCTTGATTTTTTTAATTGCTTCTCTTTCTTCACGTACAATAACCATCATCCACTCTCTTCTTTCACTTTTGGAATACGTAAAGAAAGAATAAAAAAACTATATGCAAAATGAATAGTTCAATATAAATTTACATAGTTACTATGGCAACTTTGCAAATATACACATTTTTAGCTCGACTTTCTAGGAGATTTTGATGGTTAAATGTGTAAAATTGATACCTCTTTCTATTTTGTATTGGTTGATGCAAAAGCTCTATTTGTTAAAAAACAGGTAACCTATATCACCATCTAACCAATAATTCAAAATTAATTCTAATTTACCCTATGTACAGAAATAGGTTTTTGTCTTCCCATAACTTTTTTTCCTAACTCAAGTAACTCGAGTAAATTACCAATTTATGAAAAACCATTGATGATGTTGATAATAACATCAACAAAAACTCATAATAATCTATCTATGCATGAATGATGAATGTATGAATTAGCCCCTTAAATTAGTAATGGAGTTGCTAGCGGATTTAGTTTAAAAAGAACCAAAACTAAATATCGTTGTCATTTTATTATCTTAGCCAAGACTTAGGAGTTAGGACCATTAGAGGGCAAAAAAGAGTTGTTTAGATCAATTTCCAAGTAGATAATTCCCAAAAGATAGCATCTAACTATCTCAACCCAGATTGGTAATGTATTATAAATCCGGTTTAAAACACTAATATTACTATTTTTGTGTGTGTTCTAATAAATATTACTGTTTACTCAAAAAATAAATAAATAAAACTATCTCAAATAAAAAAATAAAAAATAAAAATCCATGTGATACAACATAATTGGCTGTAAGGAAAATAAAAAAAGGTTCAAATAACCAATGGTAGCTGTTTTGTTGTTTAATGAAATTAACTACACGCCACTTTTTTGGCTAAAAAACTACATGCTAGGTGAGTTCTAGTTTATCTTATATATTTAACTAGGACATGCATCAAACACTAGCCTAATAAAACCAACCCAACCTAACCTCTCGAGTTGGTTTTCGTGGATCACGTTGGGTTGAAATTTTATTTTGAGCCTTGGGTTGGGTTGCATTCAGGTTGATAATTTTTTTAGCCCATCTAACCATTCCTACCCATCACATATATGAGTTTATTTTATTATCTTGTTTTGATTTATTTTGGTTGTTTAAGAATTATTTTTTATGAATTTAATTAAATTCTTTAATTAAATTCTTTATTTTTGATGAATTTGAACATTTGCAATATAAATTACATACATTATGTGAATTATAATGATTTATTATTAAGAAAAAAAATTAAATAATTAATGAAAGTCTAATTATTATTATTTTTTTTTTAAGGCATGAAACATGTAATCACAATCCACCAGTTCAACCCATTCAACCCAACCCATGTGGGTTAGTTAAGTTGATCTCTACACGTGATGGGTTGGGTTGTGAATTTCTTAACCTAACAAGCTCGAGTTGGGTCCAAAAAATCCTCCAACCCCACCCACTAATTGACCCATGTAACATCCTTATACTTAACCAAAACTTATTATCTAGTCATTGAGGGTTTGGAGTGGTAATAGAAGGCCATCAACAGTCATTGAGGAGGAGCCCAGATTGCTGTGAGAGATAAAAGCAAGAGAGGAGATTGAAAAGAAAAAGAAAGGGGATGAACAATGAGGGTTTGGGATTTGAAAAAAATAGATAAATAACAACACTTTTATAATATGATTTTACAGTGCATTTATTTGCACAGTTCATAGGCATGAAAATCACTTCATCACTGGTTCTCATGAACTAACAAAACATCAAAAATATCTTTCCCATTTCCTTCAATTCTAAAGTTAGCATTTCCATACACTAGTTTTTAGAAAACACAGAAAAATTTTCCATCCAAAAAGTAGTTGTCTATTCTAAAAAATAGCAACCAAACAAGCCCTAGGTCTCCCCTGAGTCATCAATTGACATCATAGTGTTCAAATGTAGATGGTTGTTCCACTATGACATCACAGTCAGGCTTTTGAGGGGTTGGAGCATATGGTTTTGTCATTCAAATACTCTTTTTTGAGAGGGCTGTGGAATAGATGTGTGCTTTTCAAAGATATGTCTTCCATTCTCCCTTTTTTTTTTTTTTTTTTTTTTTAATTCATTGCATGAATTTCAAATTGTAATTCACTAGAAAACTTTCTAGTACACTTTCTTTGTGTTAGATTGTCCCATTTTATTTGTAAATTTCTATAACACAACCAACAAAAAAAAAAAAAGTCTGTATAACATAAAAATCAAATATGACCATACCACAAGCAGCTTATACAATATTGATTCCACATCCTCTCCAACATAACCTGCCTAGAGAAAGACAAAATGAGAGCATTAGTTGAATTTTTCACATGAATTCAGCAAATAACAAAAACATTTATTGAGTACAACAATAAGTATCAAAACATTTACTTGCAACATGCAATGACTGGCAAATTCAATAGGATATATAAATTATAAAAAATAAAAAATAAAAAATAAAAAACAAAAAGGAGGAACAAGAATAGAAGTATAATACAACATACAGTATTTGCAATTTACCTGCACCAGAATCAGTAGTCATAAAAGACTTAAAACTCACTATTTATAAATCAAGAGAACTCCAAATCACTAGTATGGCTATCAAAATCGTGAGCGTCAACAAGGAGCCCCAAAAACAGTTAAGTAATTAGTGAAACTAGATGTCTATTCTTAGTTGTTTCTCTCATCTATCCAGTCCTTGGTTATTCACTAGAGCAATTATGATCTAGAACTTGATCTGAGGCAAGTGTTAAGATCTATGAGATAACTTGAAAGATGTATGTAACTATGTAATTAAAGTCCAATGTCCATTTTTTCTGATATGGTGTAAATTAGGCAGCTCTCCATGCATTGTAGCTTTCTTATTACTAGACAGACAGGAATATAACCATATGAAGCAATGAACTTGCCTGTGTTAACGTTGTTGCATCAGCAACGGCAAATGGCACATTCACAACACGAGCTAGTGTTTTTGCAAGTAACGTCTTCCCTATCCTTACAGTCATGGTAAAAATACATAAATCAATAGCCCTCCTCACACTAAATACCTCAATAAAAAAAATGACATCAAATAAATACCTGAGCCAGTGGGACCCATCAGCAATACATTGCTCTTCTCCAGCTCAACAGAATCATTGTCCTCATTTTCAACTTCGTTAGTACCCCGTTCAATGCCTGACCTGGTATTCAGATGCATGAATTCAGTAAATAAAGCAGCAGCATTTGATGTACATTCAATTTAACTATTACTATCATCAAAAATTGAAAAGACAGCAACTGGTTTGTGCCTGTTCAGTACAACTTATGTTTCAATTTTTTTAAATATTGGGGCTGTTTGAAAAAACTGTACCTAAAGTTTTAAAAACAATGCAAAAACAATAAGGACTAACTTCTTATGAAGGGAAGCATCATATATCCTTTTGTAGTGATTGTAAACAGCCACTGAAAGCACCTGTCACATAAACATACATTTCAATAAAAGCACCGACAATTATGTATTATATAATCCATTAAAGTTTATTATGCAATCCATATACAATTATAGCATTCCTTTTTTTTTTTTTCTTTTTCTTTTATTCAATTCTAGCATTCCTAAACCACATAAATAAAAAGAATAAAATAAGACATTAAAAAAGGGGGTCAAAATACACTAATAGTCCCTAAACTATAACTCATGATCAATTTTAGTCCTGAAGTTCAAAGTGATCGCTTCCTATAACACGGCTAAACTAAAAATTGACTCGTCCTCACACCATTAGACACATTAAAGACTAAAAGTGATCGTTTTAAACTTGCAAGAAACTAAAAACGATCACTTTAAACTTCATTTTTTTTTGTCCCTTAGATGACGTACTTAAACTAAAACCTAACATATCATCACTTTGTTAAACACATTACGAATTAAAAGCGACCGCTTTAAATTAGTTAAAAACTAAAAACAATCCCTTTAAACTTTACCTTTAATCCCCGTCTTGTAAAACTAAACACTGACACATCATCACTCCATTAAACACATTAGAGTTTAAGGACTAAAATGCAATCACATTAAATTTGATATGTACTAAAATTGGTGTTAAAAATAAATAAATGAATAAATAAAATAAAATCAAAACCTTTTTGGCTCTCTCTTGGCCAACGACGAAGTGGTCGAGCAACTTAACGATCTCCTTAGGCGTGGGCAAGTCCTTCTTCCCCAAACACGACGCCGTTTCATCATCATCATCCTCCGCCTCTTTTTCCTTACAAAATTTTGGTTTTCCGAATCTACCCAAACGTTTCTCGCTATTCCCATCCGAGTCCACACTGTCACTCTTCACCCTCCCAATCTCGATGAAGCTGCCTTGCAATGGCTCCAGCTTAAACGGCTTGAAATAGAACGCCGTTTTGCAATTGGGGCACAGGTTCAGCGCCTGGTACACGCCGCTCGGCTCTCGCGCCGTTATAGATAACGGGCGGTTCGAGAACAGTAACGGCATTTGGTGGTCGCAGCGTGGGCAATTCACGTTGGCTCTGATGTGGTCGTACGGTGACGATGAGGATGAGAAGGAAGACGACGTCGCTTTTTGTTGTTGTTGGGAAAATGGGAACCCTAGGATTGTATTTGTGAGGGAGTTTGGGGCGGTGATTTGTTTGAGAATTGAAAACGCTGCTTTCGTCTTCGTTTTGCTGTTTCGGAGAATCGAAAACATGTTTTCGAAAGTTTGTTTTGGAAATGGACACACAGGAACTGAACTAACAACAACACGCGCTGGGAAATGAGAAAAAAAAAATGAACACAACAACGATTTTATTATATTTTCTATTTCTCATTTTTTTTTATATTTTAAAAAATATATATTTGTCATGTTATTTTATTTTTGTTTTTTTCTGGCCTAATATTTGCATTATTCTTTTTCTTTTCTTTTTTTAATCTCTTTACTTCAAAATTTTCATTTTTCATACCTAAACTATCATAGATATATTTTCAATAGTTTGAAGATAAAAATAAAAAATAAAATTAAAGCCGCAAGAATAAAATTCTTGTATACTTAAAGAAGGGAAACAATATTATAACTTTTTTAATTAAATTGTCATTTTAATTCTTAACAACTCAATTATATCAGTTTAATCTTTCTTTCTTTTTTCTCTTTTACGTCAATTTGAAATCGGTGTGACATACAACCTGTATTTAAAGTTGTCATGTATCAATTAATTGTACCAAATATTTAACTTTTGCAATATATATAACAATGTCAATGCCAAGTGTTATGCATTGCCTACTCTCCTTTATTGATTTGAGAATTTGAATTACGATGGCAGCAAAAAAAAAAAAATTTTAAAAGAAGAAATTCATGCTTGTCTTGTCAAAAAAAAAAAAAAAAAAAAAGAGTAATAAAACAAGTCTAGTATTTTATAATGGCAAAATCATAGAATCATAACAACAATACAAATTATACAATGAAACAAGAAGAAGCAATCCTGATAGTAGTATCATCAACACACACCATTTGAACCCTTTATTGGGAACATTGTATATATAGTTTGTAAAAAGGTGAGCAGCAATAAGATGACAGCAGCAATTGTAGAAGCAATTCTCCAAGGAGTACTAAAATAATCACGTCTCAAAGTTGCCTGCCACCTATTCCAAGGTTTCTCATAGAACGCCTTCAACTTTTTGCAGAAAACATGATAATCGGAGTTCATGTTGACATATACGATATTTGTGCAAAGTTTCTTCACCAAATCTCTAGCTTCATCGTCGTTGCCTAGCAAATTAGCCATGACCCCCTTTCGAACAAGTAACTTCACATCGCTGTCAGTGGTAATAAGGAAACCCAATAGGATAAAATAGTCTGTAATGTATGCTTTATCTAAATAGTGACATTGTTCCAAAGCCAAAAGGTTTCGATAAAGAGTCTCGCTGAAATTGTCTAATGTTATAGGTGGCATTTCCAACACTCCCTTTTTGAAGTTTATGTCAAATAAGCAATTGCTTAAACTCTTCCTAAACTTCAATCCTGCATCATGCAATTGGGTTACAGAGTACACATGTTTAACTATCTCATCATGATTCTCTCTTTCTGGTAACCTTTTGAGAGGTAGCCAAAATGCTCTAAGCAAATCAAGGAAGTGTTCCATTTTCAAATGAGAACTATAAGGTATGTTTTGAGTGTTGTAAAATTGAAAGTAATCGATGGCCATGACTGTAAGTAAGGACTTATTGTAGTCTTTATGAGAGGCAAATGATAGGTCAAATAGTTTCTCCAAAATAAAGAATGGAAGTTGATTTTCAAGTAAAATTAAGTCAAACCTTATAGCAGTTATTAACCATGGTTCTACGTATGCACCATTGCCCTCACTTGGCCAGTCATTGAAATGGTATCTCCAGAACAACTCAAGAATGAAAATGGCATCCACAAGAATAATCTCTACAAAAGGACCACTCTTAAGTTGGATGGTCTCAGCATAACAACGTCGAATGCTTTCTTCATACTCCTTTATAGTATTGACTAACTTCTCCAAGCTTATTTCAAGGTCTTCAACACGTCGAATGAAATACTTGAGGTATCTCAATTTGCGTTGTTCCATGGTTTTCAATTTGACATTATAGGCATCATGGTGGAAGGGCCCTATTGAAATAACCTGAGGAGTGTAGTGCTCTTCCTTCGATTTGCGAAGATAATCCGGAACCCTGTAGATGCAACACTGATCAGATGATAAGGGAGACTCCAAATTTTCCGTCTTTTTTTTAATTTCATTTACCACGTCTATACATTGTTCTTGAATTTCAATTGTTGAACTTTGTGCCTTTTGAATTTCAGTCTCTGTTGACTTAATTTCCATGTATCAACTTCACTTTCTGATTTTCCTGATGACAAAACAATATTCACTAGCATTACAAACAAATATGGAATAGATAGTTCTAATGATGTAGGAGCTTTAGGGGCCTTAGCCATCCTTTGAATTTCATGCTACAAAGTAAGAACCTATTCTTGAATAAATATCTACAATGAAAGAAATCTTTGAAAGAGTTTAACCTAAAACAAGAATTCGGGAAAATAGAGAGAGAGAGAGAGTAAAAACTGAATCTTGTATTCCAATCTATATTAATTATTCTAATGAATGTTCCTGTATATATGTGTGTGTGTATATATATATATATATAATTACAAGGCTAATAGTTTCATAACAGATAAGTGACAGTAACTATCTCTAATTGTCTTAGATAACAAGTGTAATAGCACTAACAGCACATGTGGATGATTACACTAACAATCTTATCAATGCTCCTCACCGTTAAATATGAATGTCCATATATATATATCATGGTCTACTCAGCAAACATTTCTTATTGTTTGACGCAATATGTTCACTTTTTTTTTTTTTTTGGTGGGGAGGGGGCGGATAGACTACAAAAATTTCCTTGAAGTTTATTAACTTACACACACACACATATATATGGACAAAACTTTAAGTGACGTTCCTTAAGTTCTCCTCTTAAGATTCTGTCATATAGCTACTTAACTTAAAAAATACACTTCCATCCATGAGAAAAAAGCCACATGGCAGGATATTAACAAATGAACCTAAAAGACAGCACCTAAGTACTGTACTTTAGTCTCCATGAGAAAAAAGCCACATGGCAGGATATTAACAGATGAACCTAAGAGACAGCACCTAAGTACTGTACTCTCTCTCTCTCTCTCTCTCTCTCTCTCTCTCTCTCTCTCTCTCTCTCTCTATATATATATATATATATATAAAGTAAACCTACATCAGCATCAAACCAATATTTCAATTAAACTCTAATTTACCAAAAGTACAAAAACAATTTTCTTTACCCATATCTTTTTGACTTTTTTTCTCTAACTCATGTAAATTACCAACTTATGATAAACCATTAATGATGATGATAACAACAATAACAACTACATAATTTGAGTTCTAAAGTTTTGGAGTCGACTATAGATTCTTAACAGATTGGATAATAATAACAATAACAATAATAACTCAGATAATAATCTATCTACACATGAAAGTATGAGTGCTATTAGCCCCTAAGATTAGGTATGGGGTCGTTAGTAGCATTTAATTTAGGTTAAGATAAGCCAACACTCAATAGCATAAAGAATATTTTAGGTTAAAAAAAAAAGCACGGTGAGAATATTCATGACTGGCTAAACTAGATGGCTGACAATACTCACAAATGCCTGCAACTTGCACCAGATCAAACCGATTCATACTTAGCCATGAAATGCCACCATTGCCCTGCCTTACGGGAATTTGAGAGTTTGTGATCCAAGCCTACTTGGTCAATCTTCTCAATTTATCATCTAAGCATAAATGTAATAACTTTTTTTTTAGTCTGTGAATTCTTTTCTAGAGATACTCATGCTCCATTCTCAATCTAACTTATAATATATGTATGCTGTTTAAGTATAAACATTATCATTTTTTTTTTTTTGACTTACAACAAGTAGTAAGAGTACAAAGATTTGAAATTTCAAATACAACTTCTGCTTAAGAAGAGAATTAAATAATGTTATTAAGGTGCCAAGAGCCTTGTAGCTCAAATGGCATCTCCTGTTATTTCCAACGAAGACATCTAAGGTTCAAATCCCCCCTCCCCCACTGTAACTATTAAAAAAAAAAAAAATGTTATTAAGGTAAACGTTATCAACTAGAGATGAGCTAGGCATATGCATTTTAAAATCACTACAAACATATATATATATATATATATATAGATATATATATATATATAGAGAGAGAGAGAGAGAGAGAGAGAGAGAGAGAGTAGCACCTTCTACAACAAAAACTTTGTTATGCCGACTTGAAAGATGAAAGCACAACACAAGACCTTTCGCCACTTTGGTAAATAAACTACAAATTTGTTGCGTCTCCAAACTATTCCATAAATGAATTATATAAGCAAGAAATTTGCTCCTTTAATTTTTTACATGTTCCTTTTTCTCTCTATATCTACCCTCTTTCTTGCTTTTTCTTTTTCTTTTTCTTTTTCTTTAGTCTTCAAAGATTCTAGTCATTCTTGCCTTTTTCTTTTGCTTGTCTACAAATATATATTCCAGTTGTAAGGTTGAATCATCCTAGCAGATCCTAATTAACATGCACAAGTACATCCCAACATGCACAAGTACACTACACAAATTAGGTTTCCAACATTTAGGGAGCGCTCCTTCATTTGAGTGCAACCACACGTCTATAATGGGTTCGAAACTTCGAATTGAAAATTTTTCCTTTATGGGTTTATAACTTTATATACTTGAGAAAAAATATATTGAAAGTTTGAGAGCCAAACAGGATTCACCCGGAGGCCATCAAATTAATTTTTTGTAATCTTATAACTAAATAATCAAGTAACATGCAATGCCCTTTTAAACCTCTTGTGATGTGCAATCACCTTATTGTCATTGTAGTTTTGCTAGAAACTTGAAATTTTGAGCATAGAATTTTCAAATCTTGGGAAATTTATAATTATTAAAAAAAAAAAAAAAAAAAAAAACCCTTACACTTGCAATAAAATGCTTTGCTGTTGAAATCTAAGAAATAATAAAAACAAAAATAAAAGTTAAAATTTTTTTTGATAAGTTCCTTCATTGGTGTAGGGTAAGATAATTGAACCTCAGATATTTCATTTGGCTACAAAATAATAATTTTACCAATTAAACTAACTAGAGTAGTCCACAAAATGTCAAAGTTTAATACTTAAGATTTTGTGTCAAAATACAATCATACATTTTATGCCTATATAGCTAGATGAATTAGCGAACCATAAGTATATATATAGTTATTAATGTATTATCAATTTGAGCTTTATCAAAAGCTGTAAAGTTTATGTTACATTTGCATGTTTGCAAAACAGAGGTGTATAAGTCATAAATAACCGTAAGAGCAAGAGAAAGAGAGAATAAGGTATCGAACCTAGCTAGTCCAAAAAGCTCAAGCTTGTTTTCACTGCTACATTAATTACATAAATGAAAAATTGCCACGTAGACCTTTGAGCACCTTTAGTGTGAATGAAATGAAACTCTGCTGTACGATTCGGCCCCAAACAAATTAATAGATGGATTGTTTACAAAGAAAAGAACCTGTTTCTTTATCTGATCTTCAAAGTTGAAAGACAGCTTGTGCGAGAGGTTGGAGATCACAGCATCCACTGTAAGCCCCACCAAGATTTGCTTGTTCATATCATTCCAAACAAACTTTTCAATGAAGAGTACTGGTGTGTTTCATGCCTGCAATGCAAATCATGTAAAAGTAAAATAAAACAGCAAAATGTATATATAACAACGCATAGTGTAAAAAGGTTAGGAGTACTCGTCCTAAAAAGGACTTCCTCTCATCTGGAAAACAAATAAAATGATAGAAATTTTAGACCCCTTAAAACAACAATTTGATTAACCTAGTGATTTTGCCAAGTGATTAACTTAGTCAAATTATGCAAATCTAGGTTATCACAATCAAAACAATCATATCAGGTATATAGCAGCAGAAATATAAATAATACAATAATATGATGACCCAGGAAACTACACGATAAAAATCTGGGAGAGATTTAACCTAGCTATCCTCAAAGTAAACTTGAATCCACTATATGAAAGAATTGAAGTTCATACAATAAGACTTACAACCCCTCACGCTCGACTTCTTATTACTACCCACCAGTAGAACTTACTGACACGACCACGTACAAGTTTCGAATCCACGGACTCCTTCTTTCTTGGATTCTCCAACAGGTACAAGCACTTCAGCTTGTGTATCTTTAAGCTCTTATGGCAGCAACTGAATGATCATCAAGATGTTGAAGTAATCTCCTTCTTGATAACCCTAAGTTTATGTGAAGTAAAGCTTTTCAAGGATCTCACAAGAGATTCACACAAACAGCAATATGAGCAACATAGACCTTAGAGAGGTTTTGGGTACAAAACCTTAGATATAAAAAAGGCACAAAAGGCATTCTAATCTCTCTCTGTTCAGTCTAAAAAACGTGGCTTAGGGTTTCCTTTATATATTGGGAGAAGTAGATCTGAAACTCTAATCCTTAATGGGCTTAAGCTGCTGTTTGAGCCGACTTAAAATTCTGCAGATACGATTTTCGATTGATCAAGCTTGTTCTTCGATCGATCAAACTAGGCAGAATATGAAGTCTTCTTCCTGCAGCTTGTATGTTCTTGAATCTTGACTTGAATCACCTTGAGCATTGTCTAATAAAACCTATAGACTCTAAGATCTATATCTAGACAAATTTATGTTCACGATTTGCCAATTGTTCTAAACATTTAGAACCTAACAAACTCCCCCTTTGGCAATTCGTGAGAAAACTTTCATACAAAATGAAATGCTCAAATACAAGAACAACCCAATATAATAAAATGCACATTACAACAAATTCAACCTAACTACTATCCATCAGTTGCAAGTGTAGACAGCAGCTCAATTGAATCAACTTGTATATTTCCTGAAACACTAAACAAAATGCATAAACGCATGTGTGGAAATAATACAAGTAAACAAAATAAAATCTTGATTTCACAAAACACAAAATAAAAAGATATACCAATGAATAACATCATAAATATAACTCAATAAGCAATGAAACAAGAAATATAATAACAAAATAAATTCTAACTCTCCCCCTAAGTTAGATACGTCAAAAAGTTTTTATATTCTCCCCGTAAACAAAACAAACAGGTCATCTATGTCTCCCCCTTTTTGTCACGTATTGACAAAAACTACCTAGTCAAAAGGTAGACAGAAAACATACGCAACAGAGTAAGGGAAAATAAAGACAACTCCCCCTATGAAGAGCAACAACTCCCCCTAAGAACCACAAAGGTTAAAAAAAATTTCTCCCCCTATAAAAATAAGAAAAACAAAATAAGTTTTGGGAAAAACAGTTTTGGGGAAAAATAAAGGGGGTGGGGATAAATAAAGAGACACAAACTATGTTTTAAAAAAAAAAAAAACTAAGTTAGGGATACACATGAAGAAAAAATATTTTCTCTTTCAATAAAATGCAAACATGGCACTATGTGACCCATAAACAGTTGCATGAGTAGAGAAAATATTTGCATATTGATTATCCATCATATCTCTTAAGAAAAATATTTTCTACAGTTCACACATAAAAAATGCATATACTAGAAAGTACATAGCTTAAAAATTAATCAATCAATTTTTTTAATCAAGTTGAGTACCCAATATAGCAAAGTGTATGCATGTTATGTGTAAAAATAATGAGAGATATGACTACAAAACTGCAAGATGGATACAAAAACAATGCAATGCATGTGAATCCTAAACACAAATGATGCATGAAAAAAATTTTAGTCAAAAACATAGAAATTGAAAATTTTTCAGTTGCGATCGATTGAGAATCGATTGAACATCAATCGAGTCAGGCAGACTCAAACCAAAAATTTTAATCGCAATTTTGATTGATCAAAAAACAAGTTCGATCGATCGAAATTCTGGAAAAATCAGATTTTTGAAAAACAGAGCATTTTAATGAAGAAACTCCTCAAAGCACATTGTTTTATAAAAAAAATGCATGAATATGAGACGAAAAGTTTTTCAAAAACACTTGAATTCAACCCAAATCTTCCAAAATCAAGATTTTCAATCAATTTGTCCTCAGAGCGCAACCATTAAACACATTTTGCATTAAAATTAAGGAATTTTTAATCTTGGATGACCACAACAAAATCACACATAATATAATGTACCAAGTTTAGCAAAGAGTAACTTGTGTAGTATGTGCAACTAGCAAAAGCTTGAGATACATGTGAGGTGATATGTGAATAACAATCAATCACAAGATCTACAAAATTCATCACATAGAATTTAAAAGAAACTATCATCTAAAGAGTTACATCATATAACTCCCACATCTTCTAAAACATAAACTTGCAATCATGTAAGTTTCTTGAATTTTGCTTCATAATATACACACAAATTTTAATTTATTCAAAAACTTATTAAAAAGCCAGGATAATGTAAACACCAATTTTAATTATGTGATTTGGCATCAAGCCTAATGGTACACACCAATTTTAAGTATTAAGCAATTAAACTGAGGCTACACCTTATGTTCTTTTTGTGCATGTGCTAAGGTGTTCATGATTGGCTAGTGAACAGTGGTGAGATGGTTATTTATGCCTTTCTCAAAAGGATCAAGTCTGACAGTCAAATAACATGTGACTTCAAGATTAAGACAAAGTGATAAACACTATAAACATCTTTTCCACACAACATGCACTACAAAGCTCAAACTAGTAAAGTGCAATAAATAAGCTCATCAAAGCTAAACAAGGTACATAAACTTGTTATGTAAAGATAATATGGTCAATCTTTGATTATAAATCCAAGATGTGAAATACAAAACACAAAAATCTTTTTGGTTTTAAAAACTATATGACCAAAAACAAAAAAGCATATATTATGCTAATGAACAATGCAAATGCAATGCATGACAATGCTTAACTAAGCTATAGAGAGTACACAAACAAGAAATATCAATTTCTTAATTAACCCTTGAGTACATGTACAAAATAATACATACTCACACAAAATCAGAAAAAGCTTAGCACTTATATAACACATACTATTCAAGTTTCTCCACAATGTCAAGTATGTTCTAAATCAAGAGAGAGATATCATAATTCATGTAATCCTCAAAAAGAAAAACTAGACACAAAATAAAATATTTTTGTCTTTTTGAAAATTTTCAATGTTTTTGGATTTTTTTTTAATAAAAAACAACCTAAAAAAAACACGACCAAAAACAAAAACAAAACATGTCCACAATTAATTGAAAGAATTAAATTAGGGACAAGTCAGCAATACTCACCTTAAAGGATCTTTTCTCACCCATAGAGCACGAGTCTTCAACTTTGTAGGTGAAAATCCATAAGAAGCAGAGTGTATTTGAGGAATTACACCAATCTTCTGAGAAAGACTAAAATCCTACAAATTCCTTTCACAAGCCAACAAGTTTAAAATTTTCAAAATAATATGAAACAATTTATATGGACTTATGGCAAGAGAAATATCATTACATATCCTAGATTGAAACACAAAATGCTTAGATTTCAATTTATGACAATTAGGACGAATGTGACCGGAGACACCACAAAAGTGACAATCAAGAACAAATTTAGGAATATCAGTATTCCTAATAACAAATCTAGTCTCAGATTTTGGTTTTTGCCTCAACAAAGAACAATTTGGTCTAATATGACCAACAACACCACAAAGGTGACAAGTAAGCACAAAAACAGATTTATTATACTCTCTAACAATAGGTTTAGACTTAGGTTTAGAAACTTCAGTGTCTACATCAAAACTTTTACCTTTGTCTATCCTAGCAAAATAAGCCTTTTCTTTATTATTCCTCTTGAAAGGAGAGATATAAACTTCCTCAGTTTTAGGCTTAAGAGAAACAGAAATACTTCTATTATCAACAGCAGGCTTGGTACTAGTCAAATTTTCAATTTTAGCTTTAAATTCAGTTAACTCTTGTTCCAAGCTTTTCATCTTCTCATCTTGAGAGGAAATTTGATTTCTCAAAAATTCATTCTTTTTATTAGACTTGTAATACCTCGATTTGATTTTATGATCATCACCATCATCGGTATTATTATTATCATAGAGTTGGAGTACAATATGTGTGTGCACGGTAAGATGGGAGTAGACAATTTTATGGTGCTACAAAATAGGTGAGAAAATTAAAGTTTTAGTGCATAAAATTTAGTGTAGCAATTAAAATAAGAAATAAATAAATAAAAGAGGAAAATGTTTTATGGGCCTCTTGGAGACTAAAGAAATAAGTTTAAGTGGGTTTTAAACTACAGCCCTCTATCCCACTAAGCCCACATCTCTAATGCGTCAAATATAAGGTAGATGAAGAAGTAAATTAGGGTTTTTCATAGAAAAGAATTCATCACTAAGGAGGCTAGGAGGTGTATTTTTCCTTGGAGTCAACTAAAGAGGCAACCAAAGAATTCCAGGTATGTTTTCTCATTTGTTAGAATCAAAGAATTAAAAAGTTAGAACCTTATCATGGAATCAGTAGTGATGGGTAGATTGTTTATACTATAAATCTTAATTTCGTGTAGATGATTTTACGTTCTTCATTGGGTTATATACATATTAATTCTTAGATTGCAAATCCTATTCAAGAACAATACGGCTTTGACATTTTCTTGGTGGTTATATAGATTAGATGGGCTTAACGTTCTTTTTACTTTGGGATTATAAAGCCACGGATTACATTTAAGAACAAAGCCACTGTGTGCTGTCTAGATAAAGCCATGGATTACAAAACTTGCTAGAATAAAGCCACGGGTTACACAGTTTGATTATACACATGGCTTTTACGTTTTCTTTGGGTTATATATATATATATATATTAAGTCCTACGGGTAGAGATTTTCTATGGATACTATAAATATATATTTGGATCTTATTGAGTATTTTAAGGTGGCCTAGAATATCAATTGTGGCTATAAAAATTTGTTTGAACTCTAGTGGTACAGATTAGTTTTGGGGAAACATTGTTGTGGTGGGACTTTGATAAGGAATATTAAATTGCTTAATTCAATGGTACATACGAAGTAGCTTTCATACGTGATTTTTGTAGGACAGTAGGAAAGAAAAGGTTTATAAGGATCAGATTCCATGCTTACTGATAAAGCATTCTTTTGTTTAGAGCTTACGGAAGATTAAAGTGTTTAGCTGTGTTTAGAAGTGTTAGCAAGAGAGGTAAGTAATTATGCATAATATGCACAAGTTTTGTCCATTAGGTTCTTAGAAGTTAAAAGTTTTCAAAAGTTTTGTATTTCAAACTTATAATTTCTAAAGTTTGTCAAAAGTATTTTTTGCATCATTGAAAGAGAAATTTTGACTATTAAATAATGTTTAAAGAGATACTTCGAATTTTAAATAACGTTTTAAATGTCCAAATCTCATTTAAAAGATGATTTCTAAACTAAAATATTTTCCGTAAATAATTAAGTTTCAATGTAAATTTTCTAAAAAGGTTCTTGTCCTTTAAATTTGTTAAAACCAAGTGATTTCAAAGTCATGTTCCTATTCTCCAAATGGTATTTAAAATGTTTCTTTTAGCAAATTGAATTTTCAGATTTACTCAAGAACTGTAATATATTTATATAAACTCCTTAGTTTCCATTTGTTTCCCAAGAGAGTCAAGCATCCTTTGATTTAGATTCTATTCGATATTGTGATCTTTGATCTGCCTCCGTATTTGGAATAATTGTTAATATCAAGTAAATTGTTATATTTTGTATAAACTTTGCTCTTTTGATGTGTGACTCGAAAAATAAGTGTTTTGAGAATTGATCAGATATATCAGATATATGTGTAAATCCGCTCACAGGATTGTATGTGAGAATATGTGTTGATCCCTCACCAGCAAGGGTTAGATGTTGGTATCTACTCACAGGATTGTATGTGAGAATATGTGATGTGTATATGTGACACTGTGCTCTGATCAATTATATGTATGTGATTCCAAATGATTTTAAGATATGATTACATATGTATTAAGTGATTCATTTTATGTTTTGTGGAATAATTATTTTTGATATCGTTGAATGAGTTTGTGAAAAAGCAAAATACTCGTGCTTTGCTTGACTCTTCTCCGTTGTGTATTCTGTATAATTACTTACTAGATGTGTGGCTCACCCCATCAATTACATTTTTTCATATTAAAGTTTAGTTGGGGAATAGAACTTTTGGATTGTTTTGTAAGGTGCAAGGTAGAGCGTGGGAGTTTTAGGCGAAGTCAATAATACTTGAAGCCTTAAAGGATTATTAGTTATTTTTATTCCGCTTTAGATTTCACAGTATTTTGGAGATTATTCTAATTTGAGGATTTTAGTATTGTAAAAGATTTATTAAGAGCATTGTTTACTTGGAGTTTTATTGATTTATGTTTAAATTTATTATGTTTATAGAGTTATGTAAGCTCAGTAAGATTAGGAATGGCAACAGGTCGAGTTTAAGCCGGGTTTTTTCATACCTGGACCCGACCCGCGAGGCAAGACTTGTAACCCAAACCCGGCCCGTTTAGGGTACCGAGTTTTTTCCCGGGGCCCGGACCCACCCCAGCCGGGCCCCGTTTAGGAATTGGGCCCAATTTGTGGCCCAACCGAAAAAAAAAAAAAAATTTAAGCCCAAATTTTAATTCAAGCCCAAATTTAAGCTCAAATTTTTCCCAGTTTCAAGCCCAATTTTTACCCAGATTTAAGCCCAAATTTTGCCTACATTAAGCATGCATATTCAAGCCTAAATAATTAACGTGGCCCAAATGCCAAATCTGTCCAAATCATAGGCTAAGGCTACTAATCATAATTAAATAAATCATAACTACGATTTTAAATCAATAAATTACCTAGCTTAGATATAATCATTAATCAACAAAATCTTAACTAAAATCACCAAGTAAACATAAAAATAAAACAAATCCAACAAATCCAAAAAATAAGTATCAAAAGTCCAACGAGTCCAAGAAATTAAAAAGTTACGAAATAAATCCTACAAGTTTAGAATAATTACAAACCAACAAATTAAGGAAACAAGTCTAAGAAAATAAAAAAGTTACTAAATTAATACAAAATGTTTAATCTTCATCAATTGTGATACAACTCCCATCAATTGTGGCACAACTCCCATTCCCATCATCTCCGTCTTAGGCTCTGCATTCCCAACAAACACAAAAATGAATAATGATGACAGATTGTGGAACATTTTTATGAATAATAGAAACCAGTGATGACAGATTGTCTAATAGAAATTTCTAGTAATAGAAACCACAAAATTATTAATTAAAAAGTAAGTAATACAAATAAAGTAGCAACACCAACACATTTTCGAATAAACAAAAGCCTTATTGGGGCAAATCTTCTTTTCTTTTTTGTTCAAATAAACAACGGCTCATGGGTCTTTCAAAGACAAGGCTGCACCAAAAACAAGGAACAACTAAGGAAAACATACTAAGTGATAAATCATAAGAAAACAGTGAATACAGACACATTAATTTATAAATTAAGAACTAATCATAGTTTTCTAATGACTTTTACACTTTCTATTTCTAATTTGATAAAAAAAAAAAAAAAAAAATACAAACATAGCAATTACACTTTAGCACAAAATTTCCACATTTACTGCAAAAACCCAATACAAAAAACATGGTTTATTCAAAGGATTGGCATTGTAATAGATATATCCAAAAATAAAGAGGTCCACATAACAACCCCCGCATATGAACTACAAATTCTTCAAATAATACAGTACACAACTTATTCCATTTGCAACCTGTGCTATAACATAAACGATTACTGTTTCACCCTAACATTTCTTCAAATACTAAACCAATGAGATACACGCATATATAATACTCCATTTTACTATATTAAAATTCAACCATGCACTCTACTCGCCAACACAACCACATGCTTCGAATTCAATTAGAGAAAAGAACCTAACAACATTGTAGAAACCATTTCTTATTATCATACCAAAGGCATCGATTCAAACAATTTGCTTTTTGATTAAAAAAAACATAGATCTAAGCAGCAATGATCAACGCTATATTAATTGCAAAAATCACAAAAGAGCAAAATCCATGGCTGTGGCAGAACTCACCAAAACTGAAATTAAGCGTGCTAATGAGGGCCTTGTTGCAAATCACAATAGAGACCGGAGGCGTGACTGAACTGAAAATGAAATGAGGATATTTCCAACATGACAAATCTTTTAGTAATTCAGATTGGGAAAATGTACAAACATCCATTCATCTGTGTCCAAACCTCACTTATATGAAAAGAATCATATAATTATGTGATAACAAAATGACATGAAACCCACATTAAAAAATTCAATGTTCAATTCTCCAAAGCTTATTTACACACCAAACAGAATTGCATAAAATTAGACTTTTCTTCCATTACCTGGTTCAGATAATAATAACAAATCAATTCAAAGCAATGAACAACAATTACCACATAATAAACACAAAAGAGAGAGAGTGTGAATCTCACCAAAACGAAATGGAATTATGATACACAAGAGGACGTCCACGGCATCTTGATTTTGCTTCTTCAATCCCCAATTCTTCAAGAAAATTTTGAACTCAAACTTCTACTGCAGATCACAAAAACCCAATACAGAAAAATTAATAGGCCAACTGAACTGAAGGTCGAAATTTAAAAATTAAAAAAAAAAAAGAAAAAGAAAAAAAAAGAAGCAAATCTTTCGGCTTGACTTTAATCGCTAGGGAAAAATGCAAGAAAATACATAAGATTCAATAATTTCATTTCATTATCTTAGCAACCAAATAGAGAATAAAGCAAGATTTGTCAAAAGAAAACCAAAATTCAAGTTCTCCTCAGATTCTAGATCACAATCACAGAACAAACCCTAGACACAGAACAAAACAAAATACACTAAAAATCACAAAAAAAAAAAAAAAAGCTCAAATAAACTCAAACAACGAATCAAAAAAAAAAAAAAAAAAATCAAAATTTCTGAACCTGTTGAGAAATTTTCCTCAAAAAAATAGCTCAAATAAGCTTAAATAGATTTGTGGTATGAATTGAATTACTGTCTAGAGGAAGACAGAGAGAGAGAGATGGAAGTGAGATGAGAGAGAGAGGAGTGGGTATGGGAACGGGAACGAGGGAGGTGAGGGACGGACTGAGCTAACCGGTTTATGGGAGGGACGGATTGAGCTGATCAGCGAGGGAGACTGAAATGAGGGAGGGAGGCGAGGGACGTATGGAGGCTGAAGTGAGGGAGGGAGGCGAGGGACGTATGAAGGCTGAAGTGAGGGAGGGAGGCGAGGGACGGATGGAGGCGAGGCGAGGGAGGCTGAAGTCTGAAGAAAAGAAATGAGAGAGAGGGATTACCGGGTTAGGGACTTAGGGTTAGATTAGGTTTATATATATATGAGGGTATTTTCGTAATTTAGGTTTTTCGGGTTTTTAATCGGGTCGGGTCTCAGGTTTTTTTGATAAAACCCAGACCCGACCTGGACCCGCTTCGGGTTTTTTTTTTTTTTTTTTTTTTTTTTTTTTAAACTCATACCCGACCTTATTCCTAATCAGATCGGGTAAAACCCGGCCCATTAGGGTCGGGCCGGGTCGGGTACTCGCGGGTCGGACAAAAATTGCCATCCCTAAGTAAGATAGTCATGTATCTAAATTCATGTTCCATGAATTTGGGTCGTGACAAGACTCATCTAATCTAACAATCAATTCCTCTTTTTCAAGATTAGCCAATTTTAACTCTTCCTTGAATTTCTTAGCAATTTTCATAGATTTCAATAATTCCTTACGAAGAGTTTCACAGGCATCAATAAAATCAACAGAAGCATGAGTAGAAACATGATTAGAAAGGCATTTCAAATTATCCATGACAAAAGGGGTCAAGGATCAGCTCTTAGATCAAAAGATCTTAAACAGAAGAGCTACCCGTTCTGATACCACTTGATAGAAATTTTAAACCCCTTAAAACAACAATTTGATTAACCTAGTGATTTAGTCAAGTGATTAACTTAGTCAAATTATGAAAATCTAGGTTATCACAATCAAAACAATCATATCAGGTATATAGCAACGGAAATATAAATAACACAATAATATGATAATCCAGGAAACCACACAGTAAAAACCTGGGGAGGATTTAACCTAGCTATCCTCAATGTAAACTTGAATCCACTATATGAAAGAATCGAAGTTCATACAATAAGACTTACAACCCCCCACGCTCGAGTTCTTATTGCTATCCACCAGTAGAACTTACTGACACAACCACGTGCAAGCTCCGAATCCACGGACTCCTTCTTTCTTGGATTCTCTAGCAAGTACAAGCACTCCCGCTTGTGTATCTTTAGGCTCTTATGGCAGTAACTGAATGATCATCAAGATATTGAAGTAATCTCCTTTTTGATAACCCTAAGTTTATGTGAAGGAAATCTCCTCAAGGATCTCACAAGAGATTCACATAAACAGCAATATGAGCAACATAGACCTTAGAGAGGTTTTGGGTACAAAACCCTAAATACAAAAAAGGCATAAGAGGCACTCTAATCTCTCTCTGTTCAGTCTTAAAAACATGGCTTAGGGTTTCCTTTATATAGTGGGAGAAGTAGATCTGAAACCCTAATCCTTAATGGGCTTAAACTGCTGTTTGGGCAGACTTAAAATTCTGCAGATACGATTTTCGATTGATCGAGCTTGTTCTTTAATCAATCGAACCAGGCAGAATATGAAGTCTTCTTCTTGTAGCTTGTATGTTCTTGAATCTTGACTTGAATCACCTTGAGTATTGTCTAATAAAACCTATAGACTCTAAGATCTATATCTAGACAAGTTTGTGTTCACGATTTGCCAATTGTTCTAAATATTTAGAACCTAACATAAAGAATGCCTATCTTTCAAGATAAAGCTAAAGAGTTTCAAGCAGAACGAAAAGCAATAAGCTAGACATAATTCTAGCTTAACGAAGCCTCGACGAATCAAGGAAAAATAAATCTAGAAACCATTAGAAATTTGAGACATTCTCAAAAATCCAATCTAAAACAATACATATTTTTAAGAGTCTTTTAGGATTTTTACCGTTTTCTTTGAAAATAAAAAGTTACAAAAATATACTTAAATTTCTTACAACATCGAAAAAGACCAAATTACCCAAACAAAATAACTAAATTTAAGTTTGAAAATTATCAATAACGGACAAAAATACTTAATTACATGCTCCTCCCTCATAACATCTAAATATCCAACTTCTCAAGAAAATTATGCAAGGATATTTATTCTACATCAAACACTTATCCCTAAACACCAATAAGATCTTTCACTGGTGCAAACACAAGAAAAATGGAAACAATACAAAAAAAATTAAATAATAAAAATTATGAATAATATTTATTTGGAAGAAATTACACAACAGCGACACCTTCTCCCTTTAACTTTCTCCTATGCATAGTTTTGTCATTCAAATACTCTTCTTTTTAAGAGGGCTTTGGATTAGATGTGTATTTAATTTTCATAGTGATTGTCCCATTTTATTAGAAGGAAATTTAAAAAAAAAAAAAAATATATATATATATATATATATTATATTCTACATGTATATAACAGAAAAATCGAATAACATATGACCATACCACAAGTAGCTTATATTGATTCCACGTCTTAACAAAACATGCAGAGAGAGACAAAAAGAGAGCATGCTCTGGCAAAAACATAAATTCAGCAAAGCAGTAAAACAAATTTGTTGACTACAATGATCTGGCAAAAACATACTACCAAAAACAAATATATCAAAAACATTTACAATTGTAATACAATAATCTGGAAAATTAAATAGGATAAATACATGAAAAAAAATATTTTTGCAATATTTTTATTAAATTTTCATTTTGATCCTTAACAATTAAATTAAATTAAATTAATCCTTTGATTTTGAATTTTTTTTTCTTTTACTTCCTTTTGAAATCGGTGTGACATACATGATACAACCTCTGTTAAAAGCCATTGTGTAATAATTAACTTATGTGACATAAATAGCAATGTCAATACCAAGATGTTAAGACATATGTGATTCACTTGTTAGGAACATATGTCACTATTGTATGTAATTGGCTAATCCTTTGACAAAACACACTTTACTTGTATTTAGGTCGATCTAGGATGTGTTTAATACTTCAAGAAACTTTGTTTTAAGATCAAGTGTTAAAACCATGTAAGTCTGTCCAAGATTCAAGCTAAGGAAGTGCTTGTCATTAAAGCTCGACAGCTAGCATCTATCGAGCTTAAAGAGTTGTTCTAGCCCTGTGGCTCGACAGCAACTCGAGAGATAGCTATCTGTTGAGGTTTACGAAAAACAGATTTGTCTATTCTGTTTTCTTCCAATCCGTGATTATGTGTTTGGACTTTCTTTTCTAACAACCCTAAATATATAAAATGATTATTTTAAGGGCCGTCAAAGGAGATACAAGTTGCACAAGTGTTGAGCAAAGTTTGTTCAAGCAAATTGTGATCGGAGACAGAATTTGCCCTAATTCATCTTTCTTGTGAAGAAGTTGCTGAGTTTGTGCACCGTACAGTTTTGTGACCAAGCATCTTCTCGATCTTTATCATTGGATGAATTGAAGAACTTTGCAGCCAACAACCTTCTCTAGTTGGTGATTGAACTCACGTACTAGGATCCACGCAATTGGTTAGTCACGTACTGGGAGCCGTGCTTTACAATGAGAGATTGTCATTACAGAACAAGTTCAATTGGGTATTGGGGTAAAGGTTCAACTGTAGGTTGGTATAAGGTACTGAGATTTCTTTACTTGTAACCGCTTGTTGTGATAATAGTGGATTCTCGGGGGCGGCGACCTTAAAATCACCTGGTGGAGTTTTTGCCGTGTAGGTTTTCCCCATTCGTAAACAAATCACCATGTCAATTTATTTTCCGCTGCATACTTAGTTTAATTGGTGATTTGTTTGTGCTACCACGTGTTTGCATGTTAATTTGATTAATTAATAAACTTGGCTAATTAATCAATTAATTCATCACAAAGAGTCAATACGTTTTTGGCCTATCAAGTGGTATCAGAGTAGCCACACTCTGATTAGGTTTTAATCTTTGCTGTGTGATCCATTGACTCCTGTTGTCATGGATCGAGGACAGTCTCTCATTATACTTCCTTTATTTGATGGTACTAACTATGCATATTAAAAAGTATGCATGAGAGCTTTCTTGCAATCTCTAAATGTAAAAGTGTAGCAAGCTGTAAAGATTGGCTGGACCAAGCCAAAGGAAGTGCCAACCAATTGGGATGATGCTAATATCAAGGCAGCAAACTTCAACAGTAGGGCATTGAATGCTTTATTCAGTGCGGTCACTAATGAAGAGTTCAAGAAAATATCCTCTACTGAAATTGTTAAGGAAGCATAGACCATTCTCCAGACAATCTATGAGGGAACCAAGGCTGTCTAAGATTCAAAACTTCAGAGGCTCACTACAAGTTTTGAAGAAATCAAGATGGATGAGGATGAGTCATTTGATGAGTTCTATGCAAAACTCAAGGACATAATAAACTCAGCTTTCAATCTTGGGAAAACCATTCCTGAACCCAAGATTATAAGGAAGGTGCTTAGATCCTTACCTGAGAGATTTCATGCCAAGATTACGGCGATCGAGGAATCACAAGATATTGACAAGATTCCTTTGATAGAGTTGGTTGGTAATTTGCAGACCTACAAGCTAGGGTTAACAAGGATTGGTAGGTCAGGTAAGAGTAAGAGCATGGCGCTGAAAGCCAAGAGCAGTAACACGGATGAGTCTTCAAACGATGAAGATTCTAAGATGAAGTTCTACATTACAAGGCAATTCAAGAAATTCATGAAGAATGCCAATGGGAAGGGCTTCGACAAGGACCGTAGGCAATCTAGCTCCTTACAGCTCAAAAGCCAAGATAAAGGGAAGAAGGATGCTAGGGATGGCAACCAGTATATTGTTCCTTCTGGACCCAAGTGCTTTGGGTATCAAGGCTTTGGTCACATGAAACAAGAGTGCCCTACATATCTCAAGACTATTAGGAAAAGTAAGGCACTTACTGCTACTTTAAGCGACACCAAGCCTAAGGATAATTCTAACAATGAGGATGATGGAATCTTGAATGCCTTCACTGCCATTGTCAATCCTACTGAGGGGATTGTTAAAGATGTGGATGAAGAAGAGGAATTAGTGGAGTCCAAACTTGAGAAGATAGATGAACAAGATGACATCCACACAGCCTATGCAAAGTTGTAGTAGGTCTCAGAAAAGCATGAGAAGTTGTATAAGTTGACCACCAAGAAGCTCAGTGATGTGAAGCTTGAGCGTGAAGAGCTTTCCACAAAGTTTGATGAATCTAATCAGACTATTAGAGTACTGAGGTTTGAAAATAACTTCTTGGCTAAGAAAATCAAGGAACTTAAGGCAGAAATGTTCTAAGTCAGAGCTCAACTGGAAAGGACTTCAAGTGCTAAGCTTAATGAAATGTTTAGTCTTTAGAAATCTGCTTCAGATCGAACCGGTTTAGGGTATGATTTCTCTTCTCCAAGTATTACTTCTACTAGTTCTATTGTTTATGTTGCTCCTGCTAATAATGTTGAAATTGAGAACACTGATGTCAAAACTGATTTAGCTAGTGAGAACATAGACAAGGGCAACTCTATTTTAGGAGCACCCCCTAAGCAGGATAAGAAAGATGTTAAAAACCCTAGGGCTAACAAGGCTAATTCTCAAAAGCCTAAACAGAAGAAGCAGCATCTCTGTCATCACTATGAAGCAGCCGGTCACACTCGACCTAATTGCTATAAGTGGCTAGCCACTCAACAAAGCAATGGCATGATCGCATCGGGAAACCAAAATCAGTTTCCATCCTCTTTTGCTCCCCTTAGAGATCTTCTTAAAGCCCTCATGTTCCTTTCGAACTTGAACGATTTCAATTTCTCTCCCTTATCACCAGATCAAGGGTTTGCTAGATGGAAAGGTTCTTTTAAGGTGTGGAAAGAAAAGGGCTCTAAGTGATTCTATCACTTCTTCTCTCTCTCCCTTCTTGTTTTTGTTTGCATAACTTATGTGTTTTGCTTTATTGTTTTGAGTCAGTCTAGTTTTTATGCTTTGCTTTGTTTAACATGTTTTTGTTCATTTTCAATTTTGTTTATTTTGTTTTTGATATAAAATAAAATAAATTGAAAAATCATAAAAATACAAAAACAGTGTATGTTTTGTGTACATTGGTACTTGTGTACTTTAGATGGCCATTGAAATAAAGTTTTCTAAACTTTGTATCTTTTGTAACTTAGATGAGCATCTCTATGCACAACTAAGCAAGTGAGCTTTGTGACTTGTATTTGTGATGAGTAAGGTTAAGTGATCTGTTGTACTTAATACTCATATTACTCTTTTTGCCAGGAAGGATTAGAAAATCATAAGAGAAAAGTATAAATAACCATCTCACCACTGTTGCCCGCCAATCATGAAATGACATCTGTATGCTTCAGCATAGCAAAAGTACAATGTCAATGACATTTGTGTGCTTTGGCATAGCAAAATTGGAATGTCAAATGCTTAATATCATTGGGTATTTATTTTCTTTCTCTTATATGTCCATGTATGATTTGCTTAAAAGAAAAATATGCAAAGAAAAATAAAAAGCAAACATAATAAAAATGCTTTATATATGCTTGCAAGCGTGTATTCTAGGAGATGTGGAAGTTATAGGATGTACCTCGAAGGTGATAATCCCCATCAAATAGTTATGATTGTGTGTGAGTCAAAGTGATTTTCTCATATCTCAAATCATCATAACATGTATACATTTATGCAATCTTGTGATATTTTAAACACACAACACGCAATATTCTTTACTACTCTTGATACATGTGTAGGTACAGCATGATTTGGCCATCACAAGGTTTACATGTGTTAATGTATGCTCACTAAACTATCTTGACTTGTTTTTAAAATATAAAATTGGTTAGACTTGTTTAGTGTGTGTGTGTGTGTGTGTTTTTGGGATCTATGTGCTTAAAATTGTTGTTAAGAGATGATTTTGAGAAGTTTAAAATGCTGATTAGATCCTTGGTTAAGTTGCATGCTTGATTGCATTCATATATGTGTTTTTCCCTTCTTAAAAAACTGTTTTTTTTTTTTTAAGTAATCTCGACAGCTGCTTGACACCTCCTCGACACCTGGCTTATCTATCAAGATCTTCAGCTGATTTTTTTCATAATCTCGACACCTCTCGACAGCTAGGTGGATCGATCGACAAAGTTTCTGACCCCTCGATAGCTTCTTGCCATCTAGGTGGATCGATCGAGCTTCTTTATAAACTTTCCTGTTGAATTGATCCTCGATAGAACCTCTATGGATGGCTCGATAGCTGGACACGCGTTTAAACCTCAACACCTCCTCGACACATCCCGATCGATCAAGCTTTATGAGGTTCCTATTTAAGCGTTGTTCATGATTTCTTTCTCACTTTTCTCGATCTCTTTCTCCACAAATCCAACTCCTCATCTCCCAAATCTCTTTTATCTCAAAACCTTCAACCCACGTGATTTTCGACCTTTCTTTACTTCAAATCACTTGGTATGTTCTCCATTTCTCTCATTATTCATTCATTTCATGCATTTAGACCTAGGTTTTGGGGTTTTTGAAAAATTTTGGGGTTTTTCAAAATTGTTGAGTTTTTGTTGAAATTTTCTAATGGGTTTTTTGTTTAAATGATTTTTAAACCTTATGCATTGCATCACATTTGCATTATAATAGTATTATCACGCATTTTAGATGTGTGCAATTGATTGTGTGCTGGTAGGATTGGATTGGGCTGAGCCCATGATGCTTTTTATATTATATGTCACATGTTCATGCATTCCAATGCATACGTTCTTACTCTTCAATATATCTTGATATATTTGAATTGTTTTTGGGACTTTTTTGATTGTCTCTCTCCCCCTCTCTCTTCTGTTTGCATTAGTCTGTGTTTATGGCACCTAAACGTAATTCTACTCTGTCCTAGAACCCTCTTCATTCTAGGTAGGGATGGCAATTTAGATCCGGCCCGCGGGTACCCGGCCCGGCCCGACCCTAATGGGCCGGGTTTTACCCGGTCCGATTAAGAATAGGGTCGGGTATGGGTTTAAAAAAAAAAACCTGAAACGGGTCCGGGTCGGGTTCGGGTTTTATTTAAAAAACCCGGACCCGACCCGAGACCCGACTCGAAACCCGACCCGGTAAAAACCCGGTTAATAAAAATTACTAAAATACCCTACTATATATATATACTTAACATTTCTAACCCTAATTCCGATTTCCCACTTCAGCAGACAGCAGCCTCCCTACGCAGCTACGCTCCCTCCCTCTCAATCCGACGGCCTCACTCCCTCACCCTCACTCACAACACCACCGGTCCACCGCCTCACTCCCTCACCCTCACTCCACCGTGAACCCAGACGCCCTCACCTCGAGCTCTCGTCGCTTTTATTCACCTCGAGCTGTCGCCGTTTTGCTTCGCCAAAACGCTCACAAACTTCAATTGTTTTTGTACTTTGAATATCGGATTCTGAATCAGCTTCCACAACAAGCTTTTCTCTCTCTCACTCACTCAAAGACTTATATCCGATTCTACTAGGTACGATCTTCTACGGCTTTTCATTTCATTGCATTTCTATAGATTTACTTGGATTCTGTATTTGGAGAAATTGTTTGAAATGAATAAGCTTTGTTTGAGTTTTTATTTACTTATTTATTTTTTAAAAGTAATATTTATTTCAATTGCTTTGAAATTCTAGCTCAATTCTTTAGCTTTGTGGTGGAGTTTGAGCTCGATTAAATTTCTTTGGACTCGTTCAGAATCTGTTTGGTTGAGATTTTGTATTACAGCTATAAGTTCAGAATCTGTTTGGATGATGATGAGAGTTTGAGATTTTGGACTCGTTCAGAATCTGATTCATCACAGCTATAAGTTAAAGCTGTGTTTAGTAATTTATTATTAGCATTTGGATTCTCATAACAAAATCCATCTATATTTGAAAATGTGAATGTGGGACTGGTTTATCAAAATCAGTACTAATCCCTCCATGAAGGATCAAACTTTATGTTGGGATTTTGTTGGCTTCTTCTAATTTCTTGTCTCCTTTGCTGCATGAAAAAACGTCTCCCCCTGAATCAAGTTTCTAATTACTGCTAACATAAGGAACTACTTTTCAACTATAGAAGTTGATTCATTAGTATTTGCTGATGTGATGGAGTAATGGTTTGCTACAAAATGTTAGTACATAGTACAAAGTATAACATTATTACTTGGATTGATTCTACAAGGGCTCTGATTTAAGAAATGAACTGATTGTTGTGTTTGATATCTATATGAGCCAAAATACTTGGAACTTAAAATATCTTAGTCCTTTTGTTCCTATTTGTTCCCTCTGATACTCTTTTTCTATTCCTGAGTAAGTTTAAACCAGGACCAGATGATTATTAGCCCTTAAAATAGTCTCCTAAAATAAAATGAATTCCTGGGGTACTGTTCTATATGTCTGTCAGCTTTGACCATTGCATGCATCATATGGGTAGTGTTCTATATGTTTGAGAACACTTCCAAACTTTGGTAGATAGAGTTAGTCTGTTTGGATCTTCATTAGGTCATTGCTAGGTAATTTAATAATGTATCTTCTGGTGTAGGATATTAGGGATTGTTGCTGCTCATTTCTTCTCTCTGAACAGCTCTAATTACTTAGTGAATGAAGGTTTTCTTTTTAATTATATATATATGTGAGTGTGTGTGTGTATTATTATTACGAGATTTTATTGATTTCCTAGAAGAACTCTGTAGGTGACCATTTATACATGATTCATTGGCAGCCACTCTGTAGAACCTCCCAAGACTATAGAGGCAATGATGTGTGCTCAGAATTGGTTATGGAGTGAAATCAACGGTTAGCAATTGTCTAATTTCTATTTATAAAATCAAAATTGTGTTTTTATATTTCTAGTTACAATTTGATGAAGTTTATTCCATTTTTTAATTCATTGTTGTTGTAGGTTCTTCAACTATATCTGGAGATAGTACATTTCAATCCATTCTTGATGATGGGGAGCCAAATGAAGATGATGGGAGTTGTGCCACAATTGATGGGAGTTGTATTACAATTGATGAAGATTAAACATTTTGTATTAATTTAGTAACTTTTTTATTTTCTTAGACTTGTTTCCTTAATTTGTTGGTTTGTAATTATTCTAAACTTGTGGGATTTATTTTGTAACTTTTTAATTTCTTGGACTCGTTGGACTTTTGATACTTATTTTTTGGACTTGTTGGATTTATTTTATTTTTATGTTTAGTTGGTGATTTTAGTTAAAATTTTGTTGATTAATGATTAAATAGTTATCTTAGCTAGGTAATTTATTGATTTAAAATCTTAGTTATGATTTATTGAATTATGATTATGATATTTGTTATGATTTATTGATTTATAGATTTATAATTAACAGGTGATTTATTAATTTATGATTAGTATCCTTAGCCTATGATTTGGACTGATTTGGCATTTGGGCTACGTTAATTATTTAAGCTTGAATATGTAGGCTTAATGTAGGCAAAATCTGGGCTTAAATCTAGGCTTGAATTTGGGCAAAATTTGAGCTTAAATCTGGGCTTAAATTAAAATTTGGGCTCAAAATTTTTTTTTTTTTTTTTTTGGTTGGGCCCGCTTGGGCCCAATTCTTAAACAGGGCCCGCGGGGCCCGGCTGGGGCGGGTCCGGGCCCCGGGAAAAAACCCGGTACCCTAAACGGGCCGGGTCCGGGCTATGGGTTTTGCCCTGCGGGTCGGGTCGGGTCCGGGTATGAAAAAACCCGGCCCGAACCCGACCCGTTGCCATCCCTAATTCTAGGGCATCCACTTCGTCTGATCCTACTCCTTCATCTGTTCGATTTCATGATGAGGATGTCTGAAAGGCCTTTTCGAAGAACTTTTTCTCGCCGAGGCATTCATTCTAAACACTAAGTCATCTTGGTGGACTTTGCTGACACTGACCTACTCGATGTCATTCACAGTCGGGGTTGGGAGTCACTGTGTGACATCTCGATCACTTGTCCATCCATGCTAATCCAGGAGTTTTACTCCAACATGTATGGATTTGATTATTCAGTACCTCATTTCATCACTCGTGTTCGAGATACGTGCATTGCTGTCACATCGCAGATTTTTGCGGATGTGCTCCATGTCCCCAGGGTTGAGTTTCCTGACTACCCTGGTTGTGATCGTATAAAGATTGTGTTTAAAGACGAGCTTAAATCTACTTTCTATGAGCGCCCTTCTGAGTGGGGTGAGCGTCAGTTCACTTACTATTCGAGCTTTGCAAAAGGCCCTCGATTTTTTAACGTGGTCATGATTTTTGTTCTTCACCCTCTTTCTTATTATAACTCTATCATAGAGCCTCGTGCTCGATTTTTGTTGTCCCTTCTTGAGCATATTACTATAGATTTTCCTTCTCACTTTATTCTTTCTATCATAGATATTCATAGGGATTCGGCGTCCCATGATAAGCTCATCTTCCCTTCGGCTATCACGAGGATCTTACACCACTTTTCTGTTCCCTTTCCAACGTCTGACCACTTTTCTTACATGTGTGCCATAGATGCTGCTACTGTTAAATGGAGTGAGGCGCAGTTTAGGTCGAGGCAGTCTGGGTTAGTAGCTCCTCCCTCTCTTTCGACTCCATCCACATCCACTCCTTCCTCTTTTATGAGCGATGTGACTCTCAGAGACATCATGGCGCAGCTTCAGCGCATGGATGCTCGCCTTGATACACTCTCTACTGAGTTGTATCAGGTGAACATTAGTGTTGGCCGTATTGCACGATGGCAGGCGGTCATGGGTGGCTTCGTTTCTAAGACTTTTCCTCCACCTTCTCCAGAGGCTTCTGAGGATGTGGATGACGGTGATGATGACGCTACTACTTCTGAGGATGATGATGATGGAGATACTAGCTCTTTTGGTTCAGATGAGATGTCTACTTGACACTCTTACCTTTTGTCACTCGTGACAAAAATGGAAAGTAGTTTTGGTATATGAGAGTAGTCATACTTAGGGAGAGAGTTAGTATAGGACCATTTTGTTAAAGGGAGTTTTGATATTTGAGGGATGTAGTGAGGATTACATGTATCTTTTTCTTTTCTTTACTTTAGATACATTTATTTCTTGTACAAGGGTCTTGCGACCATCATTGACATACATTGTACTTATTTTTTTTATATGTTGATGTATGTTTCTTTCACCTACCCTTACATGTGTTGTTTCTTTTCTCTCTTTATGCACTTGCTTCTTATTACTTGTATGCAATCTATTATTTCTGTTTCATACAAAGATGCCTTGATGAGTTTTGTTTAAAGTATTTCAGAAATACAGGTTGTCAAAGTGTTCTTACCATAAACTCTCTTCTTGCAAAGTTTTTCAAGAGTTTGTGTTAGGATAGATTTTATTGTATTCAACAAGTGAATATGAGTTAAGTGATTTATGACTTCCCTCATATGTTCATTTGTTTGTTGAGGTTTTGTCACGGATTGCCAAAGGGGGAGATTTTTAGGACATATGTGATTTACTTGTTAGGAACATATATCACTATTGTATGTAATTGGCTAATCCTTTAACAAAATGCACTTTACTTGTATTTGGGTAGATTTAGGATGTGTTTAATACTTCAAGAAACCTTGTTTCAAGATCAAGTGTTAAAGCCATGCAAGTCTATCCAAAATTCAAGCCAAGGAAGCGCCTGTCATTAAAGCTCGACAACTAGCATCTATCGAGCTCGAAGAGTTGTTCCTGCCCTATGGCTCGACAGCAGCTCAATAGATAGCTATCTGTCGAGGTTTAAGAAAAACAGATTTTTCTATTCTGTTTTCTTCCAATCCGTGATTATGTGTTTGAGTTTTTTTTCTCATAACTTTAGACATATAAAAGGATTATTTTCAGGGCCGTCAAAGGAGACACAAGTTGCACAAGTGTTGAGCAAAGCTTGTTCAAGCAAATTGTGACTGGAGACAGAATTTGCCCTAGTTCATCTTTCTTGTGAAGAAGTTGCTATGTTTGTGCACCGTAGAGTTTTGTGACCAAGCATCTTCTCAATCTTCATAGCTGGATGAACTGAAGAATTTTACTGCCAATAACCTTCTCTAGTTGGTAATTGAAGTCACATACTGGGATCTGCGTAATTGGTTAGTCACGTACTGGGAGCCGTACATTACAAGGAGAGATTGTCACTACAGAATAAGTCCAATTGGATATTGGGGTAAGGGTTCAACTGTAGGTTGGTATAAGGTATTGAGATTCCTTTACTTGTAACCGCTTGTTGTGATAATAGTGGATTCTTATTTTCCGCTACATACTTAGTTTAATTGGTGATTTTTTTGTACTACCACGTGTTTGCATGTTAATTTGATTAATTAATAAACTTAGCTAATTAATCAATTAATTCATCACAAGTGGTTAATACGTTTTTGGCCTATCACAAGAGATAATTCCTCTCAAAAAAAAAAAAAAAAAAAAAAAAAAAAAAAAAGAAAAAAAAAAAGAGATAAGCATTGCCTAGTCTCCTTTATTTGGAAAACCAAGGTTTTTAAATCCCCATCCATCGTTTTTTAATCTCCTTTATTTGCCTAGTCTCCTTTATAAGATGAACCTACAATGCTGAAAAGTGGGTGTCTGTGTGAGTGGGTTGATAGTTGACGCAGGTCTCCTGTGTTAGGACATATGCGGTTCACTTTTTAGAAACATATGTCACTATTTTATGTAATTGGCTAATCGTTTTGACAAAACGCACTTTACTTGTATTTTTGTAGATCTAGGATGTGTTTAATACTTCAAGAAACTTTGTTTCAAGATTAAGTGTTGAAACCATGCAAGTCTGTCCAAGATTCAAACCTGAAAAGTGTCTGCCATTAAAGCTCGACAGCTAGCATCTATCGAGCTTGAAGAGCTGTTTCAGCCCCATGGCTTAACAGCAGCTCGACAGATAGCTATCTGTCGAGGTTTATGAAATTTAGATTTTCTGTTTAGTTTTTCATTCAATCCATGATTGTATGTTTGTGATTTCTTTTCTCACAACCCTAAACATATAAAAGGATTATTTTAAGGGCTGTCAAAGAGGACACAAGTTGCACAAGTGTTGAGCAAAGTTTGTGGCCGGAGACAAAATTTGCCCTAGTTCATCATTCTTGTGAAGAAGTTGCTGTGTTTGTGCACCATAGGATTTTGTAGCCAAGCATCTTATGGATCTTCATCGTGTTGATGAATTGAAAAACTTTGCAGCCAACAACTCTCTCTAGATGGTAATTGAAGTTGCGTACTGGGATCCACGGAATTGGTTTGTCATGTACTGGGAGCCGTGCATTACAAGGAAAGATTGTTACTACAGAACAAGTCCAATTGGGTATTGGGGTAAGGGTTCAACTGTAGGTTGGTATAAGGTACTGAGATTCATTTACTTGTAACCGCTTATTATGATAATAGTGGATTCTCGGGAGTGGTGACCTTAAAATCACCCGGTAGGGTTTTTGCCATTTAAGTTTTCCCCATTCGTAAACAAATCACCATGTCAATTTATTTTCCGCTGCATACTTAATTTAATTGGTGATTTGTTTGTGCTACCACGCGTTTGCATGTTAATTTAATTAATTAATAAACTTAGCTAATTAATCAATTAATTCATTACAAGGAGTCAATACATTTTTGGCCTATCATCCTGGGTAAGAATTATTGGTCATTTTTGTTCTTTGAGTGTTGCGTTTGTGATTTTATAGAGGAAGAAAGCCTTATTTTGTGATATTTTTAAGTGAAATAGTGGGCATAAATAGTGCGTTTTAAGTCTTTAACAATCCTACTTAACAAACTTTAACAAAAGGATTTTATTGACTTCTTCTAACAAAATAAGGGACCATATTATCTAAAGTGAAACCTTAGGAATTAATTTAGCAACTGATGAAGAACAAATGAGTAGAATAAATTGAATTTTAGACTAAATTTAAAGTAAAATGGCTATTAAAAAAACTTAGGGGAAGTCCAATAAAGACTATTATTTTATCCTTGTGAAACTTCAAAACCCACATTTTCAAATGTGACACTTTAAACTCCACGCTTTCATTATTGTGCTAAACACTTGAAAATTATGAAACACTTGAGAACATATATAGGTGGGGCTTTGTTTGACACAATAACGAAAATATCAAATATGGGACTTAAAATGAGGTGTTTAAAAGTATGAAATTTAATATGACACAAGGATTAAACTATAAGTATTTTATTTTATTTTTTGGTAAAATGTAAACTATACCCTTGAAATTTAGGGTATTCAGATTTCATACTTCAAAGTTTCAGAATTTAGATTTTAAACCCTAACATTATATTTTGTTTTGATTACTACCTCTTTGTCAGTTTTTTTACTAATGTGTCTGTTAAATGACACATCAGCGTGCCACATGTGACAGTCGCTCCAATGAAGTCATGCGACATGGATTTAACAATTACAGATAATTAAATAACTTTAAAAAAATAAAAATAAAATAAATACTATAGAATATACAAAATTACAAATTAAAATAATATAATATAAAATACTTTCAATAATTCTGGGCATTACAAAATTTTCCAAGAAAATCAAAATTTGCTTTGGAAACAAAGAATCAAAATATATATTAAAAAAAAAAAAAAAAAGAACTCAGATGAAAATTAGTACCATTGTATGCAGTATACATCGCTGTGTATGATTGTTCAGGGGTGTATCGTTCTAGTTAGCAGTGCTATGAATTGAAAACCAATTAGAATTGGAGAACCAAACCTGTGTTTACTGAAGTAAGTTTGTAAATGCAGCTAGCCTTGATGTAAATGTTGTGTTTTTGTTCTAATGAAACCTCCATGGCACAAATTCGTTCCCACATCACTTGAAATAACCAAACTCATGCTGAAGTGAAATCCAAACACCCAAATCCCAACTGTCACCACTTGCTCCTAACATGAGTACAATGAACCCTAACATGAGTATATATAGGCAACTAAACCCTAGACTACTAGTACAAGCAGGAATGAGCTTGGGCCTATTACATTGGGCTAATATATGTCTAATATATATCTCTAACACAAGTAACATGCAATGCCCCTTTAAACCTCTTGTGATGTGCATTCACCTTATTGTCATTGTAGTTTTGCTAGGAACTTGAAATTTTGAGCATAAAATTTTCAAATCTTGGGAAATTTATTATAAAAAATAATAACAAAAAATTTAAATTAAAAAAAAAAAAGTTACACTTGCAATAAAATGCTATGCCATTGAAATCTAAGAAATAATAAAAATAAAAGTATAAAAAAAATTGACAAGTTCGCTTCTTTAGTGTAGGTGAGATAATTGAACCTTTTTTTTTTTTTTTTTTGAAAGAGGTGAGATAATTGAACCTCAGATATTTTATCTGGCTACAAAAAATTAATTTTACCAATTATACTAACCAAAGTAGTCCACAAAAAGTCAAATAAGTTTAATGCTTAACATTTTGTGTCAAAATACGATCATATATTTTATGCCTATACAGCTAGATGAATTAGCGAACCATAAGTATATATATACTCACTCCGTCCCAATTTGTTTGTCCTGTTTGAAGAGTCAAACTTTTTAAGAGAGTATCATTTATTGTCTTGTCTGCCTTATAAAAATATATAAGTTGACAAAACTACTCTTAAATAAATTTATTAGCTTTTTTTTTTAAAAGAATGATTTTTAAGGAGACAACTAAAAAGGTGCCCTAATTAGATTGATTTTTTAAATATTTGTTAATTTTCTTTTCAAATAATTTTAAAAATAAAGTAGGGTTATAATAAGAACATTAGTAAATTAATGACTTTTATTTTTAAAAACAGAAAAATATTCTGAAACATTCCAAAATAGAATAAAGGACAAACAAACTCGGATGGAGGGAGTATATAGTTATTAATTTATTATCAATTTGAGCGTTATCAAAAGCGGTAAAGTTTACATTACATTTGCATGTCTGCAAAACAGAGGTGTGTAAGTCATAAATAACCGCAAGAGCAAGAGAAAGAGAGAAGAAGCTATCGAACCAAGCTAGTCCAAAAAGATCAAGCTTGTTTTCACTGCTACATTAATTACATAAATGAAAAATTGCCAGACAGACCTTTGAGCACCTTTAGTGTGAATGAAATGAAACTCTGCTGTACGATTTGGCCCCAAACAAATTAAAGATGGATTGTTTACAAAGAAAAGAGCCTCTTTCTTTATCTGATCTTCAAAGTTGAAAGACTTGTGCGAAAGGTTGGAGATCATGGCATCCACCGTAAGCCCCACCAAGATTTGCTTGTTCATATCATTCCAAAAAAACTTTTCAATGAAGAGTACTGGTGTGTTTCACGCCTGCATGCAATGCAAATCACGTAAAAGTAAAATAAAACAACGATATATATATATATATATAATATATATATATATATATATATATATATATATAACAACGTAAAGTGTAAAAAGGTTAGTAGTACTCATCCTAAAAAAAGGACTTTCTCTCATCTGGAAAACAAATAAAGAATGCCTATCTTTCAAGATAAAGCTAAAGAGTTTCAAGCAGAACGAAAAGCAATATGCTAGACGTAGTTCTAGCTTAACGAAACCTCGATGAATCAAGGAAAAATAAATCTAGAACCCATTAGAAATTTGAGACATTCTCAGAAAACCAGTCTAAAATAATACATATTTTTATTTAAGAGCCTTTTAGGATTTTTTACTGTTTCTTTGAAAATAAAAAGTTCCAAAAATATACTTAAATTTCTAAAAACATCATAAAAGACCAAATTACCCAAACAAAATAACTAAATTTAAGTTTGAAAATAATCAATAACGGACAAAAAATATTAAATTACATGCCCCTCCCTCTTGACATCTAAGTTAGATGTGTATTTAATTTTCTTAGTGATTGTCCCATTTTATTAGAAAGAAATAAAAAATATATTGTACATGTATATAACAGAAAAATCGAATAACTTATGACCGTACCACAAGCACCTTATATTGATTCCGCATCTTAACAAAACATGCCGAGAGAGACAAAAAGAGGGCATGCTCTGGCAAAAACATGATTTCAGCAAAGCAGCAAAACAAATTTGTTGACTACAATGATCAGGCAAAAACAAATATATCAAAAACATTTACAATTATAATACAATGATCTGGCAAATTAAATAGGATAAATTCATGAAAAAAATATTTTAGCAATATTTTTATTAAATTTTCATTTTGATCCTTAAAAATTAAATTAAATTAAATTAATCCTTTGATTTTGATTTTTTTTTTTTTTAACTTCCTTTAGAAATCAGTGTGACATACATGACACAACCTCTGTTAAAAGCCATTGTGTAATAATTAACTTATGTGACATAAATAGCAATGTCAATACCAAGAGATAATTCCTCTAAAAAAAAAAAAAGAGATAAGCATTGCCTAGTCCCTTTATTTGGAAAACCAAGGTTTTTAAATCCCCAATCCCCCGTTATAAGATGAACCTACGATGCTAAAAAGTGGGTGTCTCTATGTGGGTGGGTTGACAGTTGATGCAGGTGGCCTGGGTAAGAATTAGTGGTCATTTTTGTTCTTTGAGTGTTGTGTTTGTCATTATATAGGGGAAGAAAGCCGGAGAAAATGGGCAAATGCCCCTTTCAAAAAAAAAAATCCAACATTTTGTCCTCTTTCTCAAACTAATTAGGGAGATACCCCTCTTTTGAAAATCAAGTTTCTCAAAATCGATTTAGGCTCTATAGTGGCGTTTTTAAGGAGCCTATAGTGACGTTTTAAGGACCTATAATGATGTTTTGTAACTCGATTTCCATAAAATCGAGTTACATGCAATTTTTTTTCTTTTTTTTACCTATAACTCGATTTTATGTATATCGAGTTACAAAACGACACTATAGGTCCTTAAAACGTCACTATAGGGTCCTTAAAACGCCGCTATAGGGCCTAAATCAATTTTGAGAAACTCGATTTTCAAAAAAGGGGCATTTCCCTAATTAGTTTGAAAAAGAGGGAAAAATGCTAGATTTTTTTTTTTGAAAGGGGCAAAAAGCAATTTTGTCCGAAGAAAGCCTTATTTTGTGATATTTTAAAGTGAAATATTGGGCTTAAATAGTGCGTTTTAAGTGTTTAACAATCCTACTTTTTATTTATTTATTTTTTTTTATGAACTTTAACAATCCTACTTTAAAGTTTGTAAATTTACAAACTTTAATAAAAGGATTTTATTGACTTCTTCTGACAAAATATAGGACAATATTGTCTAAAGTGAAACCTTAAGAATTAATTTAGCAATTGAAGAACAAATGAGTAGAATAAATTGAATTTTAGCCTAAATTTAAAGTAAAAAGGGCTATTAAAAAAACTTAGGGGAAGTCCAATAAAGACTATTATTTTATCCTTGTGAAATTTCAAATGTGACACTTCAAACTAGTTTGACTCACTTGGGAACATATATAGGTGGGGCTTTGTTTGACACAATAATAAAAATATCAAATATGGGACTTAAATGAGACATTTAAAAGTATGAAATCTAATCTGACACAAGGATTAAACTGTAAGTAATTTTTTTTTTTTTTTTGGTAAAATGCAAACTATACCCTTGAAATTTAGGGTATTCAAATTTTATACTTTAAAATTTTAAAATTTAGATTTCACACCTTAACATTATATTTTGTTTTGATTATTACCTCTTCGTCAGTTTTTTCGCTGATGTGTCTATTAAATGACACATCAGCATGCCACACATGACGGTTGCTCCAATGAGGGCATGCCACATGGATTTAACAATTACACATAATTAAATAACTTTTAAAAAATTAAAATAAATACTATAGAATATACAAAATTACAAATTAAAATAATTTCAATAATTCGGGGCATTCCAAAATTTTCCAAGAAAATTAAAATTTGCTTTGTAAACAAAGATTAAAAAAATATATATAAAAAAAATTAAAAAAAAAACTCAGATGAAAAATTAGTACCATCGCTGTGTAAGATTGTTCAGGGGTGTATCGTTTCAATTAGCAGTGCTATGAATTGAAAACCAATTAGAATTGGAGAACCAAACCCTTGTTTACTGAAGTACTGAAGTAAGTTAGAAACTGCAGCTAACCTTGATGTAAATGTAGTGTTTTTGTTCTAATGAAACCTTCATGGCACAAATTCGTTCCCACATCACTTGAAATAACCAAACTCATGCTGAAGTGAAATCCAAACACCCAAATCCCAACTGTCACCACTTGCTCCTATTTGCGAATTTAACAACCTCTACATCATGGATGGGTTGAGTCTGATGAAAGAGAGAATGAAGGTCGAACCGAGTTATGTAGAGGGAGAGCGAGTGAATTAGGCATGTTCAGAGCCACAGTCGGTGATGGCTGGTGTTTGGTCATCTATTTGGTGTTTGGCGCATTTTTTTAGCTTTGAAAATGTGTAATATGAGGTTTTACCTCCAAACTTCAAGGATATATTTTACATTTGTGGTCGTAGGTGGGGTTTTTTTGGACACAATAAAGAAAATATCAAATATGAGATTTAAAATAAGACATTGTAAAGTATGAAAATTAGGTGGGGTTTGGATACACGTTGCGTTTTCACGTTTGCGCTTTTTGCCTTCTTTCTTTTTTTTTTTTTTTTTTTTTTCCAGCGCGTGAATAGTAACATCACATGGATTCACTATGCAGGAGACAAACACACTGTTTACACACTGTTCACGCACTGTTCACGGGTCCCACGGCACTATTCACACATTTAAAAATTATTTTGCTACAATATTCTCAGTTTTCAGTTTTCAGTTTCAGCAAAATCCAAACGGACTATTAATCTTACACAAGGATTAAACTACAGGTTTTTTTTTCCCTAAAAACATAAAATGAAAACCAAAAGAAAGAATGAAAATTTCTCATCATTAATTTATCTGATCTCTTGGCTTATATATATATATATATTTGATAGAATCTCTGGGCTTATATTTAGGTAAGCAGCAAAGCACATTTCTAATAACTTTTTATTTTATTTTATTTTATATATATATAATATAGAAATTCTACTCTAGCCTAATCTAAATGTATATATGTATGAAGCTCTCTCTTGGAAACTTGAATCTCGGCTCTAGCCCCTACACCTCACAAGTACTTATACTTGTAGAATGTCCACCATACCAAAGATACACGGTGGTGCATTTCTAATAACTTACTTTGCGGCTGCGAATGAAAATTTTGCTAACCTCAATACGTCAATGGCCTTACACCAAGTTGCTTTTATGATAAAAGTTTTATCAAAGCCTACTTGGGATTAAATTATGACGGTAGCTAAAAATAGAAAATAAAACAAGATGAATTTCAAGCAACATTCTTGTATTAACATATCCATGAACTTAAAGAAAAAAAGAAAGTATAATAAAACAATTCTAGTATTTTAATTATAATGGCAAGTTCAGTTTTTAATCGTAATAACAAATTAATTAACAATACAATGAAACAATTTCTCAAAAAAATAAAAAATAAAAACACACATACACATAAACACACAATACAGTATCCAATATATTAAACGAAACAACCAGCAATAATCCAAATAATATTTATCAATACTCATAGGATTTGAACCTATCATTTTACACTTTTACTGTATATATAGTTTGTAGTAAAGTAAGCACCAAGAAGATGAAAGCAACAACTGTAGAAGCAATACTCCAAGGACTACTAAAATAATCACATCTCAAAGTTGCCTGCCACCTATTCCAAGGTCTCTTATAGAACGCCTTCAACTCTTTGCAGGCACGATAAAAATTGGAGTTCATGTCGACATATATCACATTCTCGACAAGACTGTTCAACAAATTTCTAGCTTCATCGCTATTGCCTAGCAAATTAAGCATGACCCGCTTTCGAACAAGTAAATTCACATCTTTGTTAGTGTTAATAAGGAAACCAAATAGGATAAAATAATCGGTAATGTATGCTTTATTTGAATAATGACATTGCTCCAAAGCCAAAAGGTTTCGGATAATAGTTTCGCTTGAATTGTCTAATGTTAAAGGTGGCATTCTCAAGGCTCCCTTTGTGAATTTTATATCTAATAAGCAACTGCTTGAATCTTTCTTAAACGCCAAACCCGCCTCATGCAATTGGGTTGCGGATTGCAAATGTTTAACTATGTCATTGCCTCTTTTTGGTATCTTTTCGGATGGAGGTAGCCAAAAGGTTCTAAGCAAATCGAGAAAGTGTTTCATTTTCAAATGGGGACTATAACTTATGTGTTGAGTGTTGTAATAATCAAAGTAGTAAAATGTCATGACTTGAATTAAGGACCTGGAGTAGCTTGGGTGAGAGGCAAAGGCATGGTCAAATAGTTTCTCCAAAATAAAGAATGGAAGCTAATTTTCAAGTAAAATCAAGTCAAACCTTATAGCACCCATCAACCATGTTTCTATACATGCACCATTGTCTTCACTCGTCCAATCATTGAAGTAGTCTCTCCAGAACAACTCAAGAATGAAGATGGCATCCATTGTAATAATCTTTACAAAATGATCACTGTCAAGGTGGATGGTCTCAGCATAACAGCATCGAATGTTTTCTTCATTCTCCTTTATAATCCTCACTAAATCCTCCAAGCTTATATCAAAATTCTCAACACGTTCAATGAAATACTTGAGGTATCTCAATTTGCGTTGTTCCATGGTATGCAATTTGTCATTGGCATCATGATGAAAGGGCCCTATTGAAAAAACCTGAGGAGTGTAGTGTTTTTCCTTCAATTTGCGAAGATAATCAGGAACCCTATAGATGCAACTCTCAAGTGACAAGGGGGGCTCCAAATGTTTTAACATTTCTTGAATTTCATTTGCCACGTGTGTACATTGATGTTGAATTTCAATTGATGAACTTGCTCCCCTTCGAATATCTGTCTTTGCTGACTCCATTTTTTCCATCTATAAACTTCACTTTCTGCTTTTCCTGGTGACAAAACAACTTTCACTAGGATTATAAATATTAAATAGATAGTTCCCATTATTTACTAGCTTTAGGGAACTTAGTTGCCCTTTGAATTTCATGCTAGGAAGTAAGAACCTCTTCTTTTTTAAAAATTTAAAATAAAAATAATCTTAACAATGCTCCTCAACGTTAAGCATGATTACCACAGATTGTGGTCTACTTAGCAAGCTTCTTATCGTGTAATGTAACATCTACAGTTTGTGTGTGTTTGTGTTTTTTTATAGATAAAACTACAAAAATCTCCTTGAAGTTTATTGGAGCTTACATTTCGAATCTTTTAGTTTCAAAATCTACTAGTTTCCTCCTTCATTATATTTAATATATTGATCTTGCATTTGCATTAGTTCGTACAAAAATTCCTGCCTATTTTAGCATTAAAAAAAATATATATTTTACATACTCACTTTTCAAAACACAACATGATAGATTATCTATTTTATACTACATTTTATTAAAATATCAATTTTCTTTTTTTTTTTTTAATTGTTTCTCTTTCTTCACACATAATAACCATCATCCACTCTCTTCCTCTATTATTGAGATACATATAAAAAAAAAAAAATTAAACAACTAAATACAAAATTAATAGTGTCAGTGTAAATTTATTGTCGCAAGCTTGTAAATTTACATAATTATACACAGACTGGTGTAGGACATTTTTAGGCAAAACTATGTAAATTTTACATATTTTTCTATTATACACAGACTAACATAAATGCTCACTAACCTCCTTTAGCTAAACATTCACATCAACTCATGCAAAACATTTTGTCTATTTTATCATAATAACCATCATCCACTCTCCTCCTCTATTATTGAGATACATAAAATTAAAAAATAATAATAATAATAAACAAATAAATACAAAATGAATAGTGTTAGTGTAAATTAACTGTCGCAAACTTGTAAATTTACACAATTATACACAGACTGATGTGGGACATTTTTAGGCAGAACTATGTAAATTCTACACATTTTTCTATTATACACGGACTAACATAAATGCTCACTAACCTCCTTTAGCTAAACATTCACATCAGCCCATGCAAAACATTTCGTCTATTTTATCATAAGAATCTACTTTTTCTTAGATTATCTATTTTATACTACATTACGTTAAAATATCAATTTTTCTTGATTTTTTTTAATTTTTTTCTCTTTCTTCACTTACAATAACCACATCCACCCTCTTCTTTCACCTTTGGAATACGTAAAGAAAGAATAAAAAACTATATGCAAAATGAATAGTTCAATATAAATTTATACAGTTACTATGACAACTTTGCAAATTTACACATTTTTAGCTTGACTTTCTGGGTAATTTTGATGGTTAAATGTGTAAAACTGATATCTCTTTCTATTTTGCATTGATTAATGCAAATGCTTTCTTTGTTAAAAAAAAAAGGTAACCTACATCACCATCTAACCAATAATTCAAAATAAACTTTAATTTACCCTAGGTACATAAATAGGTTTTTGTCTTCCCCTAACTTTTTTTCCTAACTCAAGTAACTCAAGTAAAGTACTAATTGAGAATTGCTACATTGACAACATTTTTACAATATTTTCACAACAAATTATAGGTGGTTAGTTGTTATTGGTTCAAATTTGAATCTATCACTGAGATTACTTTTTTGCCTCAACAATAATAACTAGTACAACTTACCACCTATAATTTGTAGTAAAAATGTTATAGACATAGCATTTCTCTTACCAATTTATGAAAAACCATTGATGATATTGATAATAACATCAACAAAAACTCATAATAATCTATCTATGCATGAAAGTATGAATTAGCCCCTTAAATTAGTTATGGAGTTGCTAGTGGCATTTAGTTTAAAAAGAACCAAAACTAAATATCATTGTCATTTTATTATCTTAGCGAAGACTTAGGAGTTAGGACCATTGGAGGGCAAAAAAGAGTTGTTAAGATCAATTTCCAAGATAATTCCTCTGGAGGAACGAATCTCTCCCTTCGAAGGTATTGTCCACTTTAGGAATGGGCCAAGGAGGCCAATGCCACCCGCATGGATTTGCTCAATCCCACATCGGGGAGAGATGCCTCCCACCCGCAGCTTATAAGCATGAGCTCACAAGTGTGGTGTTAATTCCCAAAAGATAGCATCTAACTATCTCCAAAAAAAAAAAAAAAAAAAAAAAAAAAAAAAAAAAAAAAAAATCCATATGATACAACAAAATTGGCTGTAAGGAAAAATAAAAAAGGATTCAAATAACCAATGGTGGCTGTTTTGTTGTTTAATGAAATTAACTACGCGCCACTTTTTTTGGCTGAAAAACTACATGCTAAGTGAGTTCTAGTTTATCTTATATAATATTTAACTAGGTTATGCATCAAACACTAGCCTAATAAAACCAATCCAACCTGACCTCTCAAGTTGATTTTCGTGGATTAGGTTGGATTGAAATTTTATTTTGAGTCTTGGGTTAGGTTGGATTCAAGTTAATAATTTTTTAGCCCATTTGACCATCCCTAACCATCACATATATTATTTTAATTATTTATCTTGTTTTGATTTATTTTGGTTGTTTAAGAATTATTTTTTTATGAATTTAATTAAATTATTTAATGTAATTCTTTATTTTTGATGAATTTGAACATTTGCAATATAAATTAGGTATATTATGTGAATTATAATTATTTATTATTAAAAAAAATCAAATAATTAATGAAAGTCTAATTTTTTTTATAAGGTGTGAAACATGTAATCACAATCCACCAGTTCAACCCACTCGGTCAACCCAACCCATGTGAGTTAGTTAAATTGATCTCTACACATGTGATGGGTTGGATTGGGAATTTCTTAACCTAACAAGCTCGAGTTGGGTCCAAAAAATCCTCCAACCCCACCCACTAATTGACCCATGAAACATTCTTATATTTAACCAAAACTTATTATGTATAATAATATATACAAAACTGAAGATGTTTAAATTTTGGTTAATCATTTAATATTGTAACATATAAATTTTAGAGACCTTACTATTTTACATTTCATTATTTTAATATATATATTGTGGGGCCCCAAATATTTGGCAACCCCGGCCTACTCCACATCAGGCCCAAGGTCCACACCGAGGAGAGGGCATAATCCGAAGATAAGCGGACGAGGCCCAAGTCGTCCAAGGTCCACGCCGAGGAGGCCCATGTCCTCAACAGGCCGACGTTAATGGAAAGGAGCTGTCACTCGCTCATTAAATGCACGCCACCAACATTCTAATCACATCAATGATGAATTGACTAGCTAACAGTGATGCCTTGGTTGCTTTAACTAATAGAAAGCCTGCAAAGGCGGCTGATGGGACAGGCACTCAAGTATAGGCTGGGATGATCAATAAGTGGACGGCAGAGACCAACTAAACAAGTCTATATAATAGATAGCACCTGCGCCAAATAAAGGAGAGGGGGATCTTTAGGGGGTCCAGGGATAACCCTTGTCTAGGCCAGTTCTAAGTAAAGAGATCCTCGGATTAGATTCTCGAACTAAGCCGAGAACAAAATTTCTTCTTGAACATCAAGCAAAGGTCATCGTTATTATCCTCACAAACATTCAGTCAAATTCCTTTACTATTATTTCTATGAATCTCACATCGATCATCGTTTGCTTTGCTGGTACCTAACCCTTCTACTCACGCTCTACAAATTTTATTGTTTAGATCCAATTTAATTTGAGTCCTTACAATTGGCACCGTCTGTGGGAAGGATTTGTGCACTAGCAAGTGCGATGGTTGGTGTGAAAAGATTAAGAGCAACACTTCTAAAAAAAAAAAAAAAACAAAAACAACACAGCGTGCGGCAACAACGTTCACTCAGAAGGCAACAATCGCAAGAAACAAAAAGATGTGAAAAATAAAAAGGATGAAGTGGGTCTACTTCTTTATTAATATATGAAGAAAAAGTTACATTTTACAATTGATGCCCATGCAGGCTTGTTCTAAAGCTAACTACAAAGAAAGACGCCTAGTAAGGCTGGTTGAGGAGCAAGAGAAGAGGAAATGGAGGAAGGAAGGCAACGTTGAGGGGGAAGGGGCCGCGGCACCGGACGGTTCCCCCTCTCAGTTTCGCCTGGTTTCCCTTCCAAACACATCACTGCCAGCTTGAAGGGGCTGACGGATCCAGGTTTGGGGGAAGGAGGTTACGTTCTTTCTGGATCCTCCGCCAAAGAGCAAGGAGGGGTCCACCTTTGGTTAGGTTGAAAAGAAGAAAGATATTTAGCCTTCTCCTACCCCGATCCCAGCATGACGTCCAGGGTCAGGGTGCCATCCTTGGCTCCTGAAAGGGGCTAGGCTTCCTCGTAACCGCCCTTTCCAAGGGCCAATTCATTTTATGGGGCACAAACCGCTATTTTTGCAGAGCCCCTGAACAGTGTGTTGGTGAATGTGTTTGTAAGGCTTGAAGAAAAGAGTTGTCCCAGAGAGGACTTTTATAGAAGGCAAAAATTGGTGAGAGCCAACCGGCACAAAATCCCAGGGAGAGATTTCCGGAAGCATTAACTCCGCCCAATTTCCAAGGGACTTATCCACCGCTAGATCCTTGCAAATTCCCAAGGATATTAATGACGAGGCACCTCATTAACGAGAAGGCATCGAAGCGTCAAAGCGCGTTACTCAAACAGCCCAAGGGATGCCTCGTAATCAAAAGAGGCACGCCAAATGAAGAGATTAGAACAGAGCAGGGTCCCCTCCTCGGCGGAGAAAATCAAAGAACTAGGTACTGGACAAAACCAAGGTCTTGCATGGTCCTCGGACTCAAGCCTCTAGGGAAAACAGCTATTTAAGATTGAAAATTAAGAGTTGCATGGTCTTCAGACCCAAGCCTCTGGGGAAACTAACTACTTAAAGAAAGAAAGTTACTTAAAAATCAAAGAACTAGGTACTGGATAGAACCAAGTCCTTGCATGGTCCTCGGACTCAAGCCTCTAGGGAAACCAGCTACTTCAGACTGAAAACTAAGAGTTAGAAAGAACCTAGGCATTGCATGGTCCTCAGACCCAAGCCTCTGGGGAAACTAACTACTTAAAGAAATAAAGTTACTTAAAGAAAGAAAGTTACTTAAAAATCAATGAACTAGGTACTGGACAGAACCAAGGCCTTGCATGGTCCTCGAACTCAAGCCTTTGGGGAAACCAGTTACTTCAGATTGAAAACTAAGAGTTAGACAGAATTTAGGCATTGCATGGTCCTTGGACCCAAGCCTCTGGGAAAACTAACTACTTAAAGAAAGAAAGTTACTTAAAAATCAATGAACTAGGTACTGGACAGAACTAAGGCCTTGCATGGTCCTCGGACTCAAGCCTTTGGAGAAACCAGCTACTTCAAACTGAAAACTAAGTGTTAGACAGAACCTAGGCATTGCATGGTCCTCGGACCCAAGCATTTGGGGAAACTAACTACTTAAAGAAAGAAAGTTACTTAAAAATCAAAGAACTAGGTACTGGACAGAACCAAGGCCTTGCATGGTCCTCGGACTCAAGCCTCTGTGGAAACCAGCTACTTCAGACTGAAAACTAAGAGTTAGACAAAACCTAGGCATTGTATGGTCCTTGGACCAAAGCCTCTGGGGAAACTAACTACTAAAAGAAAGAAAGTTACTTAAAAATCAATGAACTAGGTACTGGACAGATTCAAGGCGTTACATGGTCCTCGGACTCAAGCCTTTGGGAAAACCAGCTACTTCAGACTGAAAACTAAGAGTTAGACAGAACCTAGGCATTGCATGGTCCTTGGACCCAAGCATTTAGGGAAACTAACTACTTAAAGAAAGAAAGTTACTTAAAAATCAATGAACTAGGTACTGGACAGAACCAAGGCCTTGCATGGTCCTCGAACTCAAGCCTCTGGGGAAACCAGCTACTTCAGACTGAAAACTAAGAGTTAGACAGAACCTAGGCATTGCATGGTCCTCGGACCCAAGCATTTGGGGAAACTAACTACTTAAAGAAAGAAAGTTACTTAAAAATCAATGAACTAGGTACTGGACAGAACCAAGGCCTTGCATGGTCCTCGAACTCAAGCCTCTGGGGAAACCAGCTACTTCAGACTGAAAACTAAGAGTTAGACAGAACCTAGGCATTGCATGATCCTCGGACCTAAGCCTTTGGGAAAACTAACTACTTAAAGAAAAAAAGTTACTAAAAAATCAATGAACTAGGTACTGGACAAAATCAAGGCCTTGCATGGTCCTCGGACTCAAGTCTCTAGGGAAACCAGCTACTTCAGACTGAAAACTAAGAGTTAGACAGAACCTAGGCATTGCATGGTCCTCGGACCCAAGCCTCTGGGGAAACTAACTACTTAAAGAAAGAAAGCTACTTTAAAAATCAATGAACTAGGTACTGGACAGAACCAAGGCTTTGCATGGTCCTTGGACTCAAGCCTCTGGGGAAACCAGCTACTTCAGACTATGAACTAAGAGTTAGACAGAACCTAGGCATTGCATGGTCCTCAGACCCACACCTCTGGGGAAATTAACTACTTAAAGAAAGAAAGCTACTTTAAAAATCAATGAACTAGGTACTGGGCAGAACCAAGGCATTGCACTGTCCTCGGACTTAAGTCTCTGGGGAAACCAGCTACTTCAGACTATGAACTAAGAGTTAGACAAAACCTAGGCAGTGCATGGTCCTCGGACCCCAGCCTCTGGGGAAACTAGTCACAATAGGACGATCTAAGCATTGGGCAGAACCAGGATTTTGTACTGACCGTAGGCCCAAACCTACGGCAGGGCTAACCCCTTTGGTTCCAAGTAGTGAGCCCTGCTAGGAACGAAAACCAAGTAAAGCTGAGTGCTAAAGCACAACAACTTAAACCTACCCATCCTAGAGGAACTAGCAAGGAACTCAGGCTAAAAAGTATAGATTAGAAAGAGAAGAAGACTTACAGAAATAAGGAAAAAATCCTCGGGCGGACCCTTTGTGCTAAAGAAAGTTGCAGGGATAGTTGAAAGGATGGTGACACGAACAGAAAGGTAAGGTCCGACAATCCAATACAATAGGCCCGAGAATGTCAAAATCCTCCTCCCCGCCCAAGAGGTCGGACAGCAGAATTTTGAGGGGCTATTGTGGGGCCCCAAATATTTGGCAACCCCGACCCACTCCACATCAAGCCCAAGGTCCACGCCGAGGAGAGGACATAATCCGAGGATAAGCGGATGAGGCCCAAGTCGTCCAAGGTCCACGCCGAGGAGGCCCATGTCCTCGACAGGCCGACATTGATGGAAAGGAGCTGTCACTCGCTCATTAAATACACGCCACTAACATTCTGATCACATCAATGATCAATTGACTAGCCAACAGTGATGCCTTGGTTGCTTCAACTAACAGAAAGCCTGCAAAGGCGGCTGATGGGATAGGCACTCAAGTATAGGCTTGGATGATCAATAAGTGGACGGCAGAGATCAACTAAACAAGACTATATAATCGATAGCACCCGCGCCAAATAAAGGAGGGGGGGGATCTTCAGGGGGTCCAGGGACAACCCTTGTCTAGGCCAGTTCTAAGTAAAGAGATCCTCGGATTAGATTCTTGGACTAGGCCGAGAACAAAATTTCTTCTTGAACATCAAGCAGAGGTCATCGTTATTATCCTCACAAACATTCAGTCAAATTCCTTTACTATTATTTCTATGAATCTCATGTCGATCATCGTTTGCTTTGCTGGTACCTAACCCTTTTACCCACGCTCTACAAATTTTATTGTTTAAGTCCAATTTAATTTGAGTCCTTACATATATATATATATATATATTTTTTTTTTTTTTGAAAGAGAAAATAAAAAATAGGAGCAGTGTGATTATTTTGATATAGATGAAACTGTTATTTTCTGAAAATAAAAGAATTAAAATATAGCATAGCATAGACATAATCTTTTTTGGCTTACATCAAGTGAGTGTTGAAATTAGAGAGATTTGGACTCAAGTTCTCCCTATCAATAGAACTAGAAAATGCTAGTGATGCTCAAGATTCTTGGTTATGAAATGTTATCACAACTTAATTAATTTGAGCTCTAACAAAAACTGGCGAGACACATATTAAATCATTACAGATAATAGAGAATGGAATAACCCTTCAGACAGAGAGAGAGTGTATAGTACCTTCTAAAACAATATAACTTTGTTATGCCACTGAAAATGAAAGGAAGGCACCAAACACCTTTAATTTGGCCACTTTGGTTGAAGAAATCTAAATTTCATGTGTCTTCAATCCAAACTATCCCATAAATGAATTATATATATAAGCAACAAATTTGCTCCCTTTTTTTACATGTAGGTCCCATTCTCTCTCTTTATCTATCCTATTTTTTGCTTTTTCTTTTTCTTTTGTCTTCAAAGGAAATTAGTATTTAATTCTTGCCTTTTTTCTTTTCTTTGTCTACAACGATTTTAGTCGTGAGTTTCAATGATCCTTGCAGACTCTAACACAAATACCCCACACAATTAGCTAGATTGCCAACTCTTTGGGGATCTCCTTCATTTTTGCGTAGAAATACACGTCTATAATAAGGGGATCAAATTGAATAAGTTCTTTTATATAGGTTTATACAAAATATGAAAGTTTGAGAGGCCAAATAGGATTCATCCACATGCAACCACATATATATAGAGAGAGGAAGATTTTGTATGAAAATGAAATCGTAATTTCTATTTGGATTGAGGAGGAAGGGAGAAGGAATGGAGGAAAGTAAAATAGAGTATGCTGAAAATAGAATAATTTTTTTAGGTTATTTTTACACTACTTTGCCCTACTCTACTCCTTCTCTTCCTCTCTCAATCCAAACAGACATGAATTACGGAAGAGTATAAGTTTTATATCGAAACCCATAAAGTTTAAATTAACTCTGAAGATGTTTTAGCAAGAAAGAGGTGTATAAATTATTAGCAACCAAGAAAAAGAGATCTAGAAGGTATTGCACCAGTCCAAAAGGATGAAGCTTCTTGTTTTTCAATGGTACATAAATGAAAACTGCCCGACAGACCTTAAAGCTTTAGCTTCCTTCAGTAAATGAAATGAAAATATGCTTTAGAGTACGACCCAAACAATAGATGAATTGGTTATAAAGAAAAGAACCTCTTTCTTAATCTCTTCAAAGTTCAAAGACCTGTGTGAGTTGGAGCATCCAGTACTGCAAGCCCCACCAAGATAATAAGAGCCAAAAGTAAAATAAAATAGAAAAATTTTGGAGTGGTTTACACCCTTTGAATTCTCTTTGGGGTACTACTACACTCACCCTGGAAAGTTTTATTCACACATACTAGAGAATGCCTTATCGGTTATCTCTCAATATGGAGTTGAAGAGCCTGTAATAGTTGCTACTCAGAAGAATCAGACCTCATTTCCTTCAATCATCAAAAAGTTGCTACTCACTCAAACCCCGTTCAACTCTCTCTGTGGAAGTTTCTCACAGACAGCAACATCGATCTTGTCATTGGATCTGTTTCTGTACGAGATCAAGCCTAGTCACGACTACTATCTCAGATACGCAACCACAGGTTTGTATGTCGTATGCTACCAGCTAGTACCACACTGTTTGTGGATTTGAGAATTACCGTGGCGACCTCTTCATCGCATCGTTCGTGGGTTTAAGATCATCACCGCGCAGCAAAAGCAAACCTTCAACGACAACGAGACGGACCCACCTAGCTTCATTCTACAGATGCGGCTACAGAAATACAAATACATATGTTGCTTCACTTGCAATATTTGCAACGAGCACAATCCAAGTGCACATGAAGATGGAGTTAATTTAGGACACGCGGCCCATCAAACAAAACACTTGGATTAAAAATGTGGGCCGCCCATGTCTAAATAAGCAAACCACTTCACCAAGAACTTGGGCTTTTGGCTTAACCAAGTTATTCTCAAAGTGGAGGCCATCATTCCAAAGTTTTATTTTGTTTTAATTTTTTTTTTTAAATTGCTCTTTACAGTGTTACAAGGTGCCAAAATATATACATAGTTTCTCCAAAAAAAAAAAAAAAAAAAGCCAAAAAATATAGCTTGTCTTGTCAGTGGTGTAATTCTATGCAAAAAATTGACACAAAATCCTATCTACCTCAACAGTTTTGCTATGCCAACCAAATATAGTGCCATGTTTGTGACACAAGATCATGTCATGTCAATCGAGTAGCATAGGTGCCACACTAAGCTATACATTCAAGACCTTTCATATTCAAACTTTCACCTTTAGTTTGAGGGGGGTGTTAGATATATTATGGCCCAAGTGACTCAAATCAATCGTAGGCCAATGTACTTGTAAAACAAGCATATTAACCTTTGATTAGTCTATAGTTAGCCTATGGTTAGACATATATTCTCTAGTATATAAACTCTACATTGGGTTCATTATTATATAAGTGCTTAATATAATATAATATGTAGCCATTACAAGCTTTCTCACTGTGGACATAAGTCGTTAGGTCTAACCACGTAAAACTTTATGTGTATGCTTTCTCTATCATGCTTCCGCTCATCATTCAATCATCTCACACAATCACACAACAACTTTCACAACAATGCTTTTCAAAAAGATAAGAGGAATGAGAAGGATTGTGAAGTAGAGAGAAATTACTCTACTTCTACTACCACACTCATACTCACACACACGCACACACAAACACAATTTTGAGCTGTTGTATCTACTTCAAACTAGAGCAATCAATATAGAATGTGCATTTGATAGAACTACTTGTTGGGAATTGGAAGTTGGTTCCTTCTTGCTTCACCCTTTGGGATTTATAATGGATTAAGAAAGCTTTTATTATCCGTCTCTCTAAAAGGGTCATCTCTCTAAAAGGGTTTAGGGTTTTGCATGGTGGATTTTTTAGGATTAAAAATGGCAACCTTGAGTTTTGTTCTTGGTTGGGTAATAAGATTGTTTATTTTACCAATCTAGAAAAATACATATTTTAAAGAGTCCTTTAGGATTTTTTACCATCTTCTCTACCAAATAAAAATTTACAAAAATATAGTTAAATTTCCTACATCATCATTAAAGATCAAATCACCCAAATAAAATAATTTAATTTAATTTTGAATATAATCGATGACAAACAAATTATTTAATTATGCACCCCTTCGTCTTGATATCTAAATATCTAAATGTTCGTTTGGGAATAACTTATCTAACTTTTTGCTCAAATTTTTTTGTTGAAAATATTGTAGATAAAAAGTAAGAGTTAAATGAAATAAGTAGGTGACTTACACCACATGAGACACATAAATAGTAGAAAAAAAAAAAAGCAATAATCTAGCTTATAAGTGCATTCCAAATGGGCACTAAAGTGTAGTGGGCATTCTTTAATGGATAATGTTTGGCTACAAACTTGGTTGTAGCTTAATGCTACAACTTAATTTTAAAAAATTACATTGTTACATGTTTTGAAACTTTAACCGTTAATCATTGGATTGCATATTTTTTACGCTTTAAACACACGTCAAATTTTGTATCAATCGTATGTCATTTACTACATGAATCATAAATTTATTTTTTAAACATAATTTTAGTCTTTAGATTCTTAGACTGCAAAAACTTACAATTTAAACAATTAATTGATAACATAACTATTGATCTTTGATCTTCTGAAAATTTTGAAAGCATGTGAATATAAGAAAAAAAAAATGTAATCTAATGGTAAATTTGTCAAAATCCATATATAATAAAAAGATATTAAGTGAAATTATAGCCTTAAACTATAACAAAATTTGTAGTCAAACTTTGTCCTTTTTTAATTTGTGTTTCCTTCTACAGTATTCTACATCAAAGACTTATCCATAAACACCAATAAGATCTCTTTCAAATATTCTAATTCCTTATGAATTTAATTAAGGAGCCTCCATCTAACTAGAACAAGATTTAGCCTTGCTATGTTAGATGTCTTACGTAAAGAGAGAAATTGGATTGACATCATAGTGTTTGTTAGGACCCTGACTAATGTACAGTGTAGACTACAGGGCTAGACAATCCGTGAGGCAGGGCAACCTGATGGACAATGCAGGGTAGTGTGTTGGGCCGTGCAAGGAGTGTGTTAGGATGAGCTGTTGTGACAGGGTGGCACGAGAAGCTTGTATCCAGTAGCTATAAGGTGTTGTACTGTTGTAGCTATTCTTGTATTGCATTTGTGTGTTGTACTTAGTTAGTTAGGCTTAGTTAACTAAGCTGTGCTGTGTTGTACCTAGTTAGTTAGAAGAGGATATAAACCACAATTCAGAGTGGAAGAGTCATTGAAGAATAATACATGAAAATAGCTAATTCTTGAATTGCTATAGGAGGAAGATTCCCTCGAAGAATCAATCAATGGAGGCCTAGTTCCCTCGAAGAACTACTAAACTGAAAATCAATATATTGGATTCTTATCATTTGGCATCAGAGCCGGTTCAATCATGGTGCAAGAAACAAGATACTCCCTTTTGAGCGAGACTGTTTCAGTGGTTCAGCAGAGGTTAGATGATCATGCCTCTGCCATGGAAATGATCTCTCGAAGGCTGGAAGCTTTAGACAACAATTTCAAAGGATTGCAAGCTACGTTTGAAGAAAGACTACCAGCAAGGCAACAACGCGAAGGCTCTGTTCCTCAACCAGGAAACAATCAAGAAACAGAGGTGCGACCAAAGCAAGCTCACCAAAGACCTGAGGTAGGTTTTCAATTCCCAAAACCTATTAGATTGGAGTTTCCTAGGTTCAGTGGAGGTGATCCTTCTGCTTGGATTTTTAGAGCTGAACAATTCTTTAGGTATTATGAAATTCCTAGAGAAGAGAAGGTTTTGAATGCTTCTTATCATCTTGATGATGAGGCTTTAATCTGGTTTCAAGATTGTGAAAGATCTTTGGATTCATGGGAAACATTTGTTAGAGCTATACAGGTCAGGTTTGGACCTTCCTCATATGATGATCCTATGGAAAATTTGACTAAGCTTAAACAGAGTACTACGGTGTCTGTTTATAAAAGTCAGTTTGAGATGTTGAGCAATAGGATCAAGAATTTACCTGAGTCTCATAAGCTGAGTTGTTTTTTAAGTGGATTAAAGGATGAGATAAGGTTAGCTGTGAGGATGCAAAATCCAAGGACATTGAGTGCTGCTTTTGGGATAGCCAAAATTCAGGAGGAATATTTGTTCACATGTAGGAAGGCTTATAGACCATTACACGAATCTAGCAAGACTAATTGGCAAGAATATCCAGCAACGAGGCATGACAATAAAGCTGAAGCTAAGGTGCCTATACAAAAGATCACATCAGCCCAGATGGAAGAGAGAAGAAAGAAAGGCTTATGTTATTACTGTGATGAAAAATGGCAACCCAGACACAAATGCAAAGGACTTAAACTGTTCATGATTGATGAAGTTCAAGAAGTGTGTCAAAGGGAAGTAGGGAATGAGGATCTAACTACAGAATTGCAATTGAACCAAGCTGATATTACTCTATATGCATTATTGGGCAGTCCTTCTCCGGGTACCATGAGGGTGTTGGGTCAGATTAGGGGACATTGGGTGGTGATTCTTTTAGATACTGGGAGTTCCCATAATTTCCTTGATGCTGTTTTGGTAAGAACTTTGAAGTTGGTTGTGGACACTACAAGAATTTTGGAGGTGAAGGTGGCTAATGGAGAGGTGATAAGAACTTAAGGAGAATGTAAAGATTTAATGCTTAAAATGCAAGACAATTAGTTTATAGTGAATTTGCATGTGTTGTCTTTAGGGGGCTGTGATGTAGTGCTGGGAACTCAATGGCTTTGCACTCTTGGCATTATTAGTTGGGATTTCAAGCAACTCAAGATGGGGTTCATGTATCAAGATAGACAAATATGGTTGCAGGGTATTAAACCTACGGGGTCCTTGATTCAGGCTGCAAATGAATTTCTTAAGCAGCCAATCACTAAGGGGCTGTTTTTGTAGATTGTGTCTAATGATGTGGCTGACATATCCAAGGTTTCAGAGATTCCCACAGAAGTGTTATCCTTGCTTGCAGAGTATGCTACTGTTTTTGATGAACCAAAGGGCTTACCTCCTTGTAGAGGACATGAGCATCAAATTCTCCTCAAGCCAGGTACTCAACCAACTTGTCAAAGACCCTACAGGTATCCATATTATCAAAAGATTGAAATTGAAACCATTGTTAAGGACTTGCTTGAGTCTGGTTCAATCTGAAATAGCTAAAGTCCTTTTGCTTCACCAGTGTTGTTGGTAAGGAAGGCAGATGGGAGTTGGAGGATGTGTGTGGACTATAGGGCTCTTAACAATGATACTGTCAAGGATAAGTTTCCCATTCCGGTGGTGGATGAACTCCTGGATGAATTGAGTGGGGCTTGGGTGTTCTCTAAGCTGGATTTGAGGTCTGGTTATCACCAGATCAGAATGAAGGAGGAGGATGTGGAGAAAACAGCTTTTAGGACTCATGAGGGCCACTATGAGTTCTTAGTCATGCCCTTTGGGTTAACTAATGCTCCTTCTACATTTCAATCTCTCATGAATGATGTGTTCAAGCCTTTTCTCCGGAAGTTTGTCCTTGTCTTTTTTGATGATATTCTAGTCTATAGTAAAGACATGGGTTCTTATGTTTTTCATCTCAGGTCAGTCTTGAAGGTGCTGCTTGATCATAAGCTGTTTGCCAAGAGAAGTAAATGCATTTTTGCTTGCTCTGAAGTTGAGTATTTGGGACATGTTATCTCGGGCCATGGAGTGAAGATTGATCCTAAGAAGACTCAAGCGATGCTAGAATGGCCTATTCCTAAAAATGTGAAAGCTTTGAGAGGGTTCTTGGGGTTAACGGGTTACTATAGGAAGTTTATAAGAGGTTATGGGTCCATTGCTGCCCCATTGACTGACCTCCTTAAGAAGGATGCCTTTGGGTGGACTGAACAAGCTGACCAAGCATTCCAGAGTCTCAAACAAGCTGTTTCCCAACCTCCTGTCCTTGCCTTACCTGATTTTTCTCAACCCTTTGTAATAGAGTGTGATGCTTCTGGTTTTGGAATTGGGGCTATGTTGATGCAACAAGGAAGGGCCATTGCTTTTTACAGCCAACCTTTGAAAGGTAAGAGTTCTCATTTCTCCACATATGAGAAGGAATTATTGGCCCTTGTTACAGCTGTACGAAAGTGGAGACCATATTTGTTTGGGAAGCCCTTTGTGATCAAAACTGATCATCAAAGCCTGAAGTACCTACTAGAGCAGAGAATTGGCACTCCTATGCAGCAAAGATGGATATCTAAGCTCCTTGGTTACTCCTTTATCATTGATTATAAGAAAGGAAAGGAAAATGTAGTAGCTGATGCATTATCAAGACAAGGTGAGAAGGATTCCAAATCAGTTTTGCTTAATCAAGTGGAGTTGGGAGACTCTAATGACTTTTTAGTCTCTGAGCTGGTTCATTGTGATCATTCAGCCTTTAGTTTGTTTTGTTTGGACAGTTGTAATAGCTTATTTCTCATTTCTTTCCCTCATCCAACTTGGCTTGAGGAATTGAAAGCTAGCTATACCACTGATGAGGAGGTGCAAGATATCCTACAAACACTCCATTCTAATCTGGCTGTTGTTGGTAAGTTTAGTCTGCAGAATGGACTTTTGTTGTATAAAGGCAGACTCTACTTGGGGTCTAATTGTGGTCTGAAGCCTAAGGTGATGAGTTTGGTGCATGACAGTCCATTAGGTGGTCATTCTGGTTATTTGAAAACCTTTCACAGAGCTAAAAGGGATTGGTTTTGGAAGGGGATGAAGAAGGACTTGAAGGAGTATATTAAAGGATGGGAGATTGGGTTTTCCTTAGGCTGCAGCCCTTCAAACAGCACTCCCTTTGTTGGTCTAAGGTAGGAAAGCTGGCACCAAAGTTTTTTGGTCCTTTTTAGATTTTGCAGAAGGTGGGATCAGTGGCTTACAAATTGGATTTGCCTTCTACTTCTGGGGTACACCTTGTGTTCCATGTCTCTTGTTTGAAGGCTAAGGTTGGCCAATCAGTTACTCCAATCCCAACACTTCCTCCAGTTGATGCTCATGGCCATATCAATCCAGAACCAAAAGTTATTTTGCAGCAAAGACAATGTCAGACCAGAAGAGACAAGGATGCTACTGAGGTTTTGGTTCACTAGGAGGGTTCTTCTCCAGTTGATGCCACTTGGGAGCTTCTTCATAAACTACAGGTTCAATACCCTCACCTTGTGGGCAAGGTGTTTTAAAGGGAGGGGTATTGTTAGGACCCTGACTAATGTACAGTGTAGACTACAGGGCTAGACAATCCGTGAGGCAAGGCAACCTGATGGACAATGCACGGTAGTGTGTTGGGCCGTGCAAGCAACCTGATGGACAATGCAGGGTAGTGTGTTGGGCCGTGTAAGGAGTGTCTTAGGATGAGCTGTTGTGACAGGGTGGCACGAGAAGCTTGTATCCAGTAGCTATAAGGTGTTGTACTGTTGTAGCTATTCTTGTATTGCATTTGTGTGTTGTACTTAGTTAGTTAGGCTTAGTTAACTAAGCTGTGCTGTGTTGTACCTAGTTAGTTAGAAGAGGATATAAACCACAATTCAGAGTGTAAGAGTCATTGAAGAATAATACATGAAAATAGCTAATTCTTGAATTGCTATAGGAGGAAGATTCCCTCGAAGAATCAATCAATGGAGGCCTAGTTCCCTCGAAGAACTACTAAACTGAAAATCAATATATTGGATTCTTATCAGCGTTCACATTTGGATGGTTCCACTATGACATCACAACAAAGCTTTTGCGAGGTTGGAGCATATGGTTTTGTCTTTCAAAATTCAAATACTCCTTTTTTTTTTAGAGGGCTGTGGATTAGATGTGTGCTTTTCATAGTGATGTCTTCCATTTTCTTTTCTCTCTGTTTTTTCTCATTGAATGATTACTAATTTGTAATCTTCAGGAGATTGTCTAGTACACTTTCTGTGTGCTAGATTGTCCCATTTTATTAGTGAAATTTGTATAACTTCACCCAAAAAAAAAACACTGCATATAACTGAAAAATCAGATAATTTATGACTGTACCACAAGCAGCTTATATTGATTTCACGTTTCAACATAACCTTCCAAGAGAGACGAAAAGAGAACATTAGTTGAATTTGTCACATATATTCAGCAAAGGAGCAAAAAAAAAAAAAAATTTATTGACTCCAACAATTAGTATCAAAAACATTTACAATTATAATGCAATGAATTGGCAAATTTTTTTTTTTTTTTTTGAGAAACGGGATAAATTTATTAAAAAAATATTTTAGCATTTTTATTAAACTTTCATTTTGATCCTTAACAATACAATTAAATTAAATAAATCATTTTGATTTTTTTTTTTCTTTTAGGGCCTTTTGAAATCGGTGTGATATACATGATATATACAATCTCTATTAAAAGTGAATATATACCAAGAGTTAAGCATCCAATAGTGTAAGCCCCCCCAAGATTTGCTTGTTCATAGCATTCCAAACAAGCTTTTCAATGAAGAGTACTAGTGTGTTTCATGCCTGCAATGCAAATCATGCAAAAGTAAAATAAAACAGCAAAATACATACATACATACATACATACATATATATAACAACGTAAAGTGTAAAAAGGTTCGGAGCTACTACTGCTACTACACTACCCCTAAAAGGTCTTCCTCTCATCTAGAAAACAAATAAATAAATTAAAGAATGCCTATCTTTCAAGATAAAGCTAAAGAGTTTCAAGCCGAATGAAAAGCAATAAGCTAAATATAGTTCTAACTTAACGAAGCCATGACGAATCAGGGAAAGATAAATCTAGAACCCATTAGAAATTTGAGACATTCTCAGAAAAATATTTTATTTCAATCTACTGAAAACAAGTCTAAAAAAATACATATTTTTAAGAGTCCTTTTGGATTTTTTACCATCTTCTCTGAAAATAAAAATTACAAAAATATAATTAAATTTCCTACAACATCATAAAAGACCAAGTTACCCAAATAAAATAACTAAATTTTAAGTCTGAAAATAATCAATAATGGACAAAAAAAAATTTAATTACGTGCCCCTCCGTCTTGACATCTAAATATCCAGCTTCTCAAGATATTTATGCAAGACGTACACTTACTACATCAGAGACTTATCCCTAAACACCGATATGATCTCCCGTTGCGGCAATTAACACAAGAAAAATGAAAATAATACAAGATAAATTGAATAATTAAAATTATGAATAATATTTTTTTGGAAGAAATTACACAACACTATTTGGACACCTCCTCTCTTCACTTTCTCCATGTGCACATATCTGACCTAATATATCTACTCCAATACATTTCAGCCCATTAATTTGTATATTTAAAAAATAACAAAGTCTCGTTTTTCAATATAAGATTACACATTTAATTAACTTTTTTATCTTCCATATTAACTCTCACCCCCGCATCTTTACATTTAAGTTGTCAATTTTAGCTAAGGGTCTTGTAACTGAATTTTCACTTCCTCATGCACAAAGTGATTGAGAGTCTAGGCAAGAAATGGTTTGAACTGCGAGATTAACAGCATATATATTTTAATTATCTCTTCAAAAAAAAAAAGTTGTCAATTTTATTCATTTTAATTATTTAATATTAAAATACTACAACATCTCCTTTAAATATTCTAATTCCTTAAGAATTTAAGTAACCCCATCTAAGTAGAACAAGATTTAGCCTTACTATATGTTTATGTCTTACGTAAAAAGAGAAATTCGATTGACATCATAGTATTCATATTTCATATTTGAATGGTTCCACTGACATCACAATAAAGCTTTTGAGGGGTTGGAGAATATGGTTTTGTCATTCAAATACTCAGTTTTTTTTTAGAGGTCTTTGGATTAATTGTGTGTTTTTCATAGTGATTGTCCCCTTTTTTTAGGGGAAAAAAAAAAAAAAAAAGATTGTACATGTACAACAAGTAGCTTAACAAATTGAGAGACAAAAAGAGAGTATTAGTTGAATTTGTCACATAAATTCAGCAAAGCAGCAAAACAAATTTATTGACTACAATGATCTGGCAAAAACATATATCAAAAACATTGACAATTATAATACAATGATCTGGCAAATTAAATAGGATAAATTCATTAAAAATATATTTTTGCATTTTTATTAAATTTTCATTTTGATCCTTAACAATTAAATTAAATTAAATTAATCTTTTGATTTTTTTTAAAATTTTTTATGTTTAATGTCCTTTTGAAATCGGTGTGATATACATGATACAACCTCTGTTAAAAGTCATTGTGTGTCAATTAATTGTATTAAATAATTAACTTATGTGACATAAATAACTGACAGGGTTTAGACCCCTTTAAACCACAAATAGATTGCGTAGCCTAGATTAATTAGCCAAGTTTTTACTTAGTCAGATTAAGCAATTCTAGGTTAAAGCAATCAAATAATCATATCAAAAATATAATGCAGCGGAAAAATAAATAACACAGAGATATGATCACCCAGGAAACCACACGGAAAAACCTGGGGAGGATTTTACCCACCGATCCTCAAGGCAAAACGGAATCCACTAAGAAAGAATTGAAGTTCTTACAAAAGGACTTACAAGCTCCCCGCTTGACTTCCTAATGCTACCCACCAGTAGTAACTTCCTGACACGACCACGCGCAGGCTCCGAGTCCACGGACTACTTCTTTCTTTGTATTCCTTCAATCAGGTACAAACTCCCCGCTTGTTTATCTTTAAGCTTCAATGGCAGCAACCAAGTTGATAATCAAGATGTTGAAGAATCTCAATCTTGAAAACCCTAAGTTATGTGTAAAGGAAAGCTCCTCTAGATCTCACAAGAGATTTACACAAAACCGCAATGTATGAGCAACAATACAACTTGTGCGACTCTAAAAACGTGGCTAGGGTTTTGCCTTATATACCTAGGGCAAAAACATAAAACCCTAAACGTTTAAAAGAGTTTGGGCTGAGCTGGAATTTTCTGCAGAATCGCATCTGGGCCGATTTTCGATCGATCGAGAATTACCTTCGATCAATCGAGCCAGGCCGAGAAGCCCCAATGCTTCTGCAGTCTCTCGATTCCAACTTTACAATATTAAACCAACTTTGAGCAAGCCTAAACAAGACTAAATACATTGTTTTGATCATGGTTTGCCAACATTACAAATTAGGTTCTAAATACATAAAATCTTAAGACCTTAGAACCTAACAAACTCCCCCTTTGGCAATCCGTGACAAAACACAAATTAAAAACTCAAAGTTTACAATTGAAAAGCCCTTTACATAAACAGTGCTCATAAACTCAAATTCAACCCTAACTACTATCCATCGGTTGCAAGTGTAGACAGCAGCTTTGTTGAAACAACCTGTATATTCCTGAAATACTCAACAAACACATAAACGCATGTGTGACAGGAAATAGTATATAAACAGGTATAGCATTCTTGTAAGATTCACATAACACAAAATAAAGATATATATCAATGAATCAACTCATAAATATAAATCAATAAGCAGTGAATCATGAGACAACAAGAATCAAATAAACATGTATATCAATATATCAATGTTACTCCCCCTAACATGAATATCCCCAAAAATGATATACACAGTGAAGCACCTAGATACAATCTAACAAACTCCACATAACAAAATCTCATGCTAACAAAAAATTTCTCCCCCTAACTACAAAATCTCCTTAAAAAGTCAAAACTCCTCTACAGTAACCACTCCCCCTTTTTGTGACGGAATGCCAAAGGGCAGTCAAGAGTCGCCATCAAAAGGTGGTGGTGAAGGTGAATGAAGTCGCGCTAAATCTGCCCGCAAAGCTCGAATCTCATCGAACAAATCCATCAAAATCTGACCATGAGCCGCCTGAACGGTCATGACAATCTCCAAAGTACGACGAACATCGAAGTCGGCCGAAGGAGGTGGAGGAACAGCAGCAGCAGCAGCATCAGCATCATCACCAACTGGATCAGGAATATCCTCACCAGCAGGACCTGTAGAAGATGAAGGAGGAGGAGGAGCGCTAGAAGAGGGCTCAGACCTAGGGTGTTTAGAACCAGCTCGAAGATGAGCTGCCATCTGTCTAAGAAAAGACGCACCTATAGGACCTATAACATGAACGGGCTCAGAAGAAGGAAAGCCACTAAGATCAAGGTACAGCAAAATCCTATGAATGAAAATAGGATGAACAAGGGCATGAGCAGCAGATGAACTCCTATAAACTTCGTTCAAAGAACGAAGAAAAAGATGGGGAAAACTAATAGGAGCATCGGTGACAAAAGCGTACAAAAATACACACCTCTCGAGAGGAATGGTGTGAACATGAGAGATGGGCCAGAGGGAATGACAGGCTATCCTAAAGAAAAGGTAATGCAACCCGGAGAGCTCAGCAGAAGTGATCCGAGGATCAGAACCCCACTAGACAGTAGTCCCAGTGATGTATGACAAAACATCACTCAGCTCGGGAGACTCAGAATAAGGATAGACAGGCTCACGAACCAATGGTACCCCTAGAGCATCAGCCACTACCTCAGGAGTAATGGAGTACTCTACGCCTCGTATCCAACTCCTAACAAGAGTGTTGGAATCATAGATGCGGATAGAGATGTTCGAGTAGAACTCTCTAATCAAGGTAGCCGGAGGAGGAGGGTCAGACACAGCTAACAAAGGCAACCATCCTCTACGCTCAAAATTTGCCCTAATGGCAGGATCTAACTCATCTAGGATGACAGATCGCTCTGCCCAAATCTTCCTCTGAAGATTGAGCTTCTTATAGGTCTCTTGGTTTTTCTCGCTCGGAAACCTCTCACGGTCAAAGGAAGGGGGGGAAGGAGAACGAGAGGGAATGGTCCTACGAGCTCTAGTTTTCCTAGGCATGGTGCTAAGGAAAGGACAAGGACACAAGGACAAAACCAAAAGAACAAAAAAGGCAACAAAACCAAGGGCAGACTGCAAGTTAGCACAAAAACAAGAGAATGAAAAATCTATATGATGCATGAACAAATGCAATGTTATGATGCATGTACTAATGCAGGAAACATAATTCAAATTAAGTTCAATTACACAAAATTGGCTTGAACATAGAGTTTCTTAATAAAAACCCTAAAAATTTGAAAACCACTTGAAAAATTTTGCAACAAATTGATGAATCAATCATTACACACCATTGAAAACAGTTTATAATAACCAATTGCATCAATTACACAAGCCAATTTCATCAATTAACCTCAATTTTACAAAAAGCCCCAATTCGAATCAAATATAAACCCTAGAAATTTCAATATTTCACAAAACTCAAAATTGATCAAATTAAACTATTAAGAACATGTTTATAGAGTGTCCCCAACAAAACCCATTGATCAATTCCACATGATTTGGTTCGAATCATCAAAAAACCAAAAAAGAAAAGTTCCGAAATTACCCTCTAAGATGCATGAAAAATGCATGAAATCATGAAAATAAAATGAAAAGGAAGGGCAAAATAGACATACCGGCTTGAGGAAAGGGATTCTTTGCAAAAAATTCCGGAGAAAACGACAAAAAATCGGATCTTTTGGTCTATGCCTTGTCGGAGAGAGAAAAGGAAGTTTGAAAAAGTTTTGAATAACTTTGAAAAAGTCAGATTTCCTCTTTTTAAAAAAAGCCTCTCCACGATATTCGATCGATCAAAAATTACATTCGATCGATCAAATGTGACAGACATTTTAGCACATTCTGAGACACTTTTTCGATCAATCGAAAAACACACTGGATCGATCGAAATAGGCAGAATCACACTAAACTTTTTGGGAAAAACACAGTTTTGAAAATTGCAAACTCAATTTTGAAACAACTCCTCAAAGCATTTGAACAAAGAATACAAAATGCATGAGTATGAAATGGAATGCTTTTTCAAAAAACCCAAAATTTTAAACCCAGTTTCATCAAAAACAAGTTCCAATTATCCTCCATTCAATTTTCTCAAGCAACAAAATATGTTGTGCACAAATCTCAAGATATTTTCAGACTTGGTTGGTCAGACCAAAAACACATACACTAGCATGTACAATGTTTAACAAAGAGTAACTTGTGAAGTGTGTGAAACTAGCAGAAAACTTGAGATACATGTGAGGTGATATGTGAATAGTAATCAAACACAAAGTCTACACAATTCATCACATAGAATTTAAAAGAGACTATCACCTAAAGAGTTACATCCACATCTCCTAGAACAAAAGCTTGCAATCATGTAAGTTTCTTTCATTTTTGCCTCTTATTTATATATGAATTGGCATTCAACCTAATAGTACACACCGGTTTCAATTAAGTGAATTGGCATCAAGCCTAATAGTACACACCAGTTTTAATTAAGTGAATGAGGCTACACCTTATGTTCTTTTTGTGCATGTGCTACACTTTCTCGAGCACAAAATCTTATGATATGCACTAAGGTGTTCATGATTGGCTAGAGAACAGTGGTGAGATGGTTATTTATGCATTTCTCAAAAGGATCAAGTCCGACAGTCAAAGAACATGTGACTTCATGATTAAGGCAAAGTGATTAAAAACCACACACATCTTTCCCACACAACATGCACTACAAAGTTTCAACTAGTAGAGTGCAATAAATAAGCTCATCCAAGTTAAACAAGGTACACAAGACATGACATGTGTAAAAAGATAGACCAACCTTGTTTTCAGAAATCAAGAAAAGTAGTGTCAATCATAATTTTTGCTTTCTCCTTTTTTTTTTTTTTTTTTTTTATATATTTTAATAAAAGAGAAAACAAATAAATCCTAGAATGAAATGCATGAATGTAATGCAATGCAAGTCCTAGAACAAAAAGACACAAAAACCAACGAACAATGGTCACAAAGGATAGAGCAATGAAGCACAAGGACCATGTCAGAAAGACTCAGTTAGATCGAGTCTTTTGCATCCAAAACTTTTTAGATGCACCACGAGCATTGGAGTTCTTATTCACATTAGAGTGATTCCCAACTCCAGAATTGGAATAAAGGTTTAACGCCTTTACCAATTCACCAATTAGTGCCATAGGATCTTGTGCTTGAGGCACAGGCACTTTTGGTTTCTTTGCTCTCTTATCAGCTTGAAGCTTGAAACAGTTAGGACGGATATGTCCAGACTTACCACAATAATGACAAACCCAAGCAGGTTTACCATGCACCTTGTCCTTAGATTTGGTAGGCTTCTTAGGTTTGGATTCCCTTAAGTCTACCCTAAACTTCTTAGGTGGTGAAACTTCTACCAGTTTAACAACCTTACTCACAGGGGGTTTAACAGTTTCACTCACAACCTTACTCACAGAAGGTACAGAAGAAGAAGCAGGAACAAAGACAGTGGAATGGGATGCAGAATCAAAGATACTTTCAACATAACCTATCCCAGATTTATCAGAAGAACACTTTTGAACATTCAGCATGTGATCAAGTTTAGAACTAGCAGATCTAGCAACAGATAAATCATGTTCCAAAGTTCTAACTTTATCAAGCAAAAGCATGTTTTCAGATTTAACATTATTCAAAAGTTCATTAGCATCAAACAATTTGACAAGCAAGTTCTTCTTTTCAAGCTCAAGAGCATCAATTTTCTTCAGGCCTAGATCAACTTTCATAGCATCCTTTGCAGCAATTTTGCAAAGTTTGTTGTAGGCCTCTTGAAGATCTGCATCTTCAGAGAGTTCCCCATCAGCAGGGTTCTCCTCAGCAGATATGCTTTCATTGACTTCAGCAGTAGCCGTGAAAGCAATGAAGTTTCCATCCTCGTCACAACCGGACTCATCATCAGAAACCTCATTATCACTAAGGGTTACAGCCATAGCTTTACCCTTATTTCTCAAGAAAGTAGGACATTCAGATTTGACATGACCATACCCTTGACAACCAAAACACTGAGTACCCAAAGAGTTATTTGAAGATTGACCTACTTGTTCTCTAGGTTTTTCAAAATTATTAACCTTAGTGGGATCATTCTTCCTAAAGTTTCTAGGTTCAACAGTGTTGGTAGTCCTTGCCTTCCTATTAGTGTTTCTGAGAAAATTTCTAAAATTCTTGGCAAGGTAAGCTATCTCAGTAGGAGAGAGCTCATCATCAAATCCACTAGCCTCAACATCATCAATAGACTTTAGAGCCATTGATTTGGATTTGGTAGTCTTGGGTAAGTCAGACTCATAGGATTGAAGCGATCCTACAAGCTCATCCACAGGGATGGTGTCAACATCCTTACGTTCAGTAATGGCTGTCACTTTGGGTCTAAAGTCTTCAGTTAAGGATCTAAGTATCTTCCTAACAATCTTAGGTTGATCATAGACTTCACCCAAATTATAAGCAGAATTAACAATATCATTGAGTTTGGCATAAAACTCATCAAAGGTTTCATCATCAGACATTCTAATGCTTTCAAACCTAGAAGTTAATTGCTGCAATTTATTTATTTTAACAGCCTTTGTGCCTTCATGCACAGTTTGGAGGATTTTCCAAGCAGTATGAGCAACCTCAACATTAGAGATCCTCTTAAATTCCTCCATTGAAACAGCATTAAAAATGGTATTCATAGCTTTGCTATTAAATGCAGCTGCTTCTTTCTGGGAAGTTTGCCACTCACTCACAGGAGTAGTGGGCTTCTCCCAACCATATTCAACAGAGTTCCAAACTCTCTCATCAATGGATTTCAGGAATGTTTTCATCCTTACTTTCCAATAAGCATAGTTGTTCCCATCAAAGTGAGGAGGAACAAATAGAGAGTGTCCATGCTCCATGACAACAGGGGTCAAGGATCAGCTCAGAGATGAAAATCTCAAACAAAAAGAGCAACCCGCTCTGATACCACTTGACAGGGTTTAGACCCCTTTAAACCACAAATAGATTGCGTAACCTAGATTAATTAGCCAAGTTTTTACTTAGTCAGATTAAGCAATTCTAGGTTAAAGCAATCAAATAATCATATCAAAAATATAATGCAGCGGAAAAATAAATAACACAGAGATATGATCACCCAGGAAACCACACGGAAAAACCTGGGGAGGATTTTACCCACCGATCCTCAAGGCAAAACGGAATCCACTAAGAAAGAATTGAAGTTCTTACAAAAGGACTTACAAGCTCCCCGCTTGACTTCCTAATGCTACCCACCAGTAGTAACTTCCTGACACGACCACGCGCAGGCTCCGAGTCCACGGACTACTTCTTTCTTTGTATTCCTTCAATCAGGTACAAGCTCATCGCTTGTTTATCTTTAAGCTTCAATGGCAGCAACCAAGTTGATAATCAAGATGTTGAAGAATCTCAATCTTGAAAACCCTAAGTTATGTGTAAAGGAAAGCTCCTCTAGATCTCACAAGAGATTTACACAAAACCACAATGTATGAGCAACAATACAACTTGTGCGACTCTAAAAACGTGGCTAGGGTTTTGCCTTATATACCTAGGGCAAAAACATAAAACCCTAAACGTTTAAAAGAGTTTGGGCTGAGCTGGAATTTTCTGCAGAATCGCATCTGGGCCGATTTTCGATCGATCGAGAATTACCTTCGATCGATCGAGCCAAGCCGAGAAGCCCCAATGCTTCTGCAGTCTCTCGATTCCAACTTTACAATACTAAACCAACTTTGAGCAAGCCTAAACAAGACTAAATACATTGTTTTGATCATGGTTTGCCAACATTACAAATTAGGTTCTAAATACATAAAATCCTAAGACCTTAGAACCTAACAATAACAATGTCAATACCAAGAGATAAGATCACATCGCACCCTTAGCGTGATAACCACTCTGCAATTATAAATGTCTGTGGGGTGTAAGAGGCAAGAATCAAGTCTTCAGAAGTAAGTTTCACACACATATACACTTAGATTATGCTAGAATAAAATTTTTATTTTGTATAAATAAATTTAATTAAAAAAAAAAAAAAAAAAAAAAAAAAGAGGGAGAGATAAGCATTCCCTACTTTCCTTTATTTGGAAAACCAAGGTTTTTAAAACCCCATCCCTCGATATAACATGAACCTACAAGGCTACAACAATGAGGCCAAGCAAAAGAGGAAGGAGATGTAAGGTCAATGCTGAAAAGTGGGTGTCCCTGCAGGAGAATTTGTGGGTGGGTTGACAGTTAACAGTTAACACAGATGGGTAAGAATTTGTGGTCATTTTTGTTCTTTGAGTGTTGCTTTTGTGATATTTTTAAGTGAAATATTGGGCTTAAATAGTGCGTTTTAGGTGTTTAACAATCCTACTTAAAAAACTTTAATAAAAGGAATTTATTGACTTCTTTTGACAAAATAAGGGACTATATTGTGTAAAGAGAAACCTTATTAGGAATTAATTTAGCAACTGAGGAAAAAATTAATAGAATAAATTGAATTTTAGCCTAAATTTAAAGTTAAAAAGAGCTTTTAAAAAAAGTTTAATTCCTATTTGCGAATTTAACAACCTCTACATCATGGAGGGGCCGAGCCTAATGAAAGAGAGCATGAAGGTCGAACTGAGTTATGTAGAGGGAGAGCGAGTTAGGCACGTTCAGAGCCACGATCGGTAATGGCTGGTTTTTGGTGCATTTTTTTAGCTTTGAAAATGTATGATTTGAGGTTTTACCTCCAAACTTCAAGGGTATATTTTACATTTGGGATCATAAGTGGGGCTTTTTTGACACAATAATGAAAATATCAAATATGGGATTTAAAATAAGACATCTTAAAGTATGAAATTTAATCTGACACAAGGATTAAACTACAGGTTTTTTTTTCCCAAAAACATAAAACGAAAAACAAAAGAAAGAACGAAAATTTCTCATCATTAATTTATCTGATCTCTTGGCTAATATATATATTTGATAGGCTTATATTTAGGTAAGTAGCAAAGCACATTTCTAATAACTTACTTTGCCGCTGTGAATGAAAATTTTGCAAATCTCAAATCTCAATACGTCAATGGCCTTACACCATGTTGCTTTTATGATAAAGTTTTATCAGAGCCTACTTGGGATTAAATTATGATGGTAGCTAAAATTAGAAAATAAAAGTATAAAACAAGATGAATTTCAAGCTACAGTCATGTATTAATATAACCATGAACTTAAAGAAAAAAAGAGAGTATAACAAAACAAGTCTAGTATTTTATAATGGCAAGTTCAGTTTTTAATCGTAACAAATTAATCAACAATACAATGAAACAATTTCTCAAAAAAAAAAAAAAAAATTTAAATTAAAAAAAAAAACAAATTAACAAACAGTACAATATATTATTACAATGAAACAACGAGCAATAATCCAAATAATATTTATCAATACTCATATGGTTTGAACCTATCATTTTACTCTTTTATTGTATATATAGTTTGTAGAAAAGCAAGCACCAAGAAGATGAAAGCAACAACTGTAGAAACAATACTCCAAGGACTACTAAAATAATCACGTCTCAAAGTTGCCTGCCACCTATTCCAAGGTCTCTTATAGAATGCCTTCAACTCGTTGCAGACACGATAAAAATCAGAGTTCATGTTAACACATATCACATTCTCGACAAGACTGTTCACCAAATTTCTAGCTTCATTGCTGTTGCCTAGCAAATTAAGCATGACCCCATTTTGAACAAGTAAATTCACATCTTTGTTAGTGTTAATAAGGAAACCAAATAGGATAAAATAATCGGTAATGTATGCTTTATCTGAATAATGACATTGCTCCAAAGCCAAAAGGTTTCGGATAATAGTTTCACTTGAATTGTCTAATGTTAAAGGTGGCATTCTCAAGGCTCCCTTTGTGAATTTGATATCTAATAAGCAACTACTTGGATCTTTCTTAAACACCAATCCCGCCTCTAGCAATTGGGTTGCAGAATGCAAATGTTTAACTACGTCATTGCCTCTTTTTGGTATCTTTTCGACTGGAGGTAGCCAAAAGATTCTAAGCAAATCGAGAAAGTGTTTCATTTTCAAACGGGGACTATAACTTATGCCTTGATTGTTGTAATAATCAAAGTATTTAAATGTCATGTCTTGAATTAAGGACCTGGAGTAGCTTGGGTGAGAGGCAAAGGCATGGTCAAATAGTTTCTCCAAAATAAAGAATGGAAGTTGATTTTCAAGTAAAATCAAGTCAAACCTTAGAGCACTCGTCAACCATGTTTCTAAATATGCACCATTGTCTTCACTCGTCCAATCATTGAAGTAGTCTCTCCAGAACAACTCAAGAATGAAGATGGCATCCATTGTAATAATCTTTACAAAAAGATCACTGTCAAGGTGGATGTTCTCAGCATAACAACATCGAATGTTTTCTTCATTCTCCTTTATAATCCTCACTAAATCCTCCAAGCTTATACGAAAATTCTCAACACGTTCAATGAAATACTTGAGGTATCTCAATTTGCGTTGTTCCATGGTATGCAATTTGTCATTGGCATCATGGTGAAAGGGCCCTATTGAAATAACCTGAGGAGTGTAGTGTTCTTCCTTCAATTTGCGAAGATAATCAGGAACCCTATAGATGCAACTCTCAAGTGATAAGGGGGGCTCCAAATGTTTTAACATTTCTTGAATTTCATTTACCACGTGTGTACATTGATGTTGAATTTCAATTGATGAACTTGCTCCCCTTCGAATATCTGTCTTTGCTGACTCCATTTTTTCCATCTATAAACTTCACTCTTTGATTTTCCTGATGACAAAACAACATTCATTGGGATTATAAATATTAAATCAATAATTCCCATTATTTACTAGCTTTAGGGAGCTTAGTTGCGCTTTGAATTTCATGCTAGGAAGTAAGAACCTCTTCTTTTGTAAAAATTTAAAATAAAAGTAATCTTAACAATGCTTCTCAACGTTAAACATGATTACCACATATTGTGGTCTACTCAGTAAGCATTTCTTATTGTATAATGTAACATGTACAGTTTGTGTGTGTTTGTGTTTTTTTTTTTTTTTTTAAGATAAAACTACAAAAATCTCCTTGAAGTTTATTAGAGCTTACATTTTGAATCTTTTAGTTTCAAAATCAACTAGTTTCCTCCGTTAATATATTTAATATATTACATACTAACTTTTCTATTTTACATACTAACTTTTCAAAACACAACACAACAAATTATCTATTTTATACTACATTTTATTAAAATATTAATTTTTTTGATTTTTTTTTAATTGTTTTTCCTTCTTCGCACATAATAACCACCATCCACACTCTTCCTCTATTATTGAGATACATAAAAAAAAATATAAATAAATAAAAATAAAAACTAAATACAAAATGAATAGTACCAGTGTAAATTTATTGTCGCAAACTTGTAAATTTGCACAATTATATATAGACTGATGTGGAACATTTTTAGGCAAAACTATGTAAATTCTACACATTTTTCTATTATACACGGACTAATATAAATGCTCACTCACCTCCTTTAGCTATACATTCACATTAGCTCATGCAAAACATTTCGTCTATTTTAGCATAAGAATCAATTTTTTCTATTTTACATACTCATTTTTCATAACACCTCATATTTAATTATCTATTTTACACTACATCACATTAAAATATCAATTTTTCTTGATTTTTTTAATTGTTTCTTTTTCTTCATATACAATAACCATCATCTACTCTCTTTTTTCACCTTTGGGATACGCAATGAAAGAATAAAAAACTATATGCAAAATGAATAGTTCCGTATAAATTTACACAATTACCATGGTAATTTTGCAAATTTACACATTTTTAACATAACTTTTTGGGTGATTTTGACGGTTAAATGTGTAAAAAAAAAAACAATATTCACTAGCATTACAAATATGGAATAGATAGTTCTAATGATGTAGGAGCTTTAGGGGCCTTAGCCGTCCTTTGAATTTCATGCTACTAAGTAAGAACCTATTCCTGAATAAATATCTACAATGAAAGAAATCTTCGAAAGAGTTTAACCTAAAACAAGAATTGGGGAAAGTATAGAGAGGGGGAGAGAAAAAACTGAATCCTGTATTCCAATCTATATTATTCTAATGAATGTTCCCGTACAAGGCTAACAGTTTCATAACAGATTAGTGACTATAATTGTCTTAGATAACACGTGTGTGAGTGCTGACTGGATTAATAATAGCACTAACAGCACGTGTGGATGATAACACTCTAACAATCTTATCAATTCTCCTCACCATTAAACTACAAAAATTTCCTTATTGTTTGACATAATATGTTCTCTTTTTTTATTGGTTTTTGGGGTGGGGGGGAGGGAGGCAGATAAATTACAAAAATTTCCTTGAAGTTTATTAACTTAATTATATATATATATATATATATAAATAAAAAGTAAACCTACATCACCATCAAACCAATATTTCAATTAAACTCTAATTTACCAAAAGTACCAAAGCAATTTTCTTTACCCATATCTTTTTTACTTTTTTTCTATAGCTCAAGTATATTACCATCTTATGATAAACCATTGATGATGATCACAATAATAACAACAATAACAACTACATAATTTGAGTCCCAAAGTTTTGGAGTCGACTATATATAAATCCTTAACAGATTGAACAATAGTAACAATAACAATAATAACTCAAATAATAATCTATTTATACATGAAAGTATGATTGCTATTAGCCCTTAAGATTAGGTATGGGGTTGTTAGTAGCATTTAGTTTAGGTTAAGAAGAGCCAACACTCAATATCATAAAGAATATTTTTGTATAAATTTTCATTTTTTACCCTTTCTTTTTCAAAAAAAAAAAAAAAAAAAAATACGGTGAGAATATTCTTGACTGGCTAAACTAGATGGCTGGCAATGCTCACAAATGCCTGCAACTTGTGCTAGATCAAACTGACTCATACCTAGCCAGAAAATGCCACCATTGCCCTGCCTTACGGGAATTTGAGAGTTTTGTGATCCAAACCTACTCGGTCAATCTTCTCAATTCATCATTTAAGCATAAATGTAATAACTTTTTTTTAGTCTTTGAATTCTTTTCTAGAGGTACTCATGCTTCATTCTCAATCCAACTTATAACATGTGCTGTTTAAGTATAAACATATTCTTTTTTTTTTCTTTTTTTTTTAAACTTAATTACAACAAGTAGTGGGAGTAGAGAGATTTCAAACACAACTTCCCCTCAAGAAGAGAATTAAATAATGTTATTAAGGTAAACGTTATCAACTATAGATGAGCTAGGCACATGCATTTTAAAATCATTACACCACTACACACCCCTGATGCAATGGTTACTCCACAAGTATAAGTCTTGTGGGGTGTGGGGGGTAAGGGCCGGGGTTCAAGTTTCCAAGAGGGAATTTTCACACACATATACACTTAAATTAAGTTAGAATAGAATTTTTATATTGTATAAAATAAAAAATCATTACAAACAAACAAATATATCTATATAGAAAGAGAGAGAGAGAGAGAGAGAATAGCACCTTCTACAACAATAACTTTGTTATGCCGACTTGAAAGATGGAAGCACAACACAAGAGACCTTTCGCCACTTTGGTAAATAAACTACAAATTTGTTGTGTCTCCAAACTATTCCATAAATGAATTATATAAGCAAGAAATTTGCTCCTTTAATTTTTTACATGTTCCTATTTCTCTTTATATCTACCCTTTTCCTTGCTTTTTCTTTTTCTTTTTCTTTAGTCTTCAAAGATTCTAGTCATTTTTGCCTTTTTCTTTTGCTTGTCTACAAATATATATTCCAGTTGTAAGGTTGAATCATCCTTGCAGATCTTAATTAACATGCACAAGTACATCCTAAAATGCACAAGTACACTGCACAAATTAGGTTTCTAACATTTAGGGAGCGCTCCTTCATTTGAGTACAACCACACGTCTATAATGGGTACGAATTGAAAATTTTTCCTTTATGGGTTTATTACTTTATATACTTGAGATAAAATATATTGAAAGTTTGAAAGCCAAACAGGATTCATCCGAAGGCCATCAAATTATTTTTTTGTAATCAAGTAACATGCAATGCCCCCTTTAAACCTCTTGTGATGTGCATTCACCTTATTGTCACTGTAGTTTTGCTAGGAACTTGAAATTTTGAGCATAAAATTTTCAAATCTTGGGAAATTTATTATAAAAAATAATAACAAAAAATTAAAAAAAAAAAAAAAAACGTTACGCTTGCAATAAAATGCTATGCCATTGAAATCTAAGAAATAATAAAAATAAAAGTATAAAAAAAAATTGACAAGTTCGCTTTTTTAGTGTCGGTGAGATAATTGAACCTTTTTTTTTTTGGAAGAGGTGAGATAATTGAACCTCAGATATTTTATCTGGCTACAAAAAATTAACTTTACCAATTATGCTAACCAAAGTAGTCCACAAAAAGTCAAATAAGTTTAATGCTTAAGATTTTGTGTCAAAATACAATCATATATTTTATGCCTATACAGCTAGATGAATTAGCGAACCATAAATATATACTCACTCCGTTCCAGTTTGTTTGTCATGTTTGAAAAATCAAACTTTTTAAGGGAGTATCATTTATTGTCTTGTCTGCCTTATAAAAATATCTAAGTTGACAAAACTACTCTTAAATAAATTTATTAGCTTTTTTTTGAAAGAGTGATTCTTAAGGAGACAGCTAAAAATGTGCTCCAATTAGATTGATTTTTTAAATATTTGTTAGTTTTCTTTTCAAATAAGGTAGGGTTATAATAGGAACATTAGTAAATTAATGATTTTTAGTTTTAGAAATAGGATAATATTTTAGGACATTTCAAAATAGAAAAGAGGACAAACAAACTGGAACGGAGGGAGTATATAGTTATTAATTTATTATCAATTTGAGCTTTATCAAAAGCTGTAAAGTTTACGTTACATTTGCAAGTCTGCAAAACAGAGGTGTGTAAGTCATAATAACCGCAAGAGCAAGAGAAAAAGAGAAGAAGGAATCGAACCTAGCTAGTCCAAAAAGATCAAGCTTGTTTTCACTGCTACATTAATTACATAAATGAAAAATTGCCAGACAGACCTTTGAGCACCTTTAGTGTGAATGAAATGAAACTCTGCTGTACGATTTGGCCCCAAACAAATTAATAGATGGATTGTTTACAAAGAAAAGAGCCTCTTTCTTTATCTGATCTTCAAAGTTGAAAGACTTGAGCGAAAGGTTGGAGATCATGGCATCCACCGTAAGCCCCACCAAGATTTGCTTGTTCATATCATTCCAAACAAACTTTTCAATGAAGAGTACTGGTGTGTTTCATGCCTGCATGCAATGCAAATCACGTAAAAGTAAAATAAAACAGCAAAAATATATATATATATATATATAACAACGTAAAGTGTAAAAAGGTTAGTAGTGCTCATCCTAAAAAGGACTTCCTCTCATCTAGAAAACAAATAAAGAATGCCTATCTTTCAAGATAAAGCTAATGAGTTTCAAGCAGAATGAAAAGCAATAAGCTAGATGTAGTTCTAGCTTAACGAAGCCTCGATGAATCAAGGAAAAATAAATCTAGAACCCATTAGTAATTTGAGACATTCTCAGAAAACCAGTCTATAAAAATACATATTTTTATTTTAAGAGCCTTTTAGGATTTTTTATGGTTTCTTTGAAAATAAAAAGTTACAAAAATATACTTAAATTTCTTACAACATCGTAAAAGACCAAATTACCCAAACAAAATAACTAAAATTAAGTTTGAAAATAATCAATAACGGACAAAAAATATTTAATTACATGCTCCTCCCTCTTGACATCTAAGTTAGATGTGTATTTAATTTTCATAGTGATTGTCCCATTTTATTAGAAAGAAATAAAAAATATATTGTACATATATATAACAGAAAAATCGAATAACATATGACCGTACCACAAGCACCTTATATTGATTCCGCATCTTAACAAAACATGCCGAGAGAGACAAAAAGAGCGCATGCTCTGGCAAAAACATGAATTCAGCAAAGCAGCAAAACAAATTTGTTGACTACAATGATTAGGCAAAAACATACTACCAAAAACAAATATATCAAAAAAATTTACTGTGGGGGTAAGATTCCGAAATTGTATACTGGGCCTTGGGCCCTATTCATAGATACGTCCGAGGAGCAATAAATAGTTAGAAGAGAACAAAATAATCCCGCCAAGTGGAGAGGAGTATAGTCCAAGGAGGTTGTCATTCTCGGACAGGACGAAGCTCGCTCAAGCAAGTGCTCGGACGACCTAGACAGTTGACCAGGGAGTCAGAATGATAATGGTGAACTTCAGGCACGTACAAAGGAGATGATAACATGGAAATATCTCAACGAAAAGCTGCTACCACTGCATTAAATGCACTACACCAACTCCTCAGGCCGCATTTATGGGAAGAGACATCTAAACAGTACAACCTTTAGCTACTGCCACTAACAGATAACAAAAGAAGATATTTGACGTGACATGCACTCAAGTGAAGATCTAGATGGGCAACAAGTGTAAGATCAGGATAGCTTGAAAGGGTCTATATAAATGTAAAAGATCTCCCATAATGGAGGATCAAGGAAAAAAGGAGGAAGAAAGAGTGAAGAGAGAATTATTGTAGCTTAAAGTTTTGTATGAAAGTTCATAACTACTGCATTTAGTCATATTCGGTCTCCTCGGACAACCCTTTAGTTAAGCTTTATGTGATGTTTACTATTGAAATATTCCCTAGCTGTTAGTATAAGTCGACCAAATCTAACTCTTTGGCCCACTCTCTACAAATCTTATTGTATAGGGCTTACCAAACTATCGTTCGAACCAGTTTTCGGGCCTGGACCAGCAAATTGAGACCCTACATTTACAATTATAATACAATGATCTGGCAAATTAAATAGGACAAATTCATGAAAAAAATATTTTAGCAATATTTTTATTAAATTTTCATTTTGATCCTTAAAAATTAAATTAAATTAATATAATCCTTTGATTTTGATTTTTTTTTTTTTTTACTTCCTTTTGAAATCAGTGTGACATACATGACACAACCTCTGTTAAAAGCCATTGTGTAATAATTAACTTATGTGACATAAATAGCAATGTCAATACCAAGAGATAATTCCTCTAAAAAAAAAAAAAAGAGATAAGCATTGCCTAGTCTCCTTTATTTGAAAAACCAAGGTTTTTAAATCCCCATTCCCTCATTATAAGATGAACCTATGATGCTAAAAAGTGGGTGTCTCTGTGTGGGTGGGTTGACAGTTGACGCAGGTGGCCTGGGTAAGAATTAGTGATCATTTTTGTTCTTTGAGTGTTGCGTTTGTGATTTTATAGGGAAAGAAAGCCTTATTTTGTGATATTTTTAAGTGAAATATTGGGCTTAAATAGTGCGTTTTAAGTGTTTAACAATCCTACTTTTTTTTATGAACTTTAACAATCCTACTTTAAAGTTTGCAAATTTACAAACTTTAATAAAAGGATTTTATTGACTTCTTTTGACAAAATAAGGGACAATATTGTCTAAAGTGAAACCTTAAGAATTAATTTAGCAATTGAAGAACAAATAAGTAGAATAAATTGAATTTTAGCCTAAATTTAAAGTAAAAAGGGCTATTAAAAAAACGTAGGGGAAGTCCAATAAAGACTATTATTTTATCCTTGTGAAACTTCAAAACCCACATTTTCAAATGTGACACTTCAAACTAGTTTGACTCACTTGAGAACATATATAGGTGGGGCTTTGTTTGACACAATAATAAAAATATCAAATATGGGACTTAAATGAGACATTTAAAAGTATGAAATTTAATCTGACACAAGGTTTAAACTGTAAGTAATTTTTTTTTTTTTTTTGGTAAAATGCAAACTATACCCTTGAAATTTAGGGTATTCAGAGTTTATACTTTAAAGTTTTAAAATTTAGATTTCATACCCTAACATTATATTTTGTTTTGATTATTACCTCTTTGTCAGTTTTTTTGCTGATGTGTCTATTAAATGAAACATCAGCATGCCACATGTGACAGTTGCTCCAATGAGGGCATGCCACATGGATTTAACAATTACACATAATTAAATAAATTTTAAAAAATTAAAATAAATACTATAGAATATACAAAATTACAAATTAAAATAATTTCAATAATTCTGGGTATCCCAAAATTTTCCAAGAAAATTAAAATTTGCTTTGTAAACAAAGATTAAAAATATATATAAAAAAAAAAATTAAAAAAACTCAGATGAAAAATTAGTACCATCGCTGTGTAAGATTGTTCAGGGGTGTATCATTTCAATTAGCAGTGCTATGAATTGAAAACCAATTAGAATTGGAGAACCAAACTCGTGTTTACTGAAGTACTGAAGTAAGTTAGAAACTGTAGCTAACGTTGATGTAAATGTAGTGTTTTTGTTCTAATGAAACCTCCATGGCACAAATTCGTTCCCACATCACTCGAAATAACCAAACTCATGCTGAAGTGAAATCCAAACACCCAAATCCCAACTGTCACCACTTGCTCCTATTTGCGAATTTAACAACCTCTATATCATGGATGGGCTGAGTCTGATGAAAGAGAGAATGAAGGTCGAACCGAGTTATGTAGAGGGAGAGCAAGTGAGTTAGGCACGTTCAGAGCCACGGTCGGTGATGGCTGGTGTTTGGTCATCTATTTGGTGTTTGGTGCATTTTTTTAGCTTTGAAAATGTGTAATATGAGGTTTTACCTACAAACTTCAAGGATATATTTTACATTTGTGATCGTAGGTAGGTTTTTTTTTTGGACACAATAAAGAAAATATCAAATATGAGATTTAATATAAGACATTGTAAAGTATGAAATTTAGGTGGGATTTGGATACACGTTGCGTTTTCACGTTTGCATTTTCTGCCTTCTTTTTTTTTTTTTTTTTTTCCCTGCGCATGAACAGTAAAATCACATGGATTCATTGTGCAGAAGACAAACGCATTGTTCACGGGTCCCACGGCACTATTCACACATATAAAAATTATTTTGTTACAATGTTCTCAGTTTTCAATTTCAGCAAAAATAAGTTGTATCCAAACGGACGATTAATTTTACACAAAGATTAAACTGCAGGTTTTTTTTTTCCCTAAAAGCATAAAATGAAAACCAAAAGAAAGAATGAAAATTTCTCATCAGTAAATTATCTGATCTATTGGATATATATATATATATATATATTTGATAGAATCTCTGGGCTTATATTTAGGTATGCAGCAAAGCACATTTCTAATAACCTTTTTTTTTTTTTTTATATATATATATACAATATAGAAATTCTACTCTAACCTAATCTAAATGTATATATATGTGAAGTTCTCTCTTAGAAACTTGAATCTCGGCTCTTGCCCCCACACCTCAAAAGTACTTATACTTGTAGAATGACCACCGCACCAAAGTTGTACAGTGGTGCATTTCTAATAACTTACTTTGCAGCTGTGAATGAAAATTTTGCTAATCTCAATACGTCAATGGCCTCACACCAAGTTGCTTTTATGATAAAAGTTATATCAAAGCCTACTTGGGATTAAATTACGACGGTAGCTAAAAATAGAAAATAAAACAAGATGAATTTCAAGCAACATTCTTGTATTAATATATCCATGAACTTAAAGAAAAAAAAAAAGAAAGTATAATAAAACAATTCTAGTATTTTAATTATAATGGCAAGTTCAGTTTTTAATCGTAATAACAAATTAATTAACAATACAATGAAACAATTTCTCAAAAAAATAAAAAATAAAAACACACATACACACAAACACACAATACAGTATCCAATATATTAAACGAAACAACCATCAATAATCCAAATAATATTTATCAATACTCATAGGGTTTGAACCTATCGTTTTACACTTTTACTGTATATATAGTTTGTAGTAAAGTAAGCACCAAGAAGATGAAAGCAACAACTGTAGAAGCAATACTCCAAGGACTACTAAAATAATCACGTCTCAAAGTTGCCTGCCACCTATTCCAAGGTCTCTTATAGAACGCCTTCAACTCTTTGCAGACACGATAAAAATCAGAGTTCATGTCAACATATATCACATTCTCGACAAGACTGTTCACCAAATTTCTAGCTTCATCGCTATTGCCTAGCAAATTAAGCATGACCCCCTTTCGAACAAGTAAATTCACATCTTTGTTAGTGTTAATAAGGAAACCAATAGGAAAAAATAATCGGTAATGTATGCTTTATCTGAATAATGACATTGCTCCAGAGCCAAAAGGTTTCGGATAATAGTTTCACTTGAATTGTCTAATGTTAAAGGTGGCATTCTCAAGGCTCCCTTTGTGAATTTTATATCTAATAAGCAACTACTTGGATCTTTCTTAAACGCCAATCCCGCCTCATGCAATTGGGTTGCAGAATGCAAATGTTTAACTACGTCATTGCCTCTTTTTGGTATCTTTTCCAATGGAGGTAGCCAAAAGGTTCTAAGCAAATCGAGAAAGTGTTTCATTTTCAAATGGGGACTATAACTTATGTGTTGAGTGTTGTAATAATCAAAGTAGTAAAATGTCATGACTTGAAATAAGGACCTGGAGTAGCTTGGGTGAGAGGCAAAGGCATGGTCAAATAGTTTCTCCAAAATAAAGAATGGAAGTTGATTTTCCAGTAAAATCAAGTCAAACCTTATAGCACTCGTCAACCATGTTTCTATACGTGCACCATTGTCTTCACTCGTCCAATCATTGAAGAAATCTCTCCAGAACAACTCAAGAATGAAGATGGCATCCATTGTAATAATCTTTATAAAATGATCACTGTCAAGGTGGATGGTCTTAGCATAACAACATCGAATGTTTTCTTCATTCTCCTTTATAAGCCTCACTAAATCCTCCAAGCTTATACGAAAATTCTCAACACGTTCAATGAAATACTTGAGGTATCTCAATTTGCGTTGTTCCATGATATGCAATTTGTCATTGGCATCATGGTGAAAGGGCCCTATTGAAATAACTTGAGGAGTGTAGTGTTCTTCCTTCAATTTGCGAAGATAATCAGGAACCCTATAGATGCAACTCTCAAGTGATAAGGGGGACTCCAAATGTTTTAACATTTCTTGAATTTCATTTACCACGTGTGTACATTGATGTTGAATTTCAATTGATGAACTTTCTCCCCTTTGAATTTTTGTCTTTGTTGACTTCATTTCTTCCATCTATAAACTTCACTCTCTAATTTTCCTGATGACAAAACAACATTCACTAGGATTATAAATATTAAATAGATAGTTCTCATTATTTACTAGCTTTAGGGAGATTAGTTGCCCTTTGAATTTCATGCTAGGAAGTAAGAAGCTCTTCTTGAATAAAAATTTAAAATAAAAGTAATCTTAACAATGCTCCTCAGCATTAAACATGATTACCACAATCGTGGTAATCATTTCTTGTTGTATAATGTAACATGTACAGTTTGTGTGTATTTGTGTTTTTTTATAGATAAAACTACAAAAATCTCCTTAAAGTTTATTGGAGCTTACATTTCGAATCTTTTAGTTTCAAAATCCACTACTTTCCTCCTATATTATATTTAATATATTGATCTTGCATTTACATTAGTTCGTACAAAAATTCCTACCATTTTAGCATATAAAAAAAACAATTTTTTTTTTTATTTTACATACTCACTTTTCAAAATATAATACAACAGATTATCTATTTTATACTACATTTTATTAAAATATCAATTTTCTTATTTTTTTAATTTTTTTTTCTCTTCACATATAATAACCATCATCCACTATCTTCCTCCATTATTGAGATACATAAAAAAAAAAAAAAACTAAACAACTAAATACAAAATGGATAGTGTCAGTGTAAATTTACTGTCGTAAACTAGTAAATTTACACAATTATATATATAAACTGATGTAAGACATTTTTAGGCAAAATTATATAAATTCTACACATTTTTCTATTATACACAGACTAATATAAATGCTCACTAACCTCCTTTAGCTAAACATTCACATCAACTCATGCAAAACTTTTCATCTATTTTAGCATAAAAATCTAGTTTTTCTATTTTATATTCTTACTTTTCATAACACCCCATATTAGATTATCTCTTTACACTACATTACATTAAAATATCAATTTTTCTTGATTTTTTTAATTGCTTCTCTTTCTTCACGTACAATAACCATCATCCACTCTCTTCTTTCACCTTTGGAATACGTAAAGAAAGAATAAAAAAACTATATGCAAAATGAATAGTTCAATATAAATTTACATAGTTACTATGGCAACTTTGCAAATATACACATTTTTAGCTCGACTTTCTAGGAGATTTTGATGTTTAAATGTGTAAAATTGATACCTCTTTCTATTTTGTATTGGTTGATGCAAAAGCTCTATTTGTTAAAAAACAGGTAACCTATATCACCATCTAACCAATAATTCAAAATTAATTCTAATATACCCTACGTACAGAAATAGGTTTTTGTCTTCCCCTAACTTTTTTTCCTAACTCAAGTAACTCAAGTAAATTACCAATTTATGAAAAACCATTGATGATGTTGATAATAACATCAACAAAAACTCATAATAATCTATCCATGCATGAATGATGAATGTATGAATTAGCCCCTTAAATTAGTAATGGAGTTGCTAGCTGCATTTAGTTTAAAAAGAACCAAAACTAAATATCGTTGTCATTTTATTATCTTAGCCAAGACTTAGGAGTTAGGACCATTAGAGGGCAAAAAAGAGTTGTTTAGATCAATTTCCAAGTAGATAATTCCCAAAAGATAGCATCTAACTATCTTAACCCAGATTGGTAATGTATTATAAATCCGGTTTAAAACACTAATATTACTATTTTTGTGTGTGTTCTAATAAGTATTACTGTTTACTCAAAAAATAAATAAATAAAACTATCTCAAATAAAAAAAATAAAAAATAAAAATCCATGTGATACAACATAATTGGCTGTAAGGAAAAATAAAAAAAGGTTCAAATAACCAATGGTAGCTGTTTTGTTGTTTAATGAAATTAACTACACGCCACTTTTTCGGCTAAAAAACTACATGCTAGGTGAGTTCTAGTTTGTAAAGTTGTAATTTACAACTATGTTTTGTTGGCTTTTATTCCGTGCCAAATTTGATTGTAATTTTGTTCAATCGTTTAAAACCCTGTATTTGTTGTGGGACTTGTTGTAAGGGTTGTGTGATAGAGAGAGTGTTTGAAGACTCCAGCATTTGAAGAACTGAAGGATTCTCGCGGGTATCTCGCGACCAAGCATCCCGCGAAGTAAACCATGTGCCAGGCACATGCTGGAATGCGAAAGGTCAGGCCAGGTGGAGACAACTGTGTCTCGCGAGTATCTCGCGGGTAAGGCCTTCCCGCGAGACACCCGCGAGACTAGCTGTTCTGCCAGCCTGTACTTTTTGAGTCACACCTTTTGCACCTCTCCTATATATACCATCATTACCCACAATTGTTGAGGAATGCTTCAGAGAGAAAACCCTAGCCAAACACATTGGTAATTAGAGATTGTCTTCCCCACCTTTCTCTATACATTTGCTTGTGGTATTTCCTCAACCCTTCCCTCTCCATTATCCATATCTTAGAGAGATTGATAGCCCAAACACTTACCACACCTTGTGAGTGCTGTGTGATGTTTTGGTGCTGCTGGGAAGCATTGGAAGAAGCCTTGAATGGCAGATGCAACATGGAGCTTGTTGCGGGATCCGGATAACTAGGACAAGACACGGTTCCGAGAAGCCTTGTTGGAGTAGGAGCTTGGAGGGCTTAGGTACAGCGGGTAGACTAGGCTTGGAGGGTCTTTTGCTAACCCATGTATCCCAACTGATTGTCTAGTGGATCGATTTCCGCTTGGAGGGCGGCGGAGAGGTTTTTCGCCGAGTTCTTCGGTTTCCTCTTCGAGAACACGTCTCGGTGTTTTCTGTGTTTGCGTCCTTCTTCCCTACTCTTGTTTAATTCCATTATACTGCTGTGTTGCTTAGTTTATGGATTAGAGTAGCTTATTTGTTCATCCGCTCGCTTTTACACTATTCCGCACTTTGTATTAAAGTTGTGTAAAATCTATTGAGCCGTAATTTTAATTTGGGGGTCTAAACAGCTCTTGTGTTTTTCAACACATTTTCGAGCTTTCAATTGGTATCAGAGCGGGTACACTTGCTGAGGTTTAATTACCTAAGTGTGATCCTTGACCCTTGTTGAGATGGACCGGTCTCAATCGCTCAATGTTCCACCATTTTTTGATGGAAATAATTATGCATTCTGGAAAGTTAGAATGAGAGCATTTTTATGCTCTATTGATGATACCGTCTGGGATGCGGTTGAGATAGGTTGGACTAAGCCGGAGGCTCCTAAGTCCACTTGGGATAAGGCTGCTCTAGCAGCGGCCAATGCTAATAGTAAGGCCTTAAATGCTATTTTTTGTGGTGTGTCCCCTGATGAATTCCACAGGATTTCTCATATGACAGTAGCCAAGGAAGCTTGAGAGATTTTGGAGACTACCTATGAGGGTACAAAGAAAGTTAAGGACACGAAGCTTCAGATGCTTACCACCAAATTTGAAGAACTCAAGATGGGTGATGATGAACCATTTGATTCATTCTATGGGAAGCTAAATGAAATTGTCATTGCTAAACTCAATCTTGGGGAGAAGATTGAAGACACCAAGGTGGTGAGAAAAATTTTGAGGTCCCTACCCGAAAGTTTTAGAGCAAAGGTTACAGCCATAGAAGAAAGCAAAGACTTGGATGAGATTAAGATTCAAGAGCTGATTGGGTCTCTTCAAACGTATGAGCTGGGACTGCCTTCCCATAAGACGAGCAAATCGCTTGCTCTTAAAACCATCACCGAAAGAATAAATGATTCCTCCGAAGAAGATGGTGTAGAGAAGGAAGTAGCATATCTTGCAAAGAACTTCCGCAAGTTTTTGAAAATGAAGAACAGTGGAAAACCTTTCAATAGAGGAAAGTTCTCTCCGTCAAGAAGTGATAAGAAAGAGTTTAAGGGAAAAGAAGGGAAGGATTATCAACCTTCTTCAGACATTGTGTGCTATGAGTGCAATGGCCATGGACATTTAAAGAAGGAGTGTCCGAACTTTTTGAGGGGAAAAGGGAAAGCTTATGCTACAACACTCAGTGATTCTGACTCCTCTGATTCTGACTCGGAAGAGAGCTGTGACGGTGAGGGAAACTACTCCGCCTTCATGACCATTGATCATGTAGATTCTTCGGATGACTTGGGAGCACTTGTGAAGGAACTTGGTGAGCATTCTGATTCAGAGTCCGTTGGAATTGTAGATGAATCAGATGAGGAAAAGGATGAAAGTACAGCTAATCTTCAAGAAAACTACTCATTACTCCTTGAGAAGTCGGGAGAATATGCAAGGGTAGCCAAGGCGGCTGTCAGAAAAATGAAGAAGGCTGAGGAAGATTACCGGAGCCTTATGGTCAGACATAGGGAGGCAAAATGTGAGATAGAAAAGATGAATGGTGAGCTGTCGGAAGCTTACTTAAAAATCAGATTTCTTGAACAAGAGATGGTTCAAGCGCAAGCCAAGATAGATAGGGTCTCCTCCAGAAAGTTGAATGATGTTATCTCATCCCAAAAACATTTCTCAGACAAGTCCGGATTGGGATATGCCGGAGTGAGTAGCTCATCAGTCAAAGCTACCAAAGAAGTAAAATTTGTGAAGGCCGTAGAGCAAATTGTAGAGGAGGCCGTTCCTGAGAATATTGAGGTTGAAAAGAAGAATGTAATTGAGCAACGGATGGTGAATAAGCCCCGAAATCAATCTGTAGGAAGACATGAAAACAGAGCAAGATCTCGTTCAAGACCTCAACGGGGTCCTAGAACAGATTATGTGTGTCACTATTGCGGACTGCGAGGACATACCAGACCAAACTGCCAAAAGCTGAGTGCAGACAACAATGCAAGCGCGCCGCGGTCATGAGGAAGAAGGAATGACAATAGAGCTTGGGGTGGTGAGAACTCAAGAAGTCAAAATCGTGATCCCGAAGTGACAGACGTGATGAAGATGATTGGTGCCTTCACCACTTGCCTGGAGAGTTTTTCAAGGAGGTTTGAAAGTCCAAACTCTCGTACCCAATCCGTCAAGGATATCATCCCAAACGCACGTGACGTGTGGGTGAAGAGGGGTACTCATGCATAAGCATTTTAATATGTCCATGCATCAATTCTTTCCATATGTAGGGACATTTGTAGTTGCATCATTTCATGCATTAATTTCATTTTTATTTGTTATGGTTTAAACCTATTTTTTGTTGATCTGACTTTCCTTGTTCTGTTTTTGGGTGTGTTTCAAAAAATTCAAAAACCCATAAAAATTGAAAAATCTCAAAAAGTTTGATCACTTGTTTTGTGCATATCTCATGTAAGTTTGGCCTAGTACCTTCGTACTTATGGCATAGTGCATATACGATCTTCGCTTGTTCGTATGCACTCTTTTCTGTGTGGAAGAAACCCTGAAAACTATGTGTGACTGTTGTAAATAGATCTTCACACCTGTCATGAATGATTGGTCAATAGTCTTGTTGGTCTTGATACTTGCATAGACTTGTGTCTATATCTCTTCCCACTTTATTTTTATGTTTTTGCAAAAAGAGCTCACAAATTGTAAATCTCCAAATGAAAAGAGATATTGAGCTGCAAAAGCCTGTCGCACACACTAGTATTTGACTAGGAAAAAGGGAAAGCGACTCTTTTTAAAGTAAATGTTATGGTGCGCAAAAAGCCAAAGGCTTCTCGCCAATGTTGAAATATCATAAATTTCAAGCACCTTCCTCAAAATGAGATGTATTTGTCCAATCAAAATGAAAATGGACCAATTGTTATGAGTTATAAGAAGCCAAATGAAAAGCTTCTATGTTATGTTTTCATGTGTGGGAGGTCATATACACTTATTTCTATAATGGAGATAGTCCACATGATTTCGTATCAGTTGTGTATGACTCGTGTGAATTGATCATTGAAGCTTCGCTCTGGTCTAAGGACTATTTCACATTTGATACTCACACACAACACACAAGTTGTTGATTCTATCAATGCCTATCTCATTTGTGTGATTGTATATGTCCAAATGTGATGCGAATGCCCATGAACTTGTTGATCAAATCCAAAAAGATTTTTGTGAGTTTTATTAGTTTTTGAAAGTGATTTTATACTTTCTTGTGTTTCTTTTTGGTCAAAAAGCCTTTTGTGTGTTTTTCATCGAAAAACTGGTTCAGAGGTTCTTTCGCGAGAAGCTCGCGACTAAGCTGCTTCCCGCGAAAAGATTTGAGGGAAAATTTTTTTTCATCCTGTCACACAGAGAATTTCGCGACTGTATCGCGACTGTCTCGCGACCAACAGCTTCTCGCGAAATGCTGTTTGGCAAAAACTGGTATTTTTTTCAAAATCAGGCAGAGAATCTCGCGACTGTTTCGCGACTGTTTCGCGACTTAGCGCTTCCCGCGAAAAGTTTTTTTCTTCAGTGGCACTTCTCGCGACTGTCTCGCGACTGTCTCGCTACTCCCTATCCCGCGAAAAACGCGTGTTTTCAGTTTTTAAAGGGGCTGATGTGACAGTTTTTCAAAAGATCAAAAACTCCCTCCCTCATTGTTCTTCAAACCTCTCTCAACCCAAAACACTATTCCATCAAATCCCTTTCCAAATCAAGACTTTTTCTGCATTTTCTTCTTCAAGGTATGTTTGTTAATCATTTCCTTTTAAGTTTTTACTTAGATTATGCAGATTTTTGTGTTAGGGCTTTCAAAATTGGGAATTTTTGAAACTTTGATTGGTTTTCAAAATTGGGTGAAGTTTTTGTTAAACTTTTGATTGGGTTGTGTTTCTTTTGATCTTGATGCATTTGTGTTGGCCCCGTGTGGCATTTTATCATGTATTTAGGCATTATTTTACCATGTTCATGCATTGCTCACACTTAAAATGTTCTTATGCATACTAAGTGTTTGATTATATGTCTAAGTGATATTGATGTGCATAATTGATCTCAAATGAGTCCCAATTTCTAGGTTTGCATGAGTCTTAACATGTTTTGGTCTAGAATCGGTCTTTGGTCTAGTTTATATTGCATTTTGAATATGTTGCTTCTTGGCACACAACCAAACTCCTAGGCACATCCTCATGCATCATTTGTTGCACATACATGCATACACACAGACACACACACTTCCACAATTATTTAATGTCATGCATAATGTATTGCTTTCATGCATTCTTGTTTTTGTTTAAGTGCTGTATGTATTGAAGCATGCTTGTGTGAATTGGTCATGCTCTGTTTTTTTTTGCAACCTACTCTGTTTTGGGATTATTTCAATAGGTGCAAACTCACTTGAACCTAATCAAGTCATTGCTCTTATATTTTGTGCACTTGTGCTATGTGTGTTATGTCTACCTGTGCAGATGTCTCCCACCAAGCATGCTGCCTCAAAGAAGAAGGCCCCTAAGCGTGCTCGCACTGAATCCGATCACTTCAAATCCGCGGAAGCAGATATGAAGTACAATGATTGCTACAAGAAAGCAACCATTGTAATGGAAAGGGTGGTCCAATTGGAGGAACTTGAGCACACATGCATTCCAGATGCACTCAAAGAAAGAACATGGACCAAATTGCTGAATCCAATTGGGACAGTATACTCGGAAATAATCAGAGAGTTCTTCTCCAATGCTGCTGTAGAAGAGGACAAGATAATCTGCTGGGTGAGGCACAAAGAATTTGAGATAACAAGGGATAGCATTCAAGATCTTCTGGAGATCCGTCCTACCTCACAGCCGATGACGGTTCAATATGATGAGAGATTGGGGTCTATCACGGAGATGATATCCACTCTTGGTGGGGTTCCAAAGAAATCCTCAATGGATACTCTTAAGTTCTCTCCAGAAATGAGGACTTTGAGCTACGTTATGATCCATAACCTGTACCCAGTCACCAACCTCACCACCTTATCCGCTCCAAGGACGAGGTTTCTCTACGATCTCTTCACTCACAAGGAAATCGATATCTGCAGCCACATCTTCCATATCCTGAAAAAGAGCATTACAAAGCAAAATTCCCGAACCATAATGCCTTTTCCTTCATTGATCATGGGGTTCATTGCCAAGACGAAGCTGAAGTTCCCTAGTGGCCTTACGGTTGTTCAGAGGGATTACCCCATTGGTGCAAACACTCTGACTCGGAGCACTGCCCATATTAAAGGCCCCAAGACTGGTGCTCATCTCATTCCACCACCTCGGGTCGTGCCTCAGGATGCACCAGATGAGGGTGGGGATACAGAGGAGGAGATTGACAGGTTTACTTCTGCTCCAGAGACTGCACATCCAGAGACTGCACAGCCATCATCTTCAACACAAACACCAGGTCTCAGCAAGCTTGATCAGATCCTAGCTAAGATGGATCACATGTCCACAGTGCTTGACACTCATGTACAGCACACAGCGGATCAGTTTGCATACCTCCAGGAGCAGATCACCACATTGTCAGCCCAGATTCAGAGCCTCTCTCCTACACATGGGTCAGACTCCGACTCCGACCAGATCTAGTCCTTTGGCCATTCCGGTCAAAAAGGGGGAGAAAATTTTGAGGGGGAGCTGCTGAACAAGAGCTTGCACAGCCTTAGGGGGAGCATAGCCTAGACACCTAGACACATAGCTATAGTGATATTGGTTATTGGTTTTACAGACGGGTTTCTTTTAGTTTTTTTTGGTTTATGATTACTGTCTTACTGTTTTTTTTGGATTATAGTTCTGACACTTATGCTTTAACCTCAGTATTAATTTCAGTATATTCAGTATATTTTCAGTAGTTTGTGTGTTTATTTTCTATGCTTTGTGGCATATATGCTATGTGGCACTTTTATGTTTGTACCCATGATTGCTTATGTAAGCTTTAAGTGTTTCTTTCATGCATACTTTTGTAGGTCTTTGTGGTCTGTGCCATGCATTTGCAATACCATGCTTATGCAACCTTCATGCATGTTTGCTTGTTGTTCAATGTCATGCATTTTACTTCAAGTACATCACTCTTGTGCCCATGTAGGATTGTTCCTAGATGCATACACGTTCTATGCATTGGTTGAGTGATAAACACTCTTGTGCCCATGTAGGATTGTTCCTAGATGCATACACGTTCTATGCATTGGTTGAGTGATAAACACTCGTGTGCCCTAGTAGGATTGTTCCTAGATGCAAATACTTCGTGTATTTCGCATTGGTTGAGTGTTGGAGTTGCAAGTGACTCTCTTTAATTGAGCTTATCATCTTGCATATCCGGATGTTCATTCCATGTGTGAATGAGCATAGTAATTGCTTGTGTATAAGTGATTACTTGGTTGATCGTGCCATGATCTAGTGTTTCTATTTCGTTTTGCTCGATCATGCTATTATTGCTCCATATGTTTTCAAGTTTTCTGCATACAATGATGTTATTGTGTTGTTGTGTTTCAGGAGTTACTTGTTCATATGTTTCAAGAGCACTTCAGAATCTAGAATTAGGTGTGAGTGAGTTTTGCCTTTGTTCCCAAACTCACGGTTAAGTCTAGAGTCTGTTTTAGGGTTTTGTCACGGAATAGCCAAAGGGGGAGATTGTAAAGTTGTAATTTACAACTATGTTTTGTTGGCTTTTATTCCGTGCCAAATTTGATTGTAATTTTGTTCAATCGTTTAAAACCCTGTATTTGTTGTGGGACTTGTTGTAAGGGTTGTGTGATAGAGAGAGTGTTTGAAGACTCCAGCATTTGAAGAACTGAAGGATTCTCGCGGGTATCTCGCGACCAAGCATCCCGCGAAGTAAACCATGTGCCAGGCACATGCTGGAATGCGAAAGGTCAGGCCAGGTGGAGACAACTGTGTCTCGCGAGTATCTCGCGGGTAAGGCCTTCCCGCGAGACACCCGCGAGACTAGCTGTTCTGCCAGCTTGTACTTTTTGAGTCACACCTTTTGCACCTCTCCTATATATACCATCATTACCCACAATTGTTGAGGAATGCTTCAGAGAGAAAACCCTAGCCAAACACATTGGTAATTAGAGATTGTCTTCCCCACCTTTCTCTATACATTTGCTTGTGGTATTTCCTCAACCCTTCCCTCTCCATCCATATCTTAGAGAGGTTGATAGCCCAAACACTTACCACACCTTGTGAGTGCTGTGTGACGTTTTGGTGCTGCTGGGAAGCATTGGAAGAAGCCTTGAATGGCAGATGCAACATGGAGCTTGTTGCGGGATCCGGATAACTAGGACAAGACACGGTTCCGAGAAGCCTTGTTGGAGTAGGAGCTTGGAGGGCTTAGGTACAGCGGGTAGACTAGGCTTGGAGGGTCTTTTGCTAACCCATGTATCCCAACTGATTGTCTAGTGGATCGATTTCCGCTTGGAGGGCGGCGGAGAGGTTTTTCGCCGAGTTCTTCGGTTTCCTCTTCGAGAACACGTCTCGGTGTTTTCTGTGTTTGCGTCCTTCTTCCCTACTCTTGTTTAATTCCATTATACTGCTGTGTTGCTTAGTTTATGGATTAGAGTAGCTTATTTGTTCATCCGCTCGCTTTTACACTATTCCGCACTTTGTATTAAAGTTGTGTAAAATCTATTGAGCCGTAATTTTAATTTGGGGGTCTAAACAGCTCTTGTGTTTTTCAACACATTTTCGAGCTTTCATAGTTTATCTTATATATTTAACTAGGACATGCATCAAACACTAGCCTAATAAAACCAACCCAACCTAACCTCTCGAGTTGGTTTTCGTGGATTACGTTGGGTTGAAATTTTATTTTGAGCCTTGGGTTGGGTTGCATTCAAGTTGATAATTTTTTTAGCCCATCTAACCATTCCTGCCCATCACATATATGAGTTTATTTTATTATCTTGTTTTGATTTATTTTGGTTGTTTAAGAATTATTTTTTATGAATTTAATTAAATTCTTTATTTTTGATGAATTTGAACATTTGCAATATAAATTACTTACATTATGTGAATTATAATGATTTATTATTAAGAAAAAAAATTAAATAATTAATGAAAGTCTAATTTTTTTTTTTTTTTTTTAAGGCGTGAAACATGTAATCACAATCCATCAGTTCAACCCATTCAACCCAACCCATGTGGGTTAGTTAAGTTGATCTCTACACGTGATGGGTTGGGTTGTGAATTTCTTAACCTAACAAGCTCAAGTTGGGTCCAAAAAATCCTCCAACCCCACCCACTAATTGACCCATGTAACATCCTTATACTTAACCAAAACTTATTATTTAGTCATTGAGGGTTTGGAGTGGTAATAGAAGGCCATCAACAGTCATTGAGGAGGAGCCCAGATTGCTGTGAGAGATAAAAGCAAGAGAGGAGATTGAAAAGAAAAAGGAATGGGATGAACAATGAGGGTTTGGGATTTGAAAAAAATAGATAAATAACAACACTTTTATAATATGATTTTACAGTGCATTTATTTGCACAGTTCATAGGCATGAAAATCACTTCATCACTTGTTCACATGAACTAACAAAACATCAAAAATATCTTTCCCATTTCCTTCAATTCTAAAGTTAGCATTTCCATACACTAGTTTTTAGAAAGCATAGAAAAAATTTCCATCCAAAAAGTAGTTGTCTATTCTAAAATATAGCAACCAAACAAGCCCTAGGTCTCCCCTGAGTCATCAATTGACATCATAGTGTTCAAATGTAGATGGTTGTTCCACTATGACATCACAGTCAGGCTTTTGAGGGGTTGGAGCATATGGTTTTGTCATTCAAATACTCTTTTTTGAGAGGGCTGTGGAATAGATGTGTGCTTTTCAAAGATATGTCTTCCATTCTCCTTTTTTTTTTTTTTTTTTTTTTTTTTTTTTTTTTTTTTTAATTCATTGCATGAATTTCAAATTGTAATTCACTAGAAAACTTTCTAGTACACTTTCTTTGTGTTAGATTGTCCCATTTTATTTGTAAATTTCTATAACTCAACCAACAAAAAAAAAAGTCTGTATAACATAAAAATCAAATATCATATGACCATACCACGAGCAGCTTATACAATATTGATTCCACATCTTCTCCAACATAACCTGCCTAGAGAAAGACAAAAAGAGAGCATTAGTTGAATTTTTCACATGAATTCAGCAAATAACAAAAACATTTATTGAGTACAACAATAAGTATCAAAACATTTACTTGCAACATGCAATGACTGGCAAATTCAATAGGATATATAAATTATAAAAAATAAAAAATAAAAAATAAAAAACAAAAAGGAGGAACAAGAATAGAAGTATAATACAACATACAGTATTTGCAATTTACCTGCACCAGAATCAGTAGTCATAAAAGACTTAAAACTCACTATTTATAAATCAAGAGAACTCCTAATCACTAGTATGGCTATCAAAATCGTGAGCGTCAACAAGGAGCCCCAAAAACAGTTAAGTAATTAGTGAAACTAGATGTCTATTCTTAGTTGTTTCTCTCATCTATCCAGTCCTTGGTTATTCACTAGAGCAATTATGATCTAGAACTTGATCTGGGGCAAGTGTTAAGATCTATGAGATAACTTGGAAGATGTATGTAACTATGTAATGAAAGTCCAAAGTCCCTTTTTTTCTGATATGGTGTAAATTAGGCAGCTCTCCATACATTGGTAGCTCTCTTATTACCAGACAGACAGGAAGATAACCATATGAAACAATGAACTTGCCTGTGTTAACGTCGTTGCATCAGCAACAGCAAATGGCACATTAACAACACGAGCTAGTGTTTTTGCAAGTAACGTCTTCCCTATCCTTACAGTCATGGTAAAAATACATAAATCAATAGCCCTCCTCACACTAAATACCTCAATAAAAAAATGACATCAAATAAATACCTGAGCCAGTGGGACCCATCAGCAATACATTGCTCTTCTCCAGCTCAACAGAATCATTGTCCTCATTTTCAACTTCGTTAGTACCCCGTTCAATGCCTGACCTGGTATTCAGATGCATGAATTCAGTAAATAAAGCAGCAGCATTTGATGTACATTCAATTTAACTATTACTATCATCAAAAATTGAAAAGACAGCAACTGGTTTGTGCCTGTTCAGTACAACTTATGTTTCAATTTTTTTTAAATATTGGGGCTGTTTGAAAAAACTGTACCTAAAGTTTTAAAAACAATGCAAAAACAATAAGGACTAACTTCTTATGAAGGGAAGCATCATATATCCTTTTGTAGTGATTGTAAACAGCCACTGAAAGCACCTGTCACATAAACATACATTTCAATAAAAGCACCGACAATTATGTATTATATAATCCATTAAAGTTTATTATGCAATCCATATACAATTATAGCATTCCTTTTTTTTTTTTTTTTCTTTTTCTTTTATTCAATTCTAGCATTCCTAAACCACATAAATAAAAAGAATAAAATAAGACATTAAAAAAGGGGGTCAAAATACACTAATAGTCCCTAAACTATAACTCATGATCAATTTTAGTCCTGAAGTTCAAAGTGATCGCTTCCTATAACACGGCTAAACTAAAAATTGACTTGTCCTCACACCATTAGACACATTAAAGACTAAAAGTGATCATTTTAAATTCGCAAGAGGCTAAAAACGATCACTTTAAACTTCTTTTTTTTTTTTAGTCCCTTAGATGAGGTACTTAAACTAAAACCTAACATATCATCACTTTGTTAAACATATGACGAATTAAAAGCAATCAATTTAAATTGGTTAAAAACTAAAAACAATCCCTTTAAACTTTACTTTTAGTCCCGTCTCGTAAAACTAAACACTGACACATCATCACTCCGTTAAACACATTAGAGTTTAAGAACTAAAATGCAATCACATTAAATTTGATATGGACTAAAATTGGTGTTAAAAAAAATAAAATAAAAACATTTTTGGCTCTTTCTTGGCCAACGACGAAGTGGTCGAGCAATTTAACGATCTCCTTAGGCGTGGGCAAGTCCTTCTTCCCCAAACACAACGCCGTTTCATCATCATCCTCATCCTCCTCCTCCGCCTCTTTTTCCTTACAAAATTTTGGTTTTCCGAAACTACCCAAACGTTTCTCGCTATTCCCATCCGAGTCCACACTGTCACTCTTCACCCTCCCAATCTCGATGAAGCTACCTTGCAATGGCTCCAGTTTAAACGGCTTGAAATAGAACGCCGTTTTGCAATTGGGGCACAGGTTCAGCGCCTGGTACACGCCGCTCGGCTCTCGCACCGTTATAGATAACGGGCGGTTCGAGAACAATAACGGCATTTGGTGCTCGCAGCGTGGGCAATTCACGTTGGCTTCGATGTGGTCGTATGGTGATGAGGATGAGAAGGAAGACGACGTCGCTTTTTGTTGTTGTTGGGAAAATGGGAACCCTAGGATTGTATTTGTGAGGGAGTTTGGGGCGGTGATTTGTTTGAGAATTGAAAACGCTGCTTTCGTCTTCGTTTTGCTGTTTCGGAGAATCGAAAACATGTTTTCGAAATTTTGTTTTGGAAATGGACACACAGGAACTGAACTAACAACAACACGCGCTGGGAAATGAGAAAAAAAAAATGAACACAACAACGATTTTATTATATTTTCTATTTCTCATTTTTTTTTATATTTTAAAAAATATATATTTGTCATGTTATTTTATTTTTGTTTTTTTCTGGCCTAATATTTGCATTATTCTTTTTCTTTTCTTTTTTTAATCTCTTTACTTCAAAAATTTCATTTTTCATACCTAAACTATCATAGATATATTTTCAATAGTTTGAAGATAAAAATAAAAAATAAAATTAAAGCCGCAAGAATAAAATTCTTGTATACTTAAAGAAGGGAAACAATATTATAACTTTTTTAATTAAATTGTCATTTTAATTCTTAACAACTCAATTATATCAGTTTAATCTTTCTTTCTTTTTTCTCTTTTACGTCAATTTGAAATCGGTGTGACATACAAGCTCTATTTAAAGTTGTCATGTATCAATTAATTGTACCAAATATTTAACTTTTGCAATATATATAACAATGTCAATGCCAAGTGTTATGCATTGCCTACTCTCCTTTATTGATTTGAGAATTTGAATTACGATGGCAGCAAAAAAAAAAAAAAAAAAAAAATTAAAAGAAGAAATTCATGCTTGTCTTGTCAAAAAAAAAAAAAAAAAAAAAAAGAGTAATAAAACAAGTCTAGTATTTTATAATGGCAAAATCATAGAATCATAACAACAATACAAATTATACAATGAAACAAGAAGAAGCAATCCAGATAGTAGTATCATCAACACACGATTTGAACCCTTTATTGGGAACATTGTATATATAGTTTGTAAAAAGGTGAGCAGCAATAAGATGACAGCAGCAATTGTAGAAGCAATTCTCCAAGGAGTACTAAAATAATCACGTCTCAAAGTTGCCTGCCACCTATTCCAAGGTTTCTCATAGAACGCCTTCAACTTTTTGCAGAAAACATGATAATCGGAGTTCATGTTGACATATACGATATTTGTGCAAACTTTCTTCACCAAATCTCTAGCTTCATCGTCGTTGCCTAGCAAATTAGCCATGACCCCCTTTCGAACAAGTAACTTCACATCGCTGTCAGTGGTAATAAGGAAACCCAATAGGATAAAATAGTCTGTAATGTATGCTTTATCTGAATAGTGACATTGTTCCAAAGCCAAAAGGTTTCGATAAAGAGTCTCGCTGTAATTGTCTAATGTTATAGGTGGCATTTCCAACACTCCCTTTTTGAAGTTTATGTCAAATAAGCAATTGCTTAAACTCTTCCTAAACTTCAATCCTGCATCATGCAATTGGGTTACAGAGTACACATGTTTAACTATCTCATCATGATTCTCTCTTTCTGGTAACCTTTTGATAGGTAGCCAAAATGTTCTAAGCAAATCAAGGAAGTGTTTCATTTTCAAATGGGAACTATAAGGTATGTTTTGAGTGTTGTAAAAGTGAAAGTAATCGAAGGCCATGACTGTAAGTAAGGACTTATTGTAGTCTTTATGAGAGGCAAATGCTAGGTCAAATAGTTTCTCCCAAATAAAGAATGGAAGTTGATTTTCAAGTAAAATTAAGTCAAACCTTATAGCAGTTATTAACCATGGTTCTAAGCAGGGGCGGAGCCACGTAGTGGCTTGGGGGGGCCCCGGCCCCTGCAAAAAAAAAAAATTTTCCATTAGAATAGGTAGAAAAAAAAATTAGGCCCCCTCAATATTGGACAACCGGCCCCTCCAATGCCCAATTCTCAACTATTCTCCAAGCCCCAGCTTTAGTTTTAGGCCTTATCAAAGCAACCATTACAACACATAATATTCCAACCAAAAAATCAACGGAAAATCAAACCAAAAATCAACAGAAAATGGAACCCAAAATTAATAAAAAATCAAACTAAAAATCACGCCCCAACTGTTGTCGCCACTGCCATGGAAGCTTGGGTGAAGTGATCGCTGCTGCCATGAGAGAGTGAAGATTTGGACCACTGTTTGTGGTGGTGTTGCAGCTGATCTTTGCTGCCACCGATGATGGCATGGCGTAGGATTTGGGGCTCTCGGCCCTGGACGGAGCTCAAGGTGAGCTCTGGCTATGGCTGATCGTGAGAGAAAGAGTTTTAGAGTTAGAGATGAGAAGCTTGGGCCATGGAGAAGAGAGAGCTCTGTTCTGAAAAATGAGAAAAGTTGAGAAAGGGAGAGACCGTGTGTGGTGGAAACTGGGGTAGTAGGTAGGGGGTAGGTGCGAAAGTTAAATAATAAAATAATAATAATAAATGATTATTTAAAGAAAATTTTGTGTATAATAGACAAACTGATGTAGATATTTTGTAAAAATAAGAGTGTAAAATAGAAAAAGTAGGTTTTAGACGTGTAAAATGGAAAAAATTTTGCATCCACTGATGTGGATGCTCTTATGTACTCCAAATAAAACAAGCTGACCCGCTCAAGTTCAAACATTAAAAACAAAACTTCACTTTCTCTTCATCTCAAAAAATCCATCGAATTCCTTTCTTTACTTCTTATTCTTTTGTTTTGTCTTCTTTGATACACTTTCATTTGCACTGGTACCGTTGCCTACCCACCAGCCCCCAAAACTCTAGTCCTCTGTACTCATAGTCCGAAAAAAAAAAAAAAATCCTGACCAATTTTTTCTTTCTTCATCAACTTTAGTTTTGGAACTTGGTGACTAGTGAGTTTTCTTCTCTTTCTTAAGCATTAGACATTTATCTCTTTTTAGTATCTTTTTTTTATTTTCTCAACTATCTATACCTAAATATTCACATGCTCTTTATATTTTCATAGATTTTTAGAAAAATACATGATTGAAGGCATGGGGAGATTGTTTGTGATGAGTCTTAAAGGGAAGATCTAAAGTTAGAGGCAGTCAGGCAGAGACAGTAGGCATTGTCACATGGGTGACCCATCTTTGCACTTTGTGAAGACAAAGTTTCTAAGGTAAAATTGTTTTGATTTATTACATATTGTTGATTAGTTAGATATAATGTGGCTGTGGGTGTTGTTAAATTGTTTGGTTTATGTTGTGTACCAATACTTGTGTGTTTAATTTTTATTTTTGTTTGAGGGGTTATTATTAATTAAAGTCGTATTAAAAATGGGTTGTATGTTTAAATTATAGTGAAAATTTTGTTTTTTCTTGAATATGAATAACATCCATATAACTAGGTAAAAATTTATAATTAAAATTTAATTTTTAAACTTTTTTTCAGGTTAATTTTTGAGTCATATTCTTAAAACTAAAAGAATTATGAGCAAACGAAAAACAATTGATGCATTCTTTAAGAAAAAATATATTAGCAATTCAGAAATTAGGACACCTGTGACTGTAGAAACAAATGTTGATATTTCAATGCCTGATGAACAACCTGACCCTTCCAAATGTTCAAGAATTCAATTTAAAGAGATAGATCGTGATCCAGGATCACGGAAACAAATATGTGAATTTTCTATCAACAAAAAAGATGAAATCTGACGAGCTTATCTCAAAGAAGGTCTATATCAACCTAAAAATATAGACTATCCATACAATGATAATACTCATCGTTGTCGATTTCAACCTTCATAGTTCGAATCGGCCCCCCCATGTAAAAATTCCTGGCTACGCCCCTGGTTCTAAGGATGCACCATTGCCCTCACTTGCCCAGTCATTGAAATGGTATCTCCAGAACAACTCAAGAATGAAAATGGCATCCACAAGAATAATTTCTACAAAAGGACCACTCTTAAGTTGGATGGTCTCAGCATAACAACGTCGAATGCTTTCTTCATACTCCTTTATAGTATTGACTAACTTCTCCAAGCTTATTTCAAGGTCTTCAACACGTCGAATGAAATACTTGAGGTATCTCAATTTGCGTTGTTCCATGGTTTTCAATTTGACATTATAGGCATCATGGTGGAAGGGCCCTATTGAAATAACCTGAGGAGTGTAGTGCTCTTCCTTCGATTTGCGAAGATAATCCGGAACCCTGTAGATGCAACACTGATCAGATGATAAGGGAGACTCCAAATTTTTCGTCTTTTTTTTAATTTCATTTACCACGTCTATACATTGTTCTTGAATTTCAATTGTTGAACTTTCTGCCTTTTGAATTTCAGTCTTTGTTAACTTAGTTTCCATCTATCAACTTCACATTCTGATTTTCCTGATGACAAAACAATATTCACTAGCATTACAAACAAATATGGAATAGATAGTTCTAATGTAGGAGCTTTAGGGGCCTTAGCCATCCTTTGAATTTCATGCTACAAAGTAAGAACCTATTCTTGAATAAATATCTACAATGAAAGAAATCTTTGAAAGAGTTTAACCTAAAACAAGAATTGGGGAAAATAGAGAGAGAGAGTAAAAACTGAATCTTGTATTCCAATCTATATTACTTATTCTAATGAATGTTCCTGTATATATGTGTGTGTGTATATATATATATATATATAATTACAAGGCTAACAGTTTCATAACAGATAAGTGATAGTAACTAACTCTAATTGTCTTAGATTACAAGTGTAATAGCACTAACAGCACGTGTGGATGATTACACTAACAATCTTATCAATGCTCCTCACCGTTAAATATGAATGTCCATATATATATATATATATCATGGTCTACTCAGCAAACATTTCTTATTGTTTGACGCAATATGTTCACTTTTTTTTTTTTTTTTGGTGGGGAGGGGGCGGATAGACTACAAAAATTTCCTTGAAGTTTATTAACTTACGCGCACATATATATGGACAAAACTCATGTACAACACTTTAAGTGTTGTTCCTTAAGTTCCCCTCTTAAGATTCTGTCATGTAACTACTTAACTTAAAAAATATACTTCCATCCATCTTACTAAAATGTTTCATCCTCATGCTTTTTTGCTAGTATTTTTCCAAAAAGATGCTTTTCTGCAAATTTTGCTGGCTAAACTAGATGGCTGACAATACTCACAAATGCCTGCAACTTGCGCCAGATCAAACCGAATCATACTTGGTCATGAAATGCCACCATTGTCCTCCCCCCATTGTAACTAAAAAAAATAATGTTATTAAGGTAAACGTTATCAACTAGAGATAAGCTAGGCACATGCATTTTAAAATCACTACAAACACACACTCACACACACACACACACACATATATATATATATATATAGAGAGAGAGAGAGAGAGAGAGAGAGAGAGAGAGAATAGCACCTTCTACAACAGTAATTTTGTTATACCGACTTGACAGATCAAAGCACAACACAAGAGACCTTCCGCCACTTTGGTAAATAAACTACAAATTTGTTGCGTCTCCAAACTATTCCATAAATGAATTATATAAGCAAGAAATTTGCTCCTTTAATTTTTTACATGTTCCTTTTCCTCTCTATATATATCTACCCTCTTTCTTGCTTTTTCTTTTTCTTTTTCTTTTTCTTTAGTCTTCAAAGATTCTAGTCATTCTTGCCTTTTTCTTTTGCTTGTCTACAAATATATATTCCAGTTGTAAGGTTGAATCATCCTTGCAGATCCTAATTAACATGCACAGGTACATCCTAACATGCACAAGTACACTACACAAATTAGGTTTCCAACATTTAGGGAGCGCTTCTTCATTTGAGTACAACCACTTCGAATTGAAAATTTTTCCTTTATGGGTTTATAACTTTATATACTTTGGATAAAATATATTGAAAGTTTGAGAGCCAAACAGGATTCACCCGGAGGCCATCAAATTAATTTTTTGTAATCTTATAACTAAATAATCAAGTAACATGCAATGCCCTTTTAAACCTCTTGTGATGTGCAATCACCTTATTGTCATTGTAGTTTTGCTAGAAACTTGAAATTTTGAGCATAGAATTTTCAAATCTTGGGAAATTTATAATTATTAAAAATAAAAAATAAAAAAAAAACCCTTACACTTGCAATAAAATGCTTTGCTGTTGAAATCTAAGAAACAATAAAAAGAAAAATTTGATAAGTTCGCTTCATTGGTGTAGGTGAGATAATTGAACCTCAGATATTTCATTTGGCTACAAAATAATAATTTTACCAGTTAAGCTAACTAGAGTAGTCCACAAAATGTCAAAATTTAATACTTCAGATTTTGTGTCAAAATACAATCATACATTTTATGCCTATATAGCTAGATGAATTAGCGAACCATAAGTATATATATAGTTATTAATGTATTATCAATTTGAGCTTTATCAAAAGCTGTAAAGTTTACGTTACATTTGCATGTTTGCAAAACAGAGGTGTATAAGTCATAAATAACCGCAAGAGCAAGAGAGAGAGAATAAGGTATCGAACCTAGCTAGTCCAAAAAGCTCAAGCTTGTTTTCACTGCTACATTAATTACATAAATGAAAAATTGCCACGCAGACCTTTGAGCACCTTTAGTGTGAATGAAATGAAACTCTGCTGTACGATTCGGCCCCAAACAAGTTAATAGATGGATTGTTTACAAAGAAAAGAACCTGTTTCTTTATCTGATCTTCAAAGTTGAAAGACAGCTTGTGCGAGAGGTTGGAGATCATAGCATCCACTGTAAGCCCCACCAAGATTTGCTTGTTCATATCATTCCAAACAAACTTTTCAATGAAGAGTACTGGTGTGTTTCATGCCTGCAATGCAAATCATGTAAAAGTAAAATAAAACAGCAAAATGTATATATAACAACGCATAGTGTAAAAAGGTTAGGAGTACTCGTCCTAAAAAGGACTTCCTCTCATCTGGAAAACAAATAAAGAATGCCTATCTTTCAAGATAAAGCTAAAGAGTTTCAAGCAGAATGAAAAGCAATAACTAGACATAATTCTAGCTTAACAAAGCCTCAACGAATCAAGGAAAAATAAATCTAGAACCCATTAGAAATTTGAGACATTCTCAGAAATCCCGTCTAAAAAAAATAATATTTTTAAGAGTCTTTTAGGATTTTTACCGTTTTCTTTGAAAATAAAAAGTTACAAAATATACTTAAATTTCTTACAACATCGAAAAAAACCAAATTACCCAAACAAAATAACTAAATTTAAGTTTGAAAATAATCAATAACAGACAAAAAATATTTAATTACATGCTCCTCCCTCTTAACATCTAAATATCCAGCTTCTCAAGAAAATTATGCAAGGATATTTATTCTACATCAAACACTTATCCCTAAACACCAATAAGATCTTTCACTGGTGCAAACACAAGAAAAATGGAAATTGTAGGGCCCGGATTTGAATACTATTCCTAAGGGATGAGTGAATTCAAGCCCAATACAATAAATTTATAAAGAGTGCGTAGAATAACTAGGCTTGACGAGTGTGACAACAGTTGAAGATGATTTAAGGGATGAATAAGTGAATCAAAGGCAGATTTGGGCAAGCTATTCCATCCTCGGCATTAGTCCGAGGAGCTTCAACTTATTATTTCTTGAGTGATGGTAACAATGGTTACAGAGTTAGTTCAGATTGCTACAGTGTTTTCTCTGGTAAAATCTCCGATCCTTTTTCTCAGAGCTCCTTCTTCCTTATATACTAGTTTCCTCCTCCATCTCCACCATACACGTGCAGGTTAGATCTGCTGTTGTTGGTCTTTGTCACATCAACCTCCTTTCAGAGCTCCTAGGTAGTAACTGTGAGTCTAAAAAGCCACTGCTCAGATATCATTTCCACATTAATGCAGCCAGAGTGTTAGTTGTGGAGCATTTAATGTGGAGGCAGCAGCTTTTCCTAGAATTGCTCTACCGCCATGCTTTAGTGTGATTATTTGCTGTACTCGCTTTTTTCTTTGGAGTGCTCTGGAAGATTGTCTTTGCTGGTTAATCATTTTTCTTCTACCTCGGCCTTGGCTAGCCAAGGACAGAGTTGTCCTCGGCATGATTTCCTCGGTTGCCATGAACACCACTGTTTTCTTCATATGCGATTATGGACCTTGGCATGGACCTCAGGTCCAGTACAAAAGGTGGATGTATATCACTGGGCTCTATGACCCCACAATAGCTCTTCAAAATTCTGCTATCTAGCACTTTAGACAGAAAGGAGGATTTTGATGTCCTCAGTGTACCTTAGGCTTATCATGTCTTGTCTTTTGCTAGTGTTAGTGTCTTTTTAATTGCCTAAGGCATGCTTCTGACGTTTCAACATTTGTAGCGTGCCTTCATTAAATTCTTGAGGCTGGTTGCTCCCCACGTTCTATGGCGCAATGGCGATCCAACGATGGAGACTTATTTTCAACTCATGAGTGGGAAAACTCCCGCTGCTACTTTGATTTAGGTATAAATACCCATTTAAATCAATTCGCCCAAATTACCTTTGCATTCAAAAGCTCCTACGCATATACGTTGAATCTGCCAACACTTCTCACTCACTCGTGTCTCTTCAAAAGCCTGTCCGAGGACATTTTCCTCATCCTTATAAGTTTTTTTCCAAACTTTTCAAACTTTCTTTACTCTCCTTTCTCTATGTCTTTCTTCCTTTGCCTCTTTTTCCAACTTTCTTTAGCTTCTTTGAGCTTTTCCCAGGGATGGGTAGATTTAAGAGTTTGGTAGAGTCTAAGAAAGGGATGGAGAAATTTAAGGCTGACTACAGGATTCCACCCAACATGGGCCTGAGATATTGTAAGGAAAGCAAATGGCATTTTTGAAGGCAGGAGGGTGAGGTGGTGATTGATCGCCTTCATCGAAGGTGGCGTGAGAATCCCTATGGGGCCGATGATGACGAATTACCTTAGGTTTGTTAGGCTAGCCCCTACTCAGTGCGCCCCAAACGTCTTCAGAATATTAGGGTGTGTAAACGCCTTAAACGAGAAAATGGGGCTGCGGTTGACCCATCATGATATGAATTGGGTCTACAACCTTCACCAACTAAAGAGAAAGGGATACTACCTGAAAACAAGGCAGCCTGAAATCAGGCTCATTCAGTGCCTTCCCGAGTCTAGCAAAAGGCTAAACAAAGACTTTCTAATCATGTCTGGGGAGTGGCATGATGACGTCCCTTGCCCAACGGAAGAAGGGCAACCAGGTGGGGCTCTAGGGATAGGAGTAGGACTTGTTAATTGCCTTATCGTAATTTGTGTTATTAAGCTGCTAACCTTTTGCTTTTCATGGCTCTACAAACAGACGCGCCATCGAACCAAACTTCAGTTTGGTTAATAGGGAGAGCTTGGACAACATCCTCAAGGCAAAGGTGTTGGTGAACGAAGACAACGATCAGCTCAGGGCGGCTCACCTGATATTGGAATATACGCTAATCTCTCGCGCCTTCCAAGCGCCAAAGTGTGTCATCAAGGCCCGCGGTCCACGTCTTCATAGGATCAGCGTCATAGTTGAGGGTTTCCCACTCCTCGAGGGTGCTTTAATTCCGGAGGGCATACCCTTGGTTAGTTCTTTTTCTTCCCATCCCGAGGTAAAGGAAGAGGAAGAAAAATCAGAGAAAGAAGAAGAAGTTGTTGAGTTAGGTTCGTCTGAGTACGAATTTGAGGTATTCAATTGAGCTAAATCACCTGAGGGCCCTTCTGGTGATCTTGGTGACCCAAACTATACCGAAGCAAACTTCCCCTTGGCAGATACTCCTTTAGAGGAAGATATGGGTATACAAAGGAGACAACAAACAAGCTTGCCGGACTTGATAGAGTCCCAACTGGGGAAGGAGACACAAGGAAGACCATCTCAGAAGAAACCTCCTTCCCCTTCTCAAAGCAAGCTCCCTCCTGCTATATCCAAACTTCCTCCTCCTCGTCCTAAGCTAACCTTACCGTCGAGGCCCGAGTCTTCTGAGCCCAAACAAAAAAGAGAGTCAAAGGGCAAGGAGGTGATGTAGGTTGAAAAATCTCACCCCACACTGGAAGAGGAGGCCCAGTGGGCTGCCAAGCAACAAAAAGTTGGGCCTAGGGGACTTGAGAAGAGGATTGATCCTCTACCTGAGTCACAGGCCTAGCTCTCGACTCCAATGCTCAATGAGGCCCCTTTGATGGACAATACTTCCATCAGGGACTTTCAGGGAGGCACCAGCAGCCATGTGGCCGATGCTTTGGAGAGGGCCCTGTTACTGCCTTCTAACATGGCTGAGCTGCGATCCTTTAGGAGGTAGGAGGTCTTCCTCAGCCTCAAGAGGTACTTGGGCATGGTAAGGTTTCCAACTTACTTAGTTTAGTTAGTTAACTTTTTTAGCCTTTATTCTCTATTTACCTTGCATTTGTTCTCTTTTTCATGCTGTTCAGGCTACGTTTAGGGCTGAGGAGATGGCCAACAGCTACAACAAACAACTAGAAGATGAAAGGAACAGGCGTGTTACTGCTGTAGAAGCCTTTAACATTGCTGATCAGTCTACCCAAGACCTAAGAAGCAAGCTGAAGGAAGAGGAGAAGGCGAGGAGGAGTGCGGATTCGGCTTTAGAGGGCGCTCAAAAGCAAGCCAAAGACCAAAGACTACTCCTTCACAAGGCCGAGGACCAATTGACTGCTGCTAGAAGGCAAATTGAGTCCTTGAAGAAAAAATTTGAAAGTGCAGAGAAAGTCAAGGATAATATGGAGAAAGCCAAAGACAAGGTAGTGAAAGTTTGTGCAGAGGCAGAGGAGGCTAGGAAGCTGGCAAAGGAGACTAAAGAGCAGGTCGAGCAGGATGCTTATGAGATGGGAGTGGCTGAGACTGAGACCAATCTCAGAACCCAAGTTCCGAGAGTATGTAGGCTCTACTGCTCCCAAGTTTGAGTCGAAGCCCTCAACCAAGCTAGGGTTGAGGCTTCATCTAAAGTTAGGAGAGTCGAGAACGTGTATTACCCCCCTGCCATACGAGAGTCTGCTCATGCCAACTTTGAAGCTGATACTGCCTCCTAAACAGCGGAGGCAGGTCAAGACAGTGCCACCGATGCTTCTACTCCCCTTAACAAGCTTGCCGAGGAGGCTGAGCATCTTGGGGTGTTAGAGAAAGAAAAAAACTAGTAACCAGGAAGTACCCTAGGATGTGATAAAGCCTCTAGCTGACCCTCAAGCTCCTCTTGTCGAGAAGGAGTTAGTCTTGGCTTCCCTTGTCGTGCCCCTTAAAGTTATTCCTCCAAGCCAGGGTTCTGAAGCCTCTGACATAGCCTTCTAAGGACAAGCTAACCATAAAGCTGAAGAAATAGGCTATTTTTTTTTTTTTTACTTGTGTTGCTGTCGTTTTTTCTCTTTTTTTTTTTTTTTTTAGTTGTACTTGAATTTTTGTAATGAAACTACCTTTTTTGTAATGAAATGTGTGCACTTCTTCCAATGATAAGACCCTTTGTTTATATGATTCGTGTTTTTACTAACATTTGCATAGTCCTAAGAGTGTGACTAGTCTTTCATTGTACGGATAATCAAAAAATACTAAGTCCACAATGTAAATTTCAACTTAGGCTTTAATTGATAGTTGAGTAATCTCAGTAATGAAATTTTCCTTCATTAGGTGGGCCACAAAAGAATTTAAGTTTATGATGTAGATTCCGTAACTTCTAGATTCATACATTATGGCAGGACGTGCAAAAGTACATTTTTTATAAACTGACTGACCTTAAGGAGACATCATAGTATTGACTATAAAGGAAAAATAAGCCCAGTGTACCTTGAAATGCTTTAAATGATGCTCATGGATGGACATTTGCCTACATCTTTGTTGAATAAGGACAGAACAGGTGACCTGAGGAGCTAGGCTCCATTTAGGGTCCTGTTTATTACTTAGATAAATGTCTAAAGTAGTTAATTTCCTCAAGACTTGTGGTCCGAGGATCCATGCAATACCTTGGTTCTGTTTAACACTTAGATAAATGTCTAAAATAGTTAATTTCCTCAAGGCTTGTGGTTCGAGGATCCATGCAATACCCTGATTCTGTTTAACACTTAGATGATTGCCAGAAGTTGTTAGTTTCCCCAAGGCTTGTGGTCCAAGGAGCCAAGTAAGACCTTGGTTCTATCTAACACTTAGATAGTTGCCAAAAGTTGTCAGTTTCTCCAAAGCTTGTGGTCTGAAGAGCCATGCAAGACCTTGGTTTTGTCTAACACTTAAATAGTTGCCAAAAGTTGTTAGTTTCCCCAAGGCTTGTGGTCTGAGGATCCATGCAAGACCTTGATTCTGTCTAATACTTAGATAGTTGCAAAAGTTGTCAGTTTTCCTAAGGCTTGTGGTCCGATAAGCCATGCAAGACCTTGGTTCTGTCTAACACTTAAATAGTTGCCAAAAGTTGTTAGTTTCCCCAAGGGTTGTGGTCCGAGGATCCATGCAAAGATCTTGGTTCTTTCTAATACTTAGATAATAGTGAACCGCATGACGCGCAATTTCAATAAATCAGAGTGCAAACAAAACTGCTTTTAATTAATAATAATACATTTTTAGGTTATTTACATTTTATAGACAGTGTATAGCTTTCTCATCCAAGTCTTTTAAATAATATGCACCTATTCCTGCTACTAAAGTGATGCGATATGGTCCTTCCCAGTTGGGTTTCAGCTTTCCCCAAGCCGGGTTCTTGGTACTACCCAAAACTTTTCTCATCACCAAGTCTCCTGGTGCTAGTGGCCGTAGCTTCACATTGGCATCATACCCTTGCTTGAGTTTCTGTTGGTAATAGGCTAGTTGAATCATTGCCTTTTCTCTTCTCTCTTCAATTAAATCCAAACTCTTTTCTAGTAGTTCATCGTTGTTGCTCGGAGTGAAGGTACTCGTTCTCAGCGTTGGGAAGCTAGTCTTTAGGGGGATGACAGCCTCGGCCCCATAAGTCATGGAAAAGGGAGTCTCTCCTGTTGACCGATGTGGTGTGGTCTGATATGTCCACAGGACGTGTGGCAGCTTTTCCACCTATCTCCCCTTCGCATCATCTAACCTCCTTTTCAGTCCAATGAATATGACCTTATTAACAACCTCAGCCTGTCTATTTCCTTGGGGGTAGGCTGGAGTGGAATACCTGTTTGTGATTCCTAGGTCATAGCAGTATCTCCTGAAGGCCTTACTATCAAATTGAAGGCCGTTATCTGAAATGAGGGTATGAGGGATCCCAAATCGAGTGACAATATTCTTCCAGATGAACTTCTTAGCATCCACATCCCTGATGTTAGCCAAAGGCTCGGCTTCGACCCATTTGGTGAAATAGTCTGTGCCGACCAGTGGTATCTCTTATTTCCTGCCGCTTTAGGGAAATGGCCTACAATATCCAAACCCCACTAAGCAAACGGCCAAGGATTGGAGAGAGGATTCAGGACCCCTCCCGGTTGGTGGGTGTTTGGAGCAAATCTTTAGCATTGATCACATTTTAGGACATATTCTTGGGCTTCCTTCTGCATACCTAACCACCAATATCCTTGAGTGATGGATCTGTGAGACAGAGATCTTCTTTCTGTGTGACTATCACAAATTCCATCATGTAACTCCTTAAGCAGTAATTCTGATACTTCGGGATGTATACATAGCAAATACGGCCCAAAATAGGAGCGTTTGTACAACTTGTGATCCTCGAACAGCCAGAACCTAGGAGTTTTTCTTTATATTTTCTCAGCTTCTAATTTTTCTTCAGGTAGTATATCATCTTTAAGAAAGCTCACTATCAGATCCATCCAGCTTAGACCCACTCTGACTTAATGGATCTGAACCATGTTCTTCTTAACCCCGTCTGCTCTACATAAGTCCTCAACAAGGATGGTCCGAGGTAAACCCTACGCCGAGGAGGTGGCAAGGGTGGCCAATGAATCTATGTGCGTGTTGCCACTCCTAAAGATGTGTGACAAGTCGAAAAATTCAAAATCCGATTGCAAGCACTTGACCTGACTCAAGTATTCCTGCATCCTCACATCTCTAGCCTCTAGCTCCCCCATCACTTGGCCTACAACCAATCTCGAGTCTGAGAACACTTCCACTGCCTCTCCCCCTATTTTCTGTACCATGGCCATTCCTTGCAATAAAGCCTCATATTCGGCTTCATTGTTTATGGCTGAGAACCCCAGTCTCAGTGACTTCTCTATGGTAATCTTCTTAGGAGATATTAGAACTAGCCCTACCCCAGACCCCCTTTGGTTTGCAGTGCCATCAACATACACTTTCCAGTGTGAGGGTCCTTACATAGAGATTGAGCCGGCCGATTTTCCATTCATGTTTTGCTCCTCTGCTACCATTTCTATTGGGGGTTTGGCAAATTCGACTATTAAATCAGCAATGATCTGGCCCTTGATAGAGGTCCAAGGCATGTATTTGATATCGAAAGCCCCTAGAACTGTGCTCCACATGGCAATTCTCCCCGTGTAATCGACACCTCAGAGTACAGACTTAAGTGGAAGCTAAGTTAGAACAACAACTGTGTGCGCTTGGAAGTAATGGGGGAGTTTTCGCGTGGCATGCACTATTGCTAAAATTGCCTTCTCCAGTGGTAAATAACGCACCTCGGCCTCATGTAATGATTTACTGTGGCCTCAGCATGAGAGGCCACTGCAATGTAGGCGAACAAAACCTCGTCGACCTCAAGGCTAGACATGATGGGTGGCCGGGATAGGTATTCCTTAAGTTGCTCAAAGGCCAAAGCGCAGTCCTCGGACCACTCAAATCCTTTTCATTTGTTCATCAGGAGGTAAAAAGGGCGGCACCTATCCGCAGATCTAGAAATAAACTGATTCAAGGCCGCGATCATTCCAGTGAGTTTTTGGACTTCTTTGGGGTTCCGAGGAGGTTGCAAATTGTCAATTGCTTTGATCTGATCTGGGCTCACCTCAATTCCTCTATGAGTTACCATATAGCCTAAAAATTTACCAGACCTAACACCAAATGAGCACTTAGAGGCATTGAGACGCAGTTTGTGTTTCCTTAGGATGTCAAAAATGACTCTGAGGTCTCCCACGTGCTCGGACACCACTTTTCTCTTTACCACCATATCGATTATGTAGACTTCAATACTTTTGCCCAACTGTGGCTCAAACATTCTAATCATCATCCTTTGGTAGGTAGACCCTGCATTCTTCAAACCAAAGGGCATCACTTTGTAATGGTAATTTCCGATAAGAGTTACGAATGCTGTTTTTTCTTGATCACCCAGGGCTAGTGGTATTTAATGATAGCCCTAAAAGACATCTAAGAAGCTCATCCAAGGATTGTCTACAGTTGCATCCACTAACTGGTCTATCCAAGGCATGGGGAACGGGTCTTTTGGACACACCTTGTTTAAGTCTGTGAAGTCCACACAAACTCGCCATTTTTCACTCTTTTTCTTTACAACCACGGTGTTAGCCAACCACTCGAGGTAGAACACCTCCTTGATAGCCCCTGCTTGCTTGTGCTTTCTCACCTCGTCCCTAACAGCGTCGACATGCTCCTTGGATGGGCGCCGAGGTGGTTGTTTTTTGGGAGTGGCTGATGGATTTACATTTAAGTGGTGACATATGAAGTTCGAATAAATTCTTGGGGCATCATAAGCGTCCCATACGAACACATCAACATTTTTTCTGAGGAAATCTATCAATCCCTCCTTTTCTCTAGGGGGCAGTTGAGACCCCACCTGGAAGAACCTCTCTTGATCATCGCCAATAATCACCCTTTCTAAATCCTCACATTTTGCTTCCTCGGCTGGTGTATTAGTAGGCGATACCAAGGTCCTTGATTGTTATGAGCCCTCTTCAACAAAGGCCGAGGACTCTACTCTGGGTTGATTTGAGATGGCAGCCACTAGGCACTCTCTAACCGTAGTCTAGCAACCTCGAATTTCCAAGACCTGACCCTCGGAAGGGAACTTCACCTTCTGATGTAAGGTGAAGGCAACGACTCCTAGAGTATGAAGTCAAGGTCTGGCCACAATGGCAGTGTAAGGGGAGTAAGTATCCACCACAATGAAGTCAACCTTCACTATTTTTGGGCCAGTTTGCACAGGTAGTCTAATCTGGCCCTTTGGCATGACAATCTTCCCATCAAAACTCATCAAGGGGGAGCTGTAGGGCGTCAAATCTTCTAGTCTTAGCTTCAGCCCCTTATAGAGATCAGGGTACATGATTTCGGCTCCACTAGGCACTCTCTAACCGTAGTCTAGCAACCTCGAATTTCCAAGACCTGACCCTCGGAAGGGAACTTCACCTTCTGATGTAAGGTGAAGGCAACGACTCCTAGAGTATGAAGTCAAGGTCTGGCCACAATGGCAGTGTAAGGGGAGTAAGTATCCACCACAATGAAGTCAACCTTCACTATTTTTGGGCCAGTTTGCACAGGTAGTCTAATCTGGCCCTTTGGCATGACAATCTTCCCATCAAAACTCATCAAGGGGGAGCTGTAGGGCGTCAAATCTTCTAGTCTTAGCTTCAGCCCCTTATAGAGATCAGGGTACATGATTTCGGCTCCACTACCATTGTCTACCATTACCTTTTTCATGTCATAGCTCCCAATCCGAAGCATGATTACCAACGCATCATCATGGGATTGGATGGTTCCAATTTTGTCTTCCTCAGAGAAACTCAAGACCGAATGAGGATACACTTTAGGTCTTTTTAGCTCTGGGCTAGAGTCGTCGATGGGTGGCCGAGCTACAAACATTACCCTAAAAGGGCGTGAGCCCGTCCTCCCCAGAGCAGCAAGGATTACGTTTATCGTTCCTTTGGGTGGTCTTAAGGAAGTGTCTCTCTAGGGCTCCTGGTTTGCCTGGCCTTGATGACCACTGGAAGGATGCAAAAGGTGTCTCAGTTTCCCTTCTCGGACTAGTTGATCTAAGTGGTTCTAGAGGTTCCTGCAATCTTCTGTAGTATGTTTATGGTCTCGGTGGTACTGACAATATAGACTCTAATTGCGCTTCATGGATTCTCTAGCCATCTTACTCGGCCACTTGAAGAATGGCTCATTCTTGATTTTCTCCAAAACTTGATGTATCGATTCTCTGAATACGGTGTTAACCGTCTACGTGTTGGTTGACCTAGATTGCCCTGCGAAATCTCTTTTCAGATGATTATTGTGGTATCGGCCCGACCTGAAATCCCTACTCTTTTGAGGGATAACCTTCTCTTTTCCTTTCCCTTGCAACTGGTCCTCTTCCACTCTTTTGTATTTGTCAATTCGGTCCATAAGTTGACGTACGCTGGTGACAGGCTTGCCAATCAAGGATCTCCTCAAGCCGTGATCGGTTGGGAGACCACTTTTAAACGCGCTGATGGCGACGTCATCAAAGTTGTCGTCCATCTCATTATACATTTCCCAATATATGTCTGAGTATGCTTTTAGAGTTTCTCCCTTGTGCATGGATAATGACAACAATGAGCTTAGAGGCCGAGGAACCCACCTGTTCGTAATGAAGCGAGAGCCAAAGCTTGGGTGAGCTACTTATAGGAATCTATGGAGTTTGTTTTTAAACCATTGAACCACTTCATCACTACAGGTCTTAGGCTAGACAGGAAAACCTTGCACATCAAAGCTTCGTTTTTGGAGTGGACGGACATTCTTTGATTAAACTAGCTCACATGCTCTACAGGATCCGTTCGGCCATTATTGATGGTGAACGTAGGCTAATGGAACCGCTGAGGTAGCCTAGCCCCTTCTATCTTGCGCATGAAGGGCGACTTGGAGATCTGATCTAGGGCTTTGCTTATGGCATCATTACCCAGGCCTTTACTAGATGGGCTCTTGTGTTTTCGTCTATGATGGTGCTCGTTTTCATAAGAGAAGATCTCGCTTGGAGGAGTTCTTGATCTCTACCTGTAATTGTGGTCCTCTTCATCATTAGAGGACATGTCAGAACTGGAAAGGGATTGCCTCCGCTGTGCATGGTGTAGTTTCTTTTTCAAGTCATCTATCTCCTGCTACATGGCTTGGTTGTTGTTTTGTCTTTAGGATACACGACTACCCACTTGGGAATAGCTTTTGCTCGTCTGGGTGGTATGCACACTTCCCTCTCGATTCCTTTCACTCTCCTGATTTTGTTTATGTTCAAGGCCAGGAGAATTACCCTGTCACTGGGATCCTATGGGTTCTGTCCATTGGGGACCTGCTTGGCGTGGATTTTCTTGGTGTGGACCTGATCCTACCATATATAACTGTTGCACTCACGAATACACAAGCTCTTCCCCACAGACGGCACCAATTGTAGGGCCAGGATTTGAACACTATTCCTAAAGGATGAGTGAATTCAATCCCAATAAGCCCAATATAATAAATTTGTAAAGAGTGGGTAGAAGAACTAGGCTTGACGAGTGTGACAACAGTTGAAGATGATTTAAAGGATGAATAAGTGAATCAAAGGCAGATTTGGGCAAGCTATTCCATCCTCGGCACTAGTCCGAGGAGCTTCAACTTATTATTTCTTGAGTGATGGTAACAATGGTTACAGAGTTAGTTCAGATTTCTACAGTGTTTTCTCTTGTAAAATCTCCGATCCTTTTTCTCAGGGCTCCTTCTTCCTTATATACTAGTTTCCTCTTCCATCTCCACCATACACGTGCAGGTCAGATTTGTTGTTGTTGGTCTTTGTCATATCAACCTCCTCTCAGAGCTCCTAAGTAGTAGCTGTGAGTCTGAAAAACCACTGCTGAGGTATCATTTCCACATTAATGCAGCCAGAGTGTTAGTTGTGGAGCATTTAATGTGGAGTTAACAGCTTTTCCTGGAATTGCTCTACCACCATGCTCTAGTGTGATTACTTGCTATACTTGCTTTTTTCTTTGGAGTGCTCTGGAAGATTGTCTTTGCTAGTAAATCACTTTTCTTCTACCTCGGCCTTGGCTAGCTGAGGACAGAGTTGTCCTAGGCATGATTTCCTGGGTTGCCATGAACACCACTGTTTTCTTCATATGTGATTATGGGCCTCGGCATGGGCCTCAGGTCCAATACAAAAGGTGGATGTATATCACTGGGCTCTATGACCCCACAAAAATAATACAAAATAAATTAAATAATAAAAATTACAAATAATATTTATTTGGAAGAAATTACACAGTAGCGACACCTTCTCCCTTTACCTTTCTCCTACGCATAGTTTTGTCATTCAAATACTCTTCTTTTTAAGAGGGCTTTGGATTAGATGTGTATTTAATTTTCATAGTGATTGTCCCATTTTATTAGAAAGAAATTATATATATATATATATATATTGTACATGTATATAATAGAAAAATCGAATAACATATGACCATACCACAAGCAGCTTATAGTGATTCCACGTCTTAACAAAACATGCAGAGAGAGACAAAAAGAGAGCATGCTCTGGCAAAAACATAAATTTAGCAAAGCAACAAAACAAATTTGTTGACTACAATGATCTAGCAAAAACATACTACCAAAAACAAATATATCAAAAAAATTTACAATTATAATACAATAATCTGGCAAATTAAATAGGATAAATAGATGAAAAAAATATTTTAGCAATATTTTTATTAAATTTTCATTTTGATCCTTAACAATTAAATTAAATTAAATTAATCCTTTGATTTTGATTTTTTTTTCTTTTACTTCCTTTTGAAATCGGTGTGACATACATGATACGACCTCTGTTAAAAGCCATTGTGTAATAATTAATTTATGTGACATAAATAGCAATGTCAATACCAAAATGTTAAGGACATATATGATTCACTTGTTAGGAACATATGTCACTATTGTATGTAATTGGCTAATCCTTTGACAAAACACACTTTACTTGTATTTAGTGTTGGAAAAATCTAGTTTTGTATCTCATACAAAACACACAGCGGAAGCAACAAACATGTATCTATTTCATTCATAATTGATAACTTGCATTATGTAAATTTCAAAATTTAAGAACAAGATTGCGTACCTTGGTATAGTGAAATTCAAAACAAAAGATTAAAAGTACTTGGGAACACTTTTAATCTTCACTCCAATTCCACTTACACCCAAGAAGTGTGGTCTTTCAATCAGTTTCTAAGGGAGATTAATCGAGTGGTTTCACTCACACATACACACCATTTCACAATGATGTCTCTCTTTTTTCTAATGAAAAAATTATGTATGTCTCTCCCTTTATAACTAACTGATTATCTAATTGGGCTGGCCTATTGGGCCTTTCCAATTGGGTTTTAGTGTGTGGCTTAGAGTGGGACCAAAATGGACCAATAAGACACTAGCTCCAATGGGCCTTGGGCTTTTCTGTCAACTCTTAACAAGTCCAAAGTTACTATTAATTATATTTAATACCACTATATAAATATAATTGCACTCTAGACCTTATTAATAAATTATATCCCAAGACTTTATTGTACATGTAACTCCTTCATAAAATATTCGGAGTAACACAAAGTCATGAATGTAGACTGCCACTTTGTAGATTACTACATCTTAATCCTTGAGTACCCGGTTTAATCCTTTTAAGTTATTCATCATATATTTATGAAATCCAATTTCATAAATATATACTTTAGTAATTTCTTACCAAAGTGGTTAGGCCTAATTCTCTGAATAACAAACCCATTAAAATTATCTCAAGGGAATATTTTGTATCTCCATTAAGAGACTATGAATTCTATCTTGAAAATATATGTTCCATCAACACTAAATGTGACTGCCCAACATATTGAGGTTTTTACCGTTTCTTTAGATTTCACTCCTGATATATCAAATCAGCCTACATTTCATGATCAGGTCTATTATTCTCTCAAGATTAAGAGTTCATGCAAATATAAGTCGTGAGATTTATTATTCAATTGACAGTCGTTAGGAGAATAATAAATCTCACAGAGGTCTAGTTCAATATGTCTTAACTCTTAAAACATATCAACTAGAAGTCACCACTTCTATGATTAAGACAAATCATCTTAGTTAATATGTTATAGTCTTCACAGATGAAATGCCCAATTTCATCACTGACTACGAACCAAATTCTTAGTTCACAAAGAACTTGTGACTTATATCTTCTATGACTAAATCACATAAATCACATACTATGCACCTTATGGACTATATGATAATGTCCAAATATTCATGTTACTATTATTTCAGATAATAATAAAACAATTTTATTAATTACAATATTAAGTCATATATCATGTCATACATAATGTCATACATAATATAATACATAGCATCATACAATAGGATTCTAGGGCACAAATCCCAACATTTAGGTCAATCTAGGATGTGTTTAATACTTCAAGAAACCTTGTTTCAAGATCAAGTGTTAAAACCATGCAAGTCTGTCCAAGATTCAAGCCAAGGAAGTGCCTATCATTAAAACTCGACAGCTAGCATCTATCGAGCTTAAAGAGCTGTTCCAGTCCCGTGGCTCAATAGCAGCTCGAGAGATAGCTATCTATCAAGATTTAAGAAAAACAGATTTTTCTATTCTATTTTCTTCCAATCCATTATTATGTGTTTGGGTTTTCTTTTCTCACAGCCCTAAATATATTAAATGATTATTTTAAGGGCCGTCAAAGGAGATACAAGTTGCACAAGTGTTAAGAAAAGTTTTTTCAAGCAAATTGTGACCGGAGATAGAATTTTCTCTAGTTTATCTTTCTTGTGAAGAAACTCCTGAGTTTGTGCACCGTAGGGTTTTGTAACCAAGCATCTTCTCGATAGTCATCACTGGATGAACTGAAGAACTTTGCAACCAACAACCTTCTCTAATTGGTGATTGAAGTCTCGTATTGGGATCTGCGCAATTGATTAGTCATGTACTGCGAGCCGTGCATTACAATGAGAGATTGTCACTACAAAACAAGTCCAATTGAGTATTAGGGTAAGGGTTCAACTATAGGTTGGTATAAGGTACTGGGATTCCTTTACTTGTAACTGTTTGTTGTGATAATAGTGGATTCTCAGAAGTATTGACCTTAAAATCACCTAGTGGGGTTTTTGCCGTGTAGGTTTTTCCCATTCGTAAACAAATCACTGTGTTAATTTATTTTCTGCTGCATACATAGTTTAATTGGTGATTTGTTTGTGCTACCACATGTTTGTATGTTAATTTGATTAATTAATAAACTTGGCTAATTAATCAATTAATTCATCACAAGGGGTAAATACGTTTTTGGCCTATCAAGTGGTATCAAGCAGGCACACTCTTATTAGGTTTTAATCTTTACTGTGTGATCCATTGACCCCTGTTGTCATGGATCAAGGACAGTCTCTCATTATATCTCCTTTATTTGATGGTACTAACTATGCATATTAGAAAGTACGCATGAGAGCTTTCTTGCAGTCTTTAGATAAAAAAGTGTGGCAAGTTGTAAAGATTGGTTGGATCAAGCCAAAGGAAGTGCTAGCCGATTAGGATGATGCTAATATCAAGGCGGCAAACTTCAACAGTAGGACATTGAATGCTTTATTCAGTACGGTCACTAATGAGGAGTTCAAGAAGATATCCTCCACTGAAATTGCTAAGGAAGTATAGACCAATCTCCAGACAACCTATAAGGGAACCAAGGCTGTCAAAGATTCAAAACTTCAGAGGCTCCTTAATGGACACGCGTTTAAACCTCGACACCTTCTCTTCACATCCCTATCAATCAAGCTTTATGAGGTTCCTAATTAAGTGTTGTTTGTGATTTCTTTCTCACTTTTCTCGATTTCTTTCTTGACAGATTCAACTCCTCACCTCCCAAACACTCTCTTCTCTTTCAAAACCTTCAACCCACGTGATTTTCGGCATTTCTTTGCTTCAAATCACTTGATATGTTCTCCATTTCTCTCATTATTCATGCTTTTCATGCATTCAGACCTAGGTTTTGGGGTTTTTGAAAAATTTTGGGGTTTTTCAAAATTGTTACGTTTTTATTGAAATTTTGGGATGAGTTTTTTGTTTAAATGATCTTTAAACCTCATGCATTGCATCACATTTGCATTATAACAGTATTATCATGCATTTTAGATGTGTTCAATTGATTGTGTGCTGGTAGGATTGGATTGGGCTGAGCCCATGATACTTTTATATTGCATGTCACATGTTCATGCATTCCCATGCATACGTTCTTACTCTTCAATATATCTTGATATATTTGAATTGTTTTTGGGACTTTTTTGATTGTCTCTCTCCCCCTCTCTCTTCTGTTTGCTTTAGTCTGTGTTTATGGAACCTAAACGTAAGTCTACTCCGTCCTAAAACCCTCTTCGTTCTAGGGCATCCACTTCATCTAATCCTACTCCTTCATCTATTCGGTTTCGTGATGAGGATGCCCGAAAGGCCTTTTTGGAGAACTTTTTCTCGACGAGGAATTCATTCTGAATGCTAAGTCATCCTGGTGGACTTCGCCGACACTGACTTACCCGATGTCATTCACAGTCGAGGTTGGGAGTCACCGTGTGACGTCCCGGTCACTTGTCCATCCGTGCTGTTCTAGGAGTTTTACTTCAACATGCATGGATTTGATTATTCAGTACCTTATTTCATCACTCGCATTCGAGGTACGCGTATTGCTACCACATCGCAGATTGTTGTGGATGTGCTCCATGTCCCCAGGGTAGAGTTTCCTGACTATCCTAGTTGTGATCGTATGAAGACTGTGTCTAAAGACGAGCTTAAATCTGCTTTCTGTGAGCGCCCTTCTGAGTGGGGTGAGCGTCAGTTCACTTACTGTTCACGCTTTGCAAAAGGCCCTCAGTTTTTGAACATGGTCATTGTAACACCCCAACTTAAATTGCATATTTAATTTTATGTGTTTATATGCATGTTATTATCTTAATTACTTTTTAGTGCATGAAGCTTTGATTTTGTACGTATTATAAATAATTGAAATGGCTAGTTGTATTATAAGTATATACTTAGTATGATGCCTAGTTGGTGTTTCAAATTAGGCATATGATGCATGAGATATGATAGTGGAAATGCCACCCACATGCAACCAATGAGAAGTCAACACAAGTAATACTAATGCACCATGCATGTTGACAAATCAAAAGGCCAAGACTTGGCCGGCCATGCAAATCACCAAGAGCCACTTCAATTCTTCCTTGACTGTTCTCAAGACACTAGAACAACCAAGAAGCAATTACCCCTCTAGTTTCCACGAGTACACACACACAAATCAGAAAAGTATAAGTGTGAATGCAAGAAAAGTTGGAAAAAAAAAGTGGGCTTTGATTTTCTTCCCTAGCATCACACGTGTCCCACCCCCCTAAAGTTAATGTTCTTATCCTTCTTTTGCTGCCCCAGAACAGCTTCTAGGTTCATCTTTCCTTTGTTCTTTTTGTTCATTTCCTTTTTGCTCTACACGACAACTCCTCTCCCTCACTCTCACACCAAAAATCATAAATATCTCTCTAAGAACAAATTATGAGCCTAAGCACTAAGGTGTCATCTTCAAAGTGTGTGGGTAAGTGAATTAAACCTCATATGATTTTGTGTGTATTTGAATAGTATGATTGTCTTGTTTATTCTTCCTTCTTTGTTCTCTGTTCCGATTTTAGAAGCTGAACTTGTGATTCTATTTTAGTAATTTGAAAGTTGATGGTGTTATGGTCTATTGGATGCTGATTAGGGTATTTTAACATGTATTATATAAGTATAAAAGTACCCAAATGAAACGAAGGCTCATTGCTATTTGTTGATGATTTTAGAAAGAACATGCACTGAAGCTGTCACTGTGACAGATTTGATGTTTACAAGAATAAAATTCTGTATTAAATCATGTTTTGTGAATTAGGATGCTAGGAATAGTTTTTATGAACCCTAAGACACGAATGGTTGCTGTGGAAGTGGTTTCACAGCTTTTGGATGAATAGAAAAATAATGATTTAATTTCTAATTTGCATGAGTTTCTGCCAGGACAGATTTGAACACGTTGGCTTGTATGATTTATAATAAATCATGGTTTTATGCTTTGACTATGAAAATTTTATGGTATATAATAGACATACAGGGGAGTAGTTCTGTAAATTTTCATGCCATTTGGATGTGTTTGGACAGCCCATTCGTATTTTACAAATGGGACTTTTGCTGCTGTAATGAGCAGTAAACAGGGTAGGATAACTCTGACTTTGTAGATTTAATTCTCAAGCTAGGGTGAATGTTTTAAGCTATAATTTAATAGGCTCATCCTTTGGTATGTTTTGATTACATATAAATTTTATGCCCTGGTTTAGATATGGTTTGGATGCATAATGTGTTTAATGATTGTATTATGTGTTTGGGGGAACTTTATGTGATGGGAATTAAGGTCTTCTTGAGTTTGAGAGTTAGGTTGTGTTTGAGGTATAAGTTTATATATTAGGAAGAGTTGGTCAGTAATAAGTTTTGGTTTTTCATTTAGGTGACGAGGACGAGAACACGGACACTTGAGCTCCTTTTATACAATCTCTCGCGTCTTCGGTTTTCAGGTAAGGGATTTGTGACATGTGCTTTTGATAAGTATAAATATTTTTAGAAAAGTATTATGCATTAAAGTTTTATTTGGAGATATTACGTATAAGCATGAGTTAAGTAAAATATGTGTTCGTGAGTTGTTCAATCTTATATACATAATAATTTTAGCATATTTGTTAGGTTCTAAGGTCTTAGGATTTTATGTATTTAGAACTCTAATTTGTAATGTTGGCAAACCATGATCAAAACAATGTATTTAATCTTGTTTAGGATTGCTCAAAGTTGGTAAAATATTGTAAAGTTGGAATCGAGTGACTGCAGATGTATTGGGACATCTCGGCCTGACTTGATCGATCGAAAATTAGACTCGATCGATCGAAAATCGGCCCAGATGTGTTTTCTGCAGAAATTCCAGCTTAGCCCTAACTCTTTAAATGTTTAGGGTTTTATGTTTTTGCCCTAGGTATATAAGGCAAAACCCTAGCCACGTTTTCTGAGTTGCACAAGTTGTATTGTTGCTCATGCATTGCGGTTTTGTGTGAATCTCTTGTGAGATCTTAGAGGAGCTTTCCTTTACACAAAACTTAGGGTTTTCAAGGTAGAGATGATTTCAACATCTTGAAGATCATTACAGTTGCAACCATTGGAACTTAAAGATAAACAAGCGGGGAGCTTGTAGCTGATTGAGGAATTCATGAAAGAAGTAGTCCGTGGATTCGGAGCCTGCGCGTGGTTGTGTTAGGAAGTTGTATTGGTTGGTAGCATTAGGAAGTTGAGCGGGGGAGCTTGTAGTCCTTTTGTAAGAACTTCAATTCTTTCATAGTGAATTCTGGTTTGCCTTGAGGATCGGTGGGTCAAATCCTCCCCAGGTTTTTCCGTGTGGTTTCTTAGGTGATCATATCTTGTGTTCTTTATTATTTCCGCTGCTTTATATGTTTTATATGCATGATATGATTATTTGATTGTTTTAACATAGAATAGTTTAATTTGACTAAGTATCAACTTAGCTAATTAATCTAGGCTACGCAATCTGGTTGTTTGTTTAAGGGGTCTAAACCGTTTAAGTGGTATCAGAGCAGGTTGCTCTTTTGTTTGAGATTTCTTATCTCTGAGTTGATCCTTGACCCCGGTTGTCATGGAGCATGGACACTCTCTGTTTGTTCCTCCTCACTTTGATGGGAACAACTATGCTTACTGGAAAGTAAGGATGAAAGCATTCCTGAAATCCATTGATGAGAGGGTTTGGAACTCTGTTGAATATGGATGGGAGAAGCCCACTGCTCCTGTGAGTGAGTGGCAAACTTCTCAGAAAGAAGCAGCTGCATTTAATAGCAAAGCTATGAATGCCATTTTTAATGCTGTTTCAATGGAGGAATTTAAAAGGATCTTTAATGTTGAGGTTGCTCATACTGCTTGAAAAATCCTCCAAACTGTGCATGAAGGTACAAAGGCTGTTAAGATAAACAAATTGCAGCAATTAACTTCTAGGTTTGAAAGCATTAGAATGTCTGATGATGAAACCTTTGATGAGTTTTATGCTAAACTCAATGATATTGTTAATTCTGCTTACAACTTGGGAGAAGTCTATGATCAACCTAAAATTGTTAGGAAGATACTTAGATCCTTAACTGAAGACTTTAGACACAATGTGATAGCCATTACTGAAAGCAAGGATGTGGACACCATCCCTGTTGATGAGCTTGTAGGATCTCTTCAGTCCTATGAGTTTGACCTACCTAAAGTGAACAAATCCAAATCAATGGCTCTTAAGTCAGTTGATGATGTTGAAGGTAGTGGATTTGATGATGAGCTCTCTGCTACAGAGATTGCGTACCTTGCCAAAAACTTTAAAAACTTTCTTAGGAATACCAATAGAAAGGCAAGAGGTACTTACACTGCTGAACCTAGAAATTTTAGGAAGAATGATCCCACTAAGGTTAATAACTTTGAAAAACCTAGAGAAAAAGTTGGTCAATCTTCTAATAATTCTTTGGGTCCTCAGTGTTTTGGCTATCAAGGGTATGGCCATGTGAAATCTGAATGTCCTACATTCTTGAAGACTAAGGGTAAAGCTATGACTGTAACCCTTAGTAATAATGAGGTTTTTGATGATGACTCCGGTTGTGACGAGGATGGAAACTTCATTGCTTTCACGACTACTGCTACAGTCAATGAAAGCATATTTGTTGAAGAGAACCCTTCTGATGGGGAACTCTCTGAAGATGCAGATCTTCAAGAGGCCTACAATAAACTTTGCAAAATTGCTGCAAAGGATGCTATGAAAGTTGATTTAGGCCTAAAGAAAATTGATGCCCTTGAGCTTGAAAAGAAAAATTTGCTTGTTAAACTGTTTGATGCTAATGAGCTTTTGAATAATGTTAAATCTGAAAATATGCTTTTGCTTGATAAAGTTAGAACTTTGGAATATGATTTATCTGTTGCTAGATCTGCTAGTTCTAAACTTGATCACATGCTGAATGTTCAAAAGTTTTCTTCTGATAAATCTGGGTTAGGTTATGTTGAAAGCATCTTTGATTCTGTACCCCATTCCACTGTCTTTGTTCCTACTTCTTTTTCTGTACCTTCTGTGAGTGAGGTTGTGAGTGAAACTGTTAAACCCCCTATGAGTGAGGTTGTTAAACCTGTAGAAGTTTCACCACCTAAGAAGATTAAGGTAGACTTAAGAGAATCTAAACCTAAGGAGCCTACCAAATCCAAGGACAAGATGCATGGTAAACCTGCTTGGGTTTGTCATTACTGTGGAAAGTCTGGACACATTCGTCCTAAATGTTTCAAGCTTCAAGCTGATAAGAGAGCGAATAAACCAAAAGTGCCTGTGCCTCAAGCACAAGATCCTATGACCCTAATTGGTGAATTGGTAAAGGTGTTAAACCTTTATTCCAATCATGGAGTTGGGAATCACTCTAATGTGTATAAGAACTCCAATGCTCGTGGTGCATCTAAAAAGTTTTGGATGCAAAAGACTCGAACTAACTGAGTCTTTCTGACATGGTCCTTGTGCTTCATTGCTCTATCCTATGTGACTATTGTTCTGTGGTTTTTGTGTCTTTTTGTTCTGGGACTTGCATTGCATTGCATTCATGCATTTCATTCTAGGATTTATTTGTTTTCTCTTTAAAAAAAAAAAAAAGAAAAAGAAAAAAAAAAAGGGAGAAAGCAAAAACTATGTTTGACACTATTTTTCTTGATTTTTGAAAACAAGGTTGGTCAATCTTTTTACACATGTCATGTCCTGTGTACCTTGTTTAACTTTGATGAGCTTATTTACTGCACTTGACTAGTGGAACATTTGTAGTGCATGTTGTGTGGGAAAGATGTGTGTGGTTTTTAATCACTTTGCTTTAATCATGAAGTCACATGTTCTTTGACTGTCGGACTTGATCCTTTTGAGAAAGGCATAAATAACCATCTCACCACTGTTCACTAGTCAATCATGAACACCTTAGTGCATATCATAAGATTTTGTGCTCGAGAAAGTATAGCACATGCACAAAAAGAACATAAGGTGTAGCCTCATTTAAAATTAAAACTGGTGTGTACTATTAGGCTTGATACCAATTCACTTAATTCAAACCGGTGTGTACTATTAGGCTGAATGCCAATTCATATAAATAAGAGGCAATAATGCAAGAAACTTACATGATTGCAAGCTTTTGTTTTAGGAGATGTGGGAGTTATAGGATGTAACTCTTTAGGTGATAGTCTCTTTTAAATTTTATGTGATGAATTGTGTAGTCTTTGTGTTTGATTGCTATTCACATATCACCTCACATGTATCTCAAGTTTTTGCTAGTATCACACACTTCACAAGTTACTCTTTGTTAAACACTGTACATGCTAGTGTGTGTGTTTTTGGTCTGACCAACCAAGTTTGAAATAATCTTGAGATTTGTGCAAAACATTTTTGATGCTTAAGGAAAATCAATAGAGGATGATTGAAACTTGTTTTTGAGGAAATTGGGTTTAAAAAATTTGGGTTTTTGAAAAAGCATTCCATTTCATACTCATGCATTTTGTTTTCTTTGATCAAATGCTTTGAGGAGTTGCTTTTAAAATTGGGCTTGCATTTTTCAAAACTGTGATTTTTCCCAAAATTTTTGTAAGTTTTTGCCCATTTCGATCGATCCATTATAATTTTCGATCGATTAAAAGAGTGTCTTAGATTGTTCTAAAACGACTGTCTCATTCGATCGATCGAATGTATTTTTCGATTGATCGAAGATCGTGGAGAAGCTTTTTTAAAAGATGAAATCTGACTTTTTCAAACACTTTTTTCAAATATTTTTCAAACTTTTCCTTTCTCTCTCCGACGAGGCAAGTCACACAGTCAATTTTTTGTCGTTTACCTCTGGATTTTTTGCAAGATCTCTCTTTCCTCAAGTTGGTAAGACTATTTTGTCCTTCCTTTTCAACTTATTTTCATATTTTCATGCATTTTTCATGCATTTTAAGGGAGAATTTCGGACTTAGCATATATGGAATTTTCTGTTGATTCTAGCTCTTTTTCTTGCAATTGATCAATGGGTTTTTGTGGGGACACATCATACACTTGTTCCTTGATGGTTAATTTGATCAATTTTGAGTTTTGTGAAAAATTGAAAATTCTAGGGTTTATGTTTGATCCGAATTGGGGCTTTTTGTGCAATTGAGTTTAATTGATGAAATTGGCTTGTGTAATTGATGCAATTAGTTATTATAATCTGTTTTCAACTTTGTGTAATGATTAATTCATCAATTTGTTTCAAATTTTTCAAGTGGTTTTCAAAATTTTTTAGGGTTTTTGTTAGAAACTCTATGTTCAAGCCAATTTTATGTAATTGAACTTAATTTGAACATGTTTACTGCATTAGTACATGCATCATGGCATTGCATTTGTTCATGCATCATATAGATTGTTATTTTCTTTTTCTTTTTTTTGTGCTAACTTGCAGTCTGCCTTTTGTTTTTTTTGTTCTTTTGGTTTTATCTTTGTGTCTCTGTCCTTTCCTTAGCACCATGCCTAGGAAGACTAGAGCTCGTACGACTTTTCCCTCTCCTTCTCCTTCCCCCCCCCTTCTTTTGACCAAGAGAGGTTTCCAAGCGAGAAAAATCAAGAGATCTATGAGAAGCTCAATCTTCAGAGGAAGATTTGGGCTGAGCGTTCGGTTATTCTAGATGAGATAGATCTTGCCATTAGGGCAAACTTTGAGCGTAGGGGCTGGTTGCCTTTGTTAGATGTGTCTGACCCTCCTCCTCCGGCTACCTTGATTAGAGAGTTCTTTTCGAACATCTCTATCCGCGTTTATGATTCCAACTCTCTAATTAGGAGTTGGATACGAGGTGTAGAGTACTCCATTACTCCTCAGGTAGTGGCTGATGCTCTTGGGGTACCGTTGGTTAGTCATCCTGTCTATCCTTATTCTGAGTCTCCCGAGCTGAGCAATGTTTTGTCTTACATTACTGGGACTACTGTCCAGTGGGGTTCTGATCCTAGGATCACTTTTGCTGAGCTCTCCGGGTTACATTATCTTTTCTTTAGGATAGCCAGTCATTCTCTCTGGCTCATCTCTCATGTTCACACCATTCCTCTTGAGAGGTGTGTATTTTTGTACGCTCTAGTTATCGATGCTCCTATTAGTTTTCCTCATCTCTTTCTTCGTTCTTTGAACGATGTTTATAGGAGTTCATCTACTTCTCATGCCCTTGTTCATCCTATTTTCATTCATCGGATTTTACTTTATCTAGCTCTTAGTGACTTCCCTTCATCTGAGCCTGTACATGTTATTGGTCCTATAGGTGCGTCTTTTCTTAGACAGAGGGCTGCTCATCTTCGAGCTGGTTCTAAACATCCTAGGTCTGAGCCATCTAGTAGCGCTCCTCCTCCTCCTTCGTCTTCTACAGGTCTTGCTGGTGAGGATATTCCTGATCCAGTTGGTGATGATGCTGCTGCTGCTGATGTTCCTCCACCTCCTTCGGCCGACTTCGATGTTCGTCGTTCTTTGGAGACTGTCATGACCGTTCAGGCGGCTCATGGTCAGATTTTGGTGGACCTGCTGGATGAGATTCGTGCTCTCCGAGCCGACCTTGCGCATCTTCATTCATCCTCACCACTTCCTTTTGATGGCGACTTGTGATTGCCCTTTGGCATTCCGTCACAAAAAGGGGGAGTGGATATATTGACTTGTAGAGGAGTTTTGACTTATTGAGGAGATTTTGTAGTTAGGGGGAGATTTTTTCTGTTAGCATGAGATATTTTTTTTGTGGAGTTTATTAGATTGTATCTAGGTGCTTAACTTTGTATATCATTTTTGGGGATATTCATGTTAGGGGGAGTAACATTGATATATTGATATACATGATTTTTATTTGATTCTTGTTGTCTCATGATTCACTGCTTATTGATTTATATTTTTGAGTTGTTCATTGATATATATCTTTATTTTGTGTTGTGTGAATCTTACAAGAATGTTATACCTGTTTTTATACTATTTTCTGTCACACATGCGTTTATGCGTTTGTTGAGTATTTCAGGAATATACAGGTTGATTCAATTTGGCTGTTGTCTACACTTGCAACTGATGGATAGTAGTTAGGATTGAATTTGGTTTTTGAGCATTATTTTTGTAAAAGGCTTTTTAATTGTAAACTTTGAGCTTTTAATTTTGTGTTTTGTCACGGATTGCCAAAGGGGGAGTTTGTTAGGTTCTAAGGTCTTAGGATTTTATGTATTTAGAACTTTAATTTGTAATGTTGGCAAACCATGATCAAAACAATGTATTTAGTCTTGTTTAGGATTCCTCAAAGTTGGTAAAATATTGTAAAGTTGGAATCGAGTGATTGCAGATGTATTGGGACATCTCGGCCTGACTCGATCGATCGAAAGTTAGACTCGATCGATCGAAAATAGGCCCAGATGTGTTTTCTATAGAAATTCCATCTCAGCCCTAACTCTTTAAACATTTAGGGTTTTATGTTTTTGCCCTAGGTATATAAGGCAAAACCCTAGCCACGTTTTTTGAGTTGCACAAGTTGTATTGTTGCTCATACATTGCGGTTTTGTGTGAATCTCTTGTGAGATCTTAGAGGAGCTTTCCTTTACACAAAACTTAGGGTTTTCAAGGTAGAGATGATTTCAACATCTTGAAGATCATTACAGTTGCAACCATTGGAACTTAAAGATAAATAAGCGGGGAGCTTGTAGCTGATTGAGGAATTCAAGAAAGAAGTAGTTCGTGGATTCGGAGCCTGCGCGTGGTCGTGTCAGGAAGTTCTACTGGTTGGTAGCATTAGGAAGTCGAGCAGGGGAGCTTGTAGTCCTTTTGTAAGAACTTCAATTCTTTCATAGTGAATTCTGGTTTGCCTTGAGGATCGGTGGGTCAAATCCTCCCTAGGTTTTTCTATGTGGTTTCCTGGGTGATCATATCTTGTGTTCTTTATTATTTCTGCTGCTTTATATGTTTTATATGCATGATATGATTATTTGATTGTTTTAACCTAGAATAGTTTAATTTGACTAAGTATCAACTTGGCTAATTAATCTAGGCTACGCAATCTGGTTGTTTGTTTAAGGGGTCTAAACTGTTCAATATTGATGCTATTATTTAGATCACGAACACAATATGTAAGAATGAAGTGGATATGCTATTGTTGTGAAACGTTTATGTAAAAGCCAAGTTATCAGAAAAAAATAGTTTTCCGTTATTCCATTGATATGCTCTGAACTTAGCCAGTAAGGGTTATAGTACTGGCATTTCCATGGAAATTCTGATTGGTCATTATAAGTGGGACTGGCTCTGTTGTACCCGCCCTTGTTGGTAACAACCAACTTGTGGAGGATGTCAACCTACCCCCATGGTTAAAAATATGTATTATGTTATGATTCCGGAATTACCTAGTATTGTGGGGAATGCTGGATGCCTGGCACTTTGTGCTGGAAGCCTCCCAAAGTTGTAACAGACTTACAATTGGATTAACTCATATGTACTATATATGAACTATTAAGCTTATTTGGAAATTATGAGGAAATTATGATGATAAGTCTGATGAGAAGTTATGATAAAGTATTTATAGCCTATTCAAAAATGAGATTACTAGATTATGTTTACGTTCCTTATTAAGTCCTTTTATTATTATTATTATATAAAAGGAAAAGGAAGTATTTTCATCTGAAATGTTCATAAATTATTTCAAGACCAATATGAACAGTAGGAATGCTATTTTATCAAAGCTGGCATATCCGTAAAATATTTGTTTTACATGCATTCTTATTAAAGGCCCATGGAGCTTAATAACCTTACTGGGCTTCGCAGCTCACCCTATTATATTTCAGTGCACAGGTCCTTCCTGGAAGCAATGAGAGTATTAAAGGTGGCAAGGATTCCGTGTTTCCTCGTTTGTTAGAATGTAGAGTTTTTTGTTGTATAGTATTTTAGCTCTTTTGCTGTATAGGAAGAATCAAGATGTACTTGATTTTTGAGCACATATGTAATTCAGTATCTTAGTTCGTTTTGAACCCCGGTTGTATGTCTTTGGGGTTAGGTTTGTAATAAGAGTTTTGCTAAACTTTTAGCTATGTAATATTTACATATATACCCTAAGTTTCAGCCAGGTGGTAATCTTCGAAGTTTAAACAGAATGAAATTTCAGGGTTTTCATCATTTTGTATATTATGGTTTTTATGGAAGAAAATAAGCAGGTATTCAGGAAACAAATTCTGAATAAGTCCTTTCAGTTTAAGTTGGTTCGTGTTAGTATTGAGATAAACTTGATATTAACATGCCGGTCATACTCTAAATCCTGAAGTACAGGTTTTGGTCGTGACAGTCATGACTTTTGTTCTTCACCCTCTTTCTTATTATAACTCTATCACAGAACCTCGTGCTTGATTTTTGTTGTTCCTTCTTGAGCATATTACTATAGATTTTTCTTCTCACTTTATTCTTTCTATCATAGATGTTCATAGGGATTCGGCGTCCCATGATAAGCTCATCTTCCCTTTAACTATCACGAGGATCTTACATATGTGCCATAGATGCCGCTATCGTTAGACGGAGCGAGGTGCAGTTTAGGTCTGGGCAGTCTGGGTCAGTAGCTCTTTCCTCTCGTTCGGCTCCATCCACATCTACTCCATCCACATCCGCTCCCTCATCTTTCATGAGCAATGTGACTCTCAGACACATCATGGCGCAGCTTCAGCGCATGGATGCTTGCCTTGATACACTCTCTACTGAGTTGTATCAGGTAAACATTCGTATTGGTCGTATTGCACGACGACAGACGGTCATGGGTAGCTTCGTTTCTAAGACTTTTCCTCCACCTTCTCCAGAAGCTTCTGAGGATGTCGATAATGGTGATGATGATGGAGATGCTAGCTCTTTTGGTTCAGATGAGATGTCTACTTGACACTCTTACCCTTTGTCACTCGTGACAAAAATGGAAGTAGTTTTGGTATATGAGAGTAGTCATACTTAGGGGGAGAGTTAGTATAAGACCATTTTGTTAGGGGGAGTTTTGATATTTGAGGGATGTAGTGAGGATTACATGTATCTTTTTCTTTTCTCTACTTTAAATACATTTATTTCTTGTACAAGGGTCTTGTGACCATTATTGATATACATTGTACTTACATGTTTCTTTCACCTACCCTTACATGTGTTGTTTCTTTTCTCTCTTTATGCACATGCTTTTTATTACTTGTATGCAATCTATTATTTTTGTTTCACACAAAGATGCCTTGATGAGTTTTATTTAAAGTATTTCAGAAATACAGGTTGTCAAAGTCTTCTTACCATAAACTCTCTTCTTGCAAAGTTTTTCAAGAGTTTATGTTAGGATAGATTTTATTGTATTCAACAAGTGAATATGAGTTAAGTGATTTATGACTTCCCTCATATGTTCATTTGTTTATTGTGGTTTTGTCACGGATTGCCAAAGGTGGAGATTTTTAGGACACGTGTGATTCACTTGTTAGGAACATATATCACTATTGTATGTAATTGGCTAATCCTTTGACAAAATGCATTTTACTTGTATTTGGGTAGATTTAGGATGTGTTTAATACTTCAAGAAACCTTGTTTCAAGATCAAGTGTTAAAGTCATGCAAGTCTGTCCAAGATTCAAGCCAAGGAAGTGCCTGTCATTAAAGCTTGACAACTAGCATCTATCAAGTTTGAAGAGCTATTCCAGCCCCGTGGCTCGACAGCAGCTCGACAGATAGCTATCTATCAAGGTTTAAGAAAAACAGATTTTTATATTCTGTTTTCTTCCAATCCGTGATTATGTGTTTGAGTTTTCTTTTCTCACAACCCTAGACATATAAAAAGATTATTTTCAAGGCCGTCAAAGGAGACACAAGTTGCACAAGTGTTGAGCAAAGTTTGTTCAAGCAAATTGTGACCGGAGACAGAATATGTCCTAGTTCATCTTTTTTGTGAAGAAGTTGTTGTGTTTGTGCACCGTAGGGTTTTGTAACCAAGCATCTTCTCAATCTTCATCATTGAATGAACTGAAAAACTTTGCTACCAACAACCTTCTTTAGTTGGTGATTGAAGTGGCGTACTCGGATCTGCGCAACTGGTTAGTCACATACTAGGAGCCGTGTATTATAAGGAGAGATTGTCACTACAGAATAAGTCCAATTGGATATTGGGGTAAAGGTTCAACTGTTAGTTAGTATAAGGTACTGGAATTCCTTTACTTGTAACCTCTTGTTGTGATAATAGTAGATTCTCGGGAGTAGTGACCTTAAAATTACCCGGTGGGGTTTTTGCCGTGTAGGTTTTCCCTATTCGTAAACAAATCACTGTGTCAATTTATTTTCTGCTGCATACTTAGTTTAATTGGTGATTTGTTTGTGCTACCACGTGTTTGCATATTAATTTGATTAATTAATAAACTTCGCTAATTAATCAATTAATTCATCACAAGGGGTCAATACGTTTTTGGCCTATCACAAGAGATAATTCCTCTCAAAATAAATAAATAAATAAAAGAGATAAGCATTGCCTAGTCTCCTTTATTTGGGAAACCAAGGTTTTTAAATCCCCATCCATCGTTTTTTAATCTCCTTTATTTGCCTAGTCTCCTTTATAAGATGAACCTACAATGCTGAAAAGTGGGTGTCTGTGTGGGTGGGTTGACAATTGACGCAGGTCTCCTGTGTTAGGACATATGTGGTTTGAGTGTTGCGTTTGTGATTTTATAGAGGAAGAAAGCCTTATTTTGTGATATTTTTAAGTGAAATAGTGGGCATAAATAGTGCGTTTTAAGTGTTTAACAATCCTACTTAACAAACTTTAATAAAAGGATTTTATTGACTTCTTCTAACAAAATAAGTGACCATATTGTCTAAAGTGAAACCTTAGGAATTAATTTAGCAACTGATGAAGAACAAATGAGTAGAATAAATTGAATTTTAGCCTAAATTTAAAGTAAAAATGGCTATTAAACAAACTTAGGGGAAGTCCAATAAAGACTATTATTTTATCCTTGTGAAACTTCAAAACCCACATTTTCAAATGTGACACTTTAAACTCCACGCTTTCATTATTGTGCTAAACACTTGAAAATTATGAAACACTTGAGAACATATATAGGTGGGGCTTTGTTTGACACAATAACGAAAATATCAAATATGGGACTTAAAATGAGGCATTTAAAAGTATGAAATTTAATATGACACAAGGATTAAACTATAAGTAATTTTTTTTTTTTTTTTTGGTAAAATGTAAACTATACCCTTGAAATTTAGGGTATTCAGATTTCATACTTCAAAGTTTCAGAATTTAGATTTCATATCCTAACATTATATTTTGTTTTGATTACTACCTCTTGGTCAGTTTTGTTGCTGATGTGTCTATGAAATGACACATCAGTGTGCCACATGTGACAGTTGCTCCAATGAAGTCATGCCACATGGATTTAACAATTACACATAATTAAATAACTTTAAAAAAATAAAAATAAAATAAATACTATAGAATATACAAAATTACAAATTAAAATAATATAATATAAAATACTTTTAATAATTCTAGGCATTCCAAAATTTTCCAAGAAAATCAAAATTTACTTTGGAAACAAAGATTTAAAATATATATTAAAAAAAAAAAAAAAAAAAAAAAAAAAACTCAGATGTAAAATTAGTACCATTGTATGCAGTATACATCGCTGTGTATGATTGTTCAGGGGTGTATCGTTCCAGTTAGCAGTGCTATGAATTGAAAACCAATTAGAATTGGAGAACCAAACCTGTGTTTACTGAAGTAAGTTTGTAAATGCAGCTAGCCTTGATGTAAATGTTGTGTTTTTGTTCTAATGAAACCTCCATGGCACAAATTCGTTCCCACATCACTTGAAATAACCAAACTCATGCTGAAGTGAAATCCAAACACCCAAATCCCAACTGTCACCACTTGCTCCTATTTGCGAATTTAACAACCTCTACATCATGGAGGGGCTGAGCGTGATGAAAGAGAGCATGAAGGTCGAACCGAGTTATGTAGAGGGAGAGCGAGTTAGGCACGTTCAGAGCCACAGTCGATGATGGCTGGTGTTTGGTGCATTTTTTTAGCTTTGAAAATGTATGATTTGAGGTTTTACCTCCGAAACGAAAAACAAAAGAAAGAACGAAAATTTCTTATCATTAATTTATCTGATCTCTTGGCTTATATATATATATATATTTGATAGAATCTCTGGGCTTATATTTAGGTAAGCAGCAAAGCACATTTCTAATAACTTACTTTGCCGCTGTGAATGAAAATTTTGCTAATCTCAAATCTCAATACGTCAATGCCTTACACCAAGTTGCTCTTATGATAAAAGTTTTATCAGAGCCTACTTGGGATTAAATTACGATGGTAGCTAAAAATAGAAAATAAAAGTATAAAACAAGATGAATTTCAAGCTATAGTCATGTATTAATATAACCATGAATTTAAAGAAAAAAAGAGAGTATAATAAAACAAGTCTAGTATTTTATATTGGCAAGTTCAGTTTTTAATCGTAACAAATTAATCAACAATACAATGAAACAATTTCTCAAAAAAAAAAAAAAAAAAAAAAAAAAAAAAAAAAAAAAAAACACACACACACACACAAACAGCACAATATATTATTACAACGAAACAACGAGTAATAATCCAAATAATATTTATCAATACTCATAGGGTTTGAACCTATCATTTCTCTTTTATTGTATATATAGTTTGTAGTACGTAAAGTAAGCACCAAGAAGATGAAGGCAACAACTATAGAAACAATACTCCAAGGACTACTAAAATAATCACGTCTCAAAGTTGCCTGCCACCTATTCCAAGGTCTCTTATAGAACGCCTTCAACTCTTTACAGACACGATAAAAATCAGAGTTCATGTCAACATATATCACATTCTCGACAAGACTGTTCACCAAATGTCTAGCTTCATCGCTGTTGCCTAGCAAATTAAGCATGACCCCCTTTCGAACAAGTAAATTCACATCTTTGTTAGTGTTAATAAGGAAACCAAATAGGATAAAATAATCGGTAATGTATGCTTTATCTTAATAATAACATTGCTCCAAAGCCAAAAGGTTTCGGATAATAGTTTCACTTGAATTGTCTAATGTTAAAGGTGGCATGCTCAAGGCTCCCTTTGTGAATTTTATATCTAATAAGCAACGACTTGGATCTTTCTTAAACAACAATCCCGCCTCATGCAATTGGGTTGCAGAATGCAAATGTTTAACTACGTCATTGCCTCTTTTTGGTATCTTTTCGAATGGAGGTAGCCAAAAGGTTCTAAGCAAATTGAGAAAGTGTTTCATTTTCAAATGGGGACTATAACTTATGCGTTGAGTGTTGTAATAATCAAAGTAGTAAAATGTCATGACTTGAATTAAGGCCCTGGAGTAGCTTGGGTGAGAGGCAAAGGCATGGTCAAATAGTTTCTCCAAAATAAAGAATGGAAGTTGATTTTCAAGTAAAATCAAGTCAAACCTTATAGCACTCGTCAACCATGTTTCTAGACGTGCACCATTGTCTTCACTCGTCCAATCATTGAAGTAGTCTCTCCAGAACAACTCAAGAATGAAGATGGCATCCATTGTAATAATCTTTACAAAATTATCACTGTCAAGGTGGATGGTCTCAGCATAACTACATCGAATGCTTTCTTCATTTTCCTTTATAATCCTCACTAAATCCTCCAAGCTTATATCAAAATTCTCAACACGTTCAATGAAATACTTGAGGTATCTCAATTTGCGTTGTTCCATGGTATGCAATTTGTCATTGGCATCATGGTGAAAGGGCCCTATTGAAATAACCTTAGGAGTGCAGTGTTCTTCCTTCAATTTGCGAAGATAATCAGGAACCCTATAGATGCAACTCTCAAGTGATAAGGGGGACTCCAAATGTTTTAACATTTCTTGAATTTCATTTACCACGTGTGTACATTGATGTTGAATTTCAATTGATGAACTTGCTCCCCTTCGAATTTCTGTCTTTGCTGACTTCATTTCTTCCATTTATAAACTTCACTCTCTGATTTTCCTGATTACAAAACAACATTCTCTAGGATTATAAATATTAAATAGATTGTTCCCATCATTTACTAGCCTTAGGGAGCTTAGTTGCGCTTTGAATTTCTTGCTAGGAAGTAAGAACCTCTTCTTGAATAAATTTTTTTTAAAAAAGCAATCTTAACAATGCTCCTCAGCGTTAAACATGATTACCACATATCGTGGTCTACTTAGTAAGCATTTCTTATTGTATAATGTAACCTGTACAGTTTGTGTGTGTTGGTGTTTTTTTTTTCTATAGATAAAACTACAAAAATCTCCTTGAAGTTTATTAGAGCTTACATTTCGAATCTTTTAGTTTCAAAATCCACTAGTTTCTTCCTTTAATATATTTAATATATTGATCTTGCATTTGCATCAAGTTGTACAAAAACTCCTACCTATTTTAGCATAAAAAACAATTTTTTTCTATTTTACATACTAACTTTTCAAAACACAACACAACATATTATCTATTTTAAACTACATTTAATTAAAATATCAATTTTCTTGAATTTTTTTAATTGTTTCTCTTTCTTCACACATAATAACCACCATCCACTCTCTTCCCCTATTATTGAGATACATAAAATAAATAAAAATAAAAATTAAATACAAAATGAATAGTGTTGGTGTAAATTTATTGTCGCAAACTTGTAAATTTACACAATTATATACAGACTAATGTGGAACATTTTTAGGCAAAACTATGTAAATTCTACACATTTTTCTATTATACACGGACTAATATAAATGCTCACTCACCTCCTTTATCTATACATTTACATCAGCTCATGCAAAACATTTCGTCTATTTTAGCATAAGAATCAATTTTTTCTATTTTACATACTCATTTTTCATAACACCTCACATTTAATTATCTATTTTACACTACATCACATTAAAATATCAATTTTTCTTGATTGTTTTAATTGTTTCTCTTTCTTCACATACAATAACCATCATCCATTCTCTTTTTTCACCTTTGGGATACGCAATGAAAGAATAAAAAATTATATGCAAAATGAATAGTTCAGTATAAATTTACACAATTACTATGGCAACTTTGCAAATTTACACATTTTTAACTTGACTTTTTGGGTGATTTTGATGGTTAAATGTGCAAAAAAAACAATATTCACTAGCATTTCAAATATGGAATAAATAGTTCCAATGATGTAGGAGCTTTAGGGGCCTTAGCCGTCCTTTGAATTTCATGCTACGAAGTAAGAACCTATTCCTGAATAAATATCTACAATGAAAGAAATCTTTGAAAGAGTTTAACCTAAAACAAGAATTGGGGAAAGAATAGAGAGGGAGAGAAAAAAAAACTGAATCTTGTATTCCAATCTATATTATTCTAATGAATGTTCCCGTACAAGGCTAACACTTTCATAACAGATTAGTGACTGTAATTGTCTTAGATAACACGTGTGTGAGTGCTGACTAGATTAGTAATAGCACTAACAGCACGTGTGGATGATAACACTCTAACAATCTTATCAATTCTCCTCACTATTAAACTACAAAAATTTCCTTATTGTTTGACATAATATGTTCTCTTTTTTTATTGGTTTTGGGGGGGGGGGGGGGGGGGGGAGGCAGATAAACTACAAAAATTTCCTTGAAGTTTATTAACTTAATTATATATATATATAAAGTAAACCTACATCACCATCAAACCAATATTTCAATTAAACTCTAATTTACCAAAAGTACCAAAGCAATTTTCTTTACCCATATCTTTTTGACTTTTTTTCTATAACTCAAGTATATTACCACTTTTGATAAACCATTGATGATGATGACAATAATAAAAACAATAACAACTACATAATTTGAGTCCCAAAGTTTTGGAGTCGACTATATATAAATCCTTAACAGATTGAACAATAGTAACAATAACAAAAATAACTCAGATAATAATCTATTTATACATGAAAGTATGATTGCTATTAGCCCTTAAGATTAGGTATGGGGTTGTTAGTAGCATTTAGATTAGGTTAAGAAGAGCCAACACTCAATATCATAAAGAATATTTTTGTATAAATTTTCATTTTTTACCCTTTCTTTTTCAAAAAAAAAAAAAAATACGGTGAGAATATTCTTGACTGGCTAAACTAGATGGCTGGCAATGCTCACAAATGCCTGCAACTTGTGCTAGATCAAACTGACTCATACTTAGCCATGAAATGCCACCATTGCCCTACCTTACGGGAATTTGACAGTTTTGTGATCCAAACCTACTCGGTCAATCTTCTCAATTCATCATTTAAGCATAAATGTAATAACTTTTTTTTAGTCTTTGAATTCTTTTCTAGAGGTACTCATGCTTCATTCTCAATCCAACTTATAACATGTGCTGTTTAAGTATAAACATTATCTTTTTTTTCTTTTTTTTTAAAACTTAATTACAACAAGTAGTGGGAGTAGAGAGATTTCAAACACAACTTCCCCTTAAGAAGAGAATTAAATAATGTTATTAAGGTAAACGTTATCAACTATAGATGAGCTAGGCACATGCATTTTAAAATCATTACACCACTGCACACCCCTGCTACAATGGTTACTCCATAAGTATAAGTCTTGTGGGGTGTGGGGGGTAAGGGCCATAGTTCAAGTCTCCAGGAGGAAACTTTTACATACATATACACTTAAATTAAGCTAGAATAGAATTTCTATCTTGTATAAAATAAAAAATAAAAAAAAATCATTACAAACAAACAAATATATCTATATAGAAAGAGAGAGAGAGAATAGCACCTTCTACAACAATAACTTTGTTATGCCGACTTGAAAGATGGAAGCACAACACAAGAGACCTTTCGCCACTTTGGTAAATAAACTACAAATTTGTTGTGTCTCCAAACTATTCCATAAATGAATTATATAAGCAAGAAATTTGCTCCTTTAATTTTTTACATGTTCCTATTTCTCTTTATATCTGCCCTTTTCCTTGCTTTTTCTTTTTCTTTTTCTTTTTCTTTAGTCTTCAAAGATTCTAGTCATTTTTGCCTTTTTCTTTTGCTTGTCTACAAATATATATTCCAGTTGTAAGGTTGAATCATCCTTGCAGATCTTAATTAACATGCACAAGTACATCCTAAAATGCACAAGTACACTGCACAAATTAGGTTTCCAACATTTAGGGAGCGCTCCTTCATTTGAGTACAACCACACGTCTATAATGGGTACGAATTGAAAATTTTTCCTTTATGGGTTTATTACTTTATATACTTGAGATAAAATATATTGAAAGTTTGAAAGCCAAACAGGATTCATCCGAAGGCCATCAAATTATTTTTTTGTAATCAAGTAACATGCAATGCCCCTTTAAACCTCTTGTGATGTGCATTCACCTTATTGTCACTGTAGTTTTGCTAGGAACTTGAAATTTTGAGCATAAAATTTTCAAATCTTGGGAAATTTATTATAAAAAATAATAACAAAAAATTAAAAAAAAAAAAAAAAAACGTTACGCTTGCAATAAAATGCTATGCCATTGAAATCTAAGAAATAATAAAAATAAAAGTATAAAAAAAATTGACAAGTTCGCTTCTTTAGTGTCGGTGAGATAATTGAACCTTTTTTTTTTTGGAAGAGGTAAGATAATTAAACCTTAGATATTTTATCTGGTTACAAAAAATTAAATTTACCAATTATGCTAACCAAAGTAGTCCACAAAAAGTCAAATAAGTTTAATACTTAAGATTTTGTGTCAAAATACAATCATATATTTTATGCCTATACAGCTAGATGAATTAGCGAACCATAAGTATATACTCACTCTATCCTAGTTTGTTTGTCATGTTTGAAAAGTCAAACTTTTTAAGGGAGTATCATTTATTGTCTTGTCTGCCTTATAAAAATATCTAAGTTGACAAAACTACTCTTAAGTAAATTTATTAGTTTTTTTTTTTTAAAAGAGTGATTCTTAAGGAGACAGCTAAAAATGTGCTCCAATTAGATTGATTTTTTAAATATTTGTTAGTTTTCTTTTCAAATAAGATAGGGTTATAATAGGAACATTAGTAAATTAATGATTTTTAATTTTAGAAATAGGATAATATTTTAGGACATTTCAAAATAGAAAAGAGGACAAACAAACTGGAACGGGGGAGTATATAGTTATTAATTTATTATCAATTTGAGCTTTATCAAAAGCTGTAAAGTTTACGTTACATTTGCATGTCTGCAAAACAGAGGTGTGTAAGTCATAAATAACCGCTAGAGCAAGAGAAAGAGAGAAGAAGGAATCGAACCTAGCTAATCCAAAAAGATCAAGCTTGTTTTCACTGCTACATTAATTACATAAATGAAAAATTGCCAGACAGACCTTTGAGCACCTTTAGTGTGAATGAAATGAAACTCTGCTGTACGATTTGGCCCCAAACAAATTAATAGATGGATTGTTTACAAAGAAAAGAGCCTCTTTCTTTATCTGATCTTCAAAGTTGAAAGACTTGAGCGAAAGGTTGGAGATCATGGCATCCACCGTAAGCCCCACCAAGATTTGCTTGTTCATATCATTCCAAACAAACTTTTCAATGAAGAGTACTGGTGTGTTTCATGCCTGCATGCAATGCAAATCACGTAAAAGTAAAATAAAACAGCAAAAAAAAAAAAATATATATATATATATAACAGCGTAAAGTGTAAAAAGGTTAGTAGTGCTCATCCTAAAAAGGACTTCCTCTCATCTGGAAAACAAATAAAAAATGCCTATCTTTCAAGATAAAGCTAAAGAGTTTCAAGCAGAACGAAAAGCAATAAGCTAGACGTAGTTCTAGCTTGACGAAGCCTCGATGAATCAAGGAAAAATAAATCTAGAACCCATTAGTAATTTGAGACATTCTCAAAAAACCAGTCTATAAAAATACATATTTTTATTTTTAGAGCCTTTTAGGATTTTTTATTGTTTCTTTGAAAATAAAAAGTTACAAAAATATACTTAAATTTCTTACAACATCGTAAAAGACCAAATTACCCAAACAAAATAACTAAATTTAAGTTTGAAAATAATCAATAACGGACAAAAAATATTTAATTACATGCTCCTCCCTCTTGACATCTAAGTTAGATGTGTATTTAATTTTCATAGTGATTGTCCCATTTTATTAGAAAGAAATACAAAATATATTGTACATATATATAACAGAAAAATCGAATAACATATGACCGTACCACAAGCACCTTATATTGATTCCGCATCTTAACAAAACATGCCGAGAGAGACAAAAAGAGCGCATGCTCTGGCAAAAACATGAATTCAACAAAGCAGCAAAACAAATTTGTTGAGTACAATGATCAGGCAAAAACATACTACCAAAAACAAATATATCAAAAAAATTTACTACGGGGTAAGATTCTGAAATTGTATACTAGGCCTTGGGCCCTATTCATAGATACGTCCGAGGAGCAATAAATAGTTAGAAGAGAACAAAATAATCCCGCCGAGTGGAGAGGAGTATAGTCCGAGGAGGTTGTCATTCTCGGATAGAACGAAGCTCACTCAAGCAAGTGCTCGGACGACCTAGACAGTTGACCAAGGAGTCAGAATGATAAGGGTGAACTTCAGGCACGTACAAAGGAGATGATAACACGGAAATATCTCAACGAAAAGCTGCTACAACCGCATTAAATGTACTATGCCAACTCCTCTGGCCGTATTTATGGGGAAGAGACATCTAAACAGTACAACCTTTAGCTACTGTCACAAACAGATAACAAAAGAAGATATTTGACGTGACATGCACTCAAGTGAAGATCTAGATGGGCAACAAGTGTAAGATCAGGATAGCTTGAAAGGGTCTATATAAATGTAAAAGATCTCCCATAATGGGGGATTAAGGAAAAAAGGAGGAAGAAAGAGTGAAGAGAGAATTACTGTAGCTTGAAGTTTTGTATGAAAGTTCATAACTACTGCATTCAGTCATATTCGGTCTCCTCGGACAACCCTTTAGTTAAGCTTTATGTGATGTTTACTATTGAAATATTCCCTAGCCGTTAGTATAAGTCGACCAAATCTAGCTCTTTGGCCCACTCTCTACAAATTTTATTGTATAGGGCTTACTAAACCATCGTCTGAACCAGTTTTTGGGCCTGGACCAGCAAATTGAGACCCTACATTTAAAATTATAATACAATGATCTGGCAAATTAAATAGGATAAATTCATGAAAAAAATATTTTAGCAATATTTTTATTAAATTTTCATTTTGATCCTTAAAAATTAAATTAAATTAAATTAATATAATCCTTTGATTTTGATTTTTTTTTTTTTTTTTTTTTTACTTCCTTTTGAAATCGGTGTGACATACATGACACAACCTCTGTTAAAAGCCATTGTGTAATAATTAACTTATGTGACATAAATAGCAATGTCAATACCAAGAGATAATTCCTCTATAAAAAAAAAAAAAAAAAAAAAAAAAAAAAAAAAAAAAAGAAGAGATAAGCATTGCCTAGTCTCCTTTATTTGGAAAACGAAGGTTTTTAAATCCCCATTCCCTCATTATAAGATGAACCTACGATGCTGAAAAGTGGGTATCTCTGTGGGTGGGTTGACAGTTGACGCAGGTGGCCTGGGTAAGAATTAGTGGTCATTTTTGTTCTTTGAGTGTTGCGTTTGTGATTTTATAGGGAAAGAAAGCCTTATTTTGTGATATTTTTAAGTGAAATATTGGGCTTAAATAGTGCGTTTTAAGTGTTTAACAATCCTACTTTTTTTTTTTATGAACTTTAACAATCCTACTTTAAAGTTTGCAAATTTAAAAACTTTAATAAAAGGATTTTATTGACTTCTTCTGACAAAATAAGGGACAATATTGTCTAAAGTGAAACCTTAAGAATTAATTTAGCAATTGAAGAACAAATGAGTAGAATAAATTGAATTTTAGCCTAAATTTAAAGTAAAAAGGGCTATTAAAAAAACTTAGGGGAAGTCCAATAAAGACTATTATTTTATCCTTGTGAAACTTCAAAACCCACATTTTCAAATGTGACACTACAAACTAGTTTGACTCACTTGAGAACTGACAGGGTTTAGACCCCTTTAAACCACAAATAGATTGCGTAGCCTAGATTAATTAGCCAAGTTTTTACTTAGTCAGATTAAGCAATTCTAGGTTAAAGCAATCAAATAATCATATCAAAAATATAATGTAGCGGAAAAATAAATAACACAGAGATATGATCACCCAAGAAACCACACGGAAAAACCTGGAGAGGATTTTACCCACCGATCCTCAAGGCAAAACGGAATCCACTAAGAAAGAATTGAAGTTCTTACAAAAGGACTTACAAGCTCCCCGCTTGACTTCCTAATGCTACCCACCAGTAGTAACTTCCTGACACGACCACGCGCAGGCTCCGAGTCCACGGACTACTTCTTTCTTTGTATTCCTTCAATCAGGTACAAGCTTCCCGCTTGTTTATCTTTAAGCTTCAATGGCAGCAACCAAGTTGATAATCAAGATGTTGAAGAATCTCAATCTTGAAAACCCTAAGTTATGTGTAAAGGAAAGCTCCTCTAGATCTCACAAGAGATTTACACAAAACCGCAATGTATGAGCAACAATACAACTTGTGCGACTCTAAAAACGTGGCTAGGGTTTTGCCTTATATACCTAGGGCAAAAACAGAAAACCCTAAACGTTTAAAAGAGTTTGGGCTGAGCTGAAATTTTCTGCAGAATCGCATCTGGGCCGATTTTCGATCGATCGAGAATTACCTTCGATCGATCGAGCCAGGCCGAGAAGCCCCAGTGCTTCTGCAGTCTCTCGATTCCAACTTTACAATATTAAACCAACTTTGAGCAAGCCTAAACAAGACTAAATACATTGTTTTGATCATGGTTTGCCAACATTACAAATTAGGTTCTAAATACATAAAATCCTAAGACCTTAGAACCTAACAAGAACATATATAGGTGGGGCTTTGTTTGACACAATAATAAAAATATCAAATATGGGACTTAAATGAGACATTTAAAAGTATGAAATTTAATCTGACACAAGGATTAAACTGTAAGTAATTTTTTTTTTTTTTTTTTTGGTAAAATGCAAACTGTACCCTTGAAATTTAGGGTATTCAGATTTTATACTTTAAAGTTTTAAAATTTAGATTTCATACCCTAACATTATATTTTGTTTTGATTATTACCTCTTCGTCAGTTTTTTCGCTAATGTGTCTATTAAATGACACATCAGCATGCCACATGTGACAGTTGCTCCAATGAGGGCATGCCACATGGATTTAACAATTACACATAATTAAATAACTTTTAAAAAATTAAAATAAATACTATAGAATATACAAAATTACAAATTAAAATAATTTCAATAATTCTGGGTATCCCAAAATTTTCCAAGAAAATTAAAATTTGCTTTGTAAACAAAGATTAAAAATATATATAAAAAAAATTAAAAAAACTCAGATGAAAAATTAGTACCATCGCTGTGTAAGATTGTTCAGGGGTGTATCATTTCAATTAGCAGTGCTATGAATTGAAAACCAATTAGAATTGGAGAACCAAACCCGTGTTTACTGAAGTACTGAAGTAAGTTAGAAACTGCAGCTAACGTTGATGTAAATGTAGTGTTTTTGTTCTAATGAAACCTCCATGGCACAAATTCATTCCCACATCACTCGAAATAACCAAACTCATGCTGAAGTGAAATCCAAACACCCAAATCCCAATTGTCACCACTTGCTCCTATTTGCGAATTTAACAACCTCTATATCATGGATGGGCTGAGTCTGATGAAAGAGAGAATGAAGGTCGAACCGAGTTATGTAGAGGGAGAGTGAGTGAGTTAGGCACGTTCAGAGCCACCGTCGGTGATGGCTGGTGTTTGGTCATCTATTTGGTGTTTGGTGCATTTTTTTAGCTTTGAAAATGTGTAATATGAGGTTTTACCTACAAACTTCAAGGATATATTTTACATTTGTGATCGTAGGTAGGGCTTTTTTTTGGACACAATAAAGAAAATATCAAATATGAGATTTAATATAAGACATTGTAAAGTATGAAATTTAGGTGGGATTTGGATACACGTTGCGTTTTCACGTTTGCATTTTCTGCCTTTTTTTTTTTTTCCCTGCACATGAACAGTAACATCACATGGATTCATTGTGCAGAAGACAAACGTACTGTTCACGGGTCCCATGGCACTATTTACACATATAAAAATTATTTTGTTACAATGTTTTCAGTTTTCAATTTCAGCAAAAATAAGTTGTATCCAAACGGACGATTAATTTTACACAAGGATTAAACTGCAGGTTTTTTTTTTCCCTAAAAGCATAAAATGAAAACCAAAAGAAAGAATGAAAATTTCTCATCATTAAATTATCTGATCTATTGGCTTATATATATATATATATATATTTGATAGAATCTCTGGGCTTATATTTAGGTAAAGCACATTTCTAATAACCTTTTTTTTTTTTTTTTTTTTTATATATATATACAATATAGAAATTCTACTCTAACCTAATCTAAATGTATATATATGTGAAGCTCTCTCTTAGAAACTTGAATCTCAGCTCTTGCCCTCACACCTCAAAAGTACTTATACTTGTAGAATGACTACCGCACCAAAGTTACACAGTGGTGCATTTCTAATAACTTACTTTGCAGCTGTGAATGAAAATTTTGCTAATCTCAATACGTCAATGGCCTCACACCAAGTTGCTTTTATGATAAAAGTTATATCAAAGCCTACTTGGGATTAAATTACGATGGTAGCTAAAAATAGAAAATAAAACAAGATGAATTTCAAGCAACATTCTTGTATTAATATATCCATGAACTTAAAGAAAAAAAAGAAAGTATAATAAAACAATTCTAGTATTTTAATTATAATGGCAAGTTCAGTTTTTAATCGTAACAACAAATTAATTAACAATACAATGAAACAATTTCTCAAAAAAATAAAAATAAAAACACACATACACACAAACACACAATACAGTATCCAATATATTAAACGAAACAACCAGCAATAATCCAAATAATATTTATCAATACTCATAAGGTTTGAACCTATCGTTTTACACTTTTACTGTATATATAGTTTGTAGTAAAGTAAGCACCAAGAAGATGAAAGCAACAACTGTAGAAGCAATACTCCAAGGACTACTAAAATAATCACGTCTCAAAGTTGCCTGCCACCTATTCCAAGGTCTCTTATAGAACGCCTTCAACTCTTTGCAGACACGATAAAAATCAGAGTTCATGTCAACATATATCACATTCTCGACAAGACTGTTCACCAAATTTCTAGCTTCATCGCTATTGCCTAGCAAATTAAGCATGACCCCCCTTCGAACAAGTAAATTCACATCTTTGTTAGTGTTAATAAGGAAACCAATAGGATAAAATAATCGGTAATGTATGCTTTATCTGAATAATGACATTGCTCCAAAGCCAAAAGATTTTGGATAATAGTTTCACTTGAATTGTCTAATGTTAAAGGTGGCATTCTCAAGGCTCCCTTTGTGAATTTTATATCTAATAAGCAACTACTTGGGTCTTTCTTAAACGCCAATCCCACCTCATGCAATTGGGTTGCAGAATGCAAATGTTTAACTACGTCATTGCCTCTTTTTGGTATCTTTTCCAATGGAGGTAGCCAAAAGGTTCTAAGCAAATCAAGAAAGTGTTTCATTTTCAAATGGGGACTATAACTTATGTGTTGAGTGTTGTAATAATCAAAGTAGTAAAATGTCATGACTTGAAATAAGGACCTGGAGTAGCTTGGGTGAGAGGCAAAGGCATGGTCAAATAGTTTCTCCAAAATAAAGAATGGAAGTTGATTTTCCAGTAAAATCAAGTCAAACCTTATAGCACTCGTCAACCATGTTGCTATACGTGCACCATTGTCTTCACTCGTCCAATCATTGAAGAAATCTCTCCAGAACAACTCAAGAATGAAGATGGCATCCATTGTAATAATCTTTATAAAATGATCACTGTCAAGGTGGATGGTCTCAGCATAACAACATCGAATGTTTTCTTCATTCTCCTTTATAAGCCTCACTAAATCCTCCAAGCTTATACCAAAATTCTCAACACGTTCAATGAAATACTTGAGGTATCTCAATTTGCGTTGTTCCATGATATGCAATTTGTCATTGGCATCATGGTGAAAGGGGCCTATTGAAATAACCTGAGGAGTGTAGTGTTCTTCCTTCAATTTGCGAAGATAATCAGGAACCCTATAGATGCAACTCTCAAGTGATAAGGGGGACTCCAAATGTTTTAACATTTCTTGAATTTCATTTACCACGTGTGTACATTGATGTTGAATTTCAATTGATGAACTTTCTCCCCTTCGAATTTCTGTCTTTGCTGACTTCATTTCTTCCATCTATAAACTTCACTCTCTGATTTTCCTGATTACAAAACAACATTCACTAGGATTATAAATATTAAATAGATAGTTCTCATTATTTACTAGCTTTAGGGAGATTAGTTGCCCTTTGAATTTCATGCTAGGAAGTAAGAACCTCTTCTTGAATAAAAATTTAAAATAAAAGTAATCTTAACAATGCTCCTCAGCGTTAAACATGATTACCACAATCGTGGTAATCATTTCTTGTTGTATAATGTAACATGTACAGTTTGTGTGTATTTGTGTTTTTTTATAGATAAAACTACAAAAATCTCCTCAAAGTTTATTGGAGCTTACATTTCGAATCTTTTAGTTTCAAAATCCACTAGTTTCCTCCTATATTATATTTAATATATTGATCTTGCATTTATATTAGTTCGTACAAAAATTCCTACCTATTTTAGCATATAAAAAAAACAATTTTTTATTTATTTTACATACTCACTTTTCAAAACATAATACAACAGATTATCTATTTTATACTACATTTTATTAATATATCAATTTTCTTTTTCTTTTTTTTAATTTTTTTTTCTCTTCACATATAATAACCATCATCCACTATCTTCTTCCATTATTGAGATACATAAAAAACAAACTAAACAACTAAATACAAAATGAATAGTGTCAGTGTAAATTTGCTGTCATAAACTAGTAAATTTACACAATTATATATATAAACTGATGTGAGACATTTTTAGGCAAAATTATATAAATTCTACACATTTTTCTATTATACACGGACTAATATAAATGCTCACTAACCTCCTTTAGCTAAACATTCACATCAACTCATGCAAAACTTTTCATCTATTTTAGCATAAAAATCTAGTTTTTCTATTTTATATTCTTACTTTTCATAACACCCCATATTAGATTATCTCTTTTACACTACATTACATTAAAATATCAATTTTTCTTGATTTTTTTAATTGCTTCTCTTTCTTCACGTACAATAACCATCATCCACTCTCTTCTTTCACCTTTGGAATACGTAAAGAAAGAATAAAAAAACTATATGCAAAATGAATAGTTCAATATAAATTTACACAGTTACTATGGCAACTTTGCAAATATACACATTTTTAGCTCGACTTTCTAGGAGATTTTGATGGTTAAATGTGTAAAATTGATACCTCTTTCTATTTTGTATTGATTGATGCAAAAGCTCTATTTGTTAAAAAATAGGTAACCTATATCACCATCTAACCAATAATTCAAAATTAATTCTAATTTACCCTACGTACAGAAATAGGTTTTTGTCTTCCCCTAACTTTTTTTCCTAACTCAAGTAACTCAAGTAAATTACCAATTTATGAGAAACCATTGACGATGTTGATAATAACATCAACAAAAACTCATAATAATCTATCTATGCATGAATGATGAATGTATGAATTAGCCCCTTAAATTAGTAATGGAGTTGCTAGCGGCATTTAGTTTAAAAAGAACCAAAACTAAATATCGTTGTCATTTTATTATCTTAGCCAAGACTTAGGAGTTAGGACCATTAGAGGGCAAAAAAGAGTTGTTAAGATCAATTTCCAAGTAGATAATTCCCAAAAGATAGCATCTAACTATCTCAACCCAGATTAGTAATGTATTATAAATCTGGTTTAAAACGCTAATATTACTATTTTCGTGTGTGTTCTAATAAGTATTACTGTTTACTCAAAAAATAAATAAATAAAACTATCTCAAATAAAAAAATAAAAAATAAAAATCCATGTGATACAACATAATTGGATGTAAGGAAAAATAAAAAAAGGTTCAAATAACCAATGGTAGCTGTTTTGTTGTTTAATGAAATTAACTACACGCCACTTTTTCGGCTAAAAAACTACATGCTAGGTGAGTTCTAGTTTATCTTATATATTTAACTAGGACATGCATCAAACACTAGCCTAATAAAACCAACCCAACCTAACCTCTCGAGTTGGTTTTCGTGGATTACATTGGGTTGAAATTTTATTTTGAGCCTTGGGTTGGGTTGCATTCAGGTTGATAATTTTTTTAGCCCATCTAACCATTCCTACCCATCACATATATGAGTTTATTTTATTATCTTGTTTTGATTTATTTTGGTTGTTTAAGAATTATTTTTTATGAATTTAATTAAATTATTTAATTAAATTCTTTATTTTTGATGAATTTGAACATTTGCAATATAAATTACTTACATTATGTGAATTATAATGATTTATTATTAAGAAAAAAAATTAAATAATTAATGAAAGTCTAAATTTTTTTTTTTTTTTTAAGGCGTGAAACATGTAATCACAAGCCACCAGTTCAACCCATTCAACCCAACCCATGTGGGTTAGTTAAGTTGATCTCTACACGTGATGGGGGATGGGTTGGGTTGTGAATTTCTTAACCTAACAAGCTCGAGTTGGGTCCAAAAAATCCTCCAACCCCACCCACTAATTGACCCATGTAACATCCTTATACTTAACCAAAACTTATTATCTAGTCATTGAGGGTTTGGAGTGGTAATAGAAGGCCACCAACAGTCATTGAGGAGGAGCCCAGATTGCTGTGAGAGATAAAAGCAAGAGAGGAGATTGAAAAGAAAAAGAAATGGGATGAACAATGAGGGTTTGGGATTTGAAAAAAATAGATAAATAACAACACTTTTATAATATGATTTTACAGTGCATTTATTTGCATAGTTCATAGGCATGAAAATCACTTCATCACTTGTTCACATGAACTAACAAAACATCAAAAATATCTTTCCCATTTCCTTCAATTCTAAAGTTAGCATTTCCATACACTAGTTTTTAGAAAGCATAGAAAAAATTTCCATCCAAAAAGTAGTTGTCTATTCTAAAATATAGCAACCAAACAAGCCCTAGGTCTCCCCTGAGTCATCAATTGACATCATAGTGTTCAAATGTAGATGGTTGTTCCACTATGACATCACAGTCAGGCTTTTGAGGGGTTGGAGCATATGGTTTTGTCATTCAAATACTCTTTTTTGAGGGGGCTGTGGAATAGATGTGTGCTTTTCAAAGTTATGTCTTCCATTCTCCTTTTTTTTTTTTTTTTAATTCATTGCATGAATTTCAAATTGTAATTCACTAGAAAACTTTCTAGTACACCTTCTTTGTGTTAGATTGTCCCATTTTATTTGTAAATTTCAATAACTCAACCAACAAAAAAAAAAAAGTCTGTATAACATAAAAATCAAATATCATATGACCATACCACGAGCAGCTTATACAATATTGATTCCACGTCCTCTCCAACATAACCTGCCTAGAGAGAGACAAAAAGAGAGCATTAGTTGAATTTTTCACATGAATTCAGCAAATAACAAAAACATTTATTGAGTACAACAATAAGTATCAAAACATTTACTTGCAACATGCAATGACTGGCAAATTCAATAGGATATATAAATTAAAAAAAAAATTTAAAAAAAAAAAAAAAAAACGAAAAGGAGGAACAAGAATATAAGTATAATAGAACATACAGTATTTGCAATTTACCTGCACCAAAATCAGTAGTCATAAAAGACTTAAAATTCACTATTTATAAATCAAGAGAACTCCAAATCACTAGTATGGCTATTAAAATCGTGAGCATCAACAAGGAGCCCCAAAAACAGTTAAGTAATTAGTGAAACTAGATGTCTATTCTTAGTTGTTTCTCTCATCTATCCAGTCCTTGGTTATTCACTAGAGCAATTATGATCTAGAACTTGATCTGGGGCAAGTGTTAAGATCTATGAGATAACTTGAAAGATGTATGTAACTATGTAATGAAAGTCCAATGTCCATTTTTTTTTTCTGATATGGTGTAAATTAGGCAGCTCTCCATACATTGTAGCTTTCTTATTACTAGACAGACAGGAAGATAACCATATGAAGCAATGAACTTGCCTGTGTTAACGTTGTTGCATCAGCAACGGCAAATGGCACATTCACAACACGAGCTAGTGTTTTTGCAAGTAACGTCTTCCCTATCCTTACAGTCATGATAAAAATACATAAATCAAACCTCTTAGTCGCACTAAATACCTCAATAAAAAAATGACATCAAATAAATACCTGAGCCAGTGGGACCCATCAGCAATACAATGCTCTTCTCCAGCTCAACAGAATCATTGTCCTCATTTTCAACTTCATTAGTACCCCGTTCAATGCCTGACCTGGTATTCAGATGCATGAATTCAGTAAATAAAGCAGCAGCATTTGATGTACATTCATCTAACTATTACTATCATCGAAAATTGAAAAGACAGCAACTGGTTTGTGCCTGTTCAGTACAACTTATTTTTCAATTTTTTTTAATATTGGGGTTGTTTGAAAAAACTGTACCTAAAGTTTTAAAAAGCTGTGGTTTGAAAAAGAGCAGTTTGGAACCGCATTACAAGACAGACCCCTCTAGCAAAACTGAAAACCACCAGCATAAACCCCTAAAAGATTGTAAAGATCAAAAGCTAACTCAATGCAAAAACATAAAGACAAACTTCTTATGAAGGGAAGCATCATATATCCTTTTGTAGTGGTTGTAAACAGCCACTGAAAGCACCTGTCACATAAACATACTTTTCAATAAAAGCACCGACAATTATGTATTATATAATCCATTAAAGTTTATTATGCAATCCATATACAATTATAGCATTCCTTTTTTCTTTTTTTTTTCTTTTTCTTTTATTCAATTCCAGCATTCCTAAACCACATTGTTGGAAATTTAGACCCCTTAACACAACCAGATTGCGTAGCCTAGATTAATTAGCCAAGTTGTTACTTAGTCAAATTAAATAATTCTAGGTTAAAATAATCAAATAATCATATCATGCATATAAAACATATAAAGCAGCGGAATAATAAAAGAACACAATGATATGATCACCCAGGAAACCACACGGAAAAATCTAAGGAGGATTTTACCCACCGATCCTCAAGGCAAAACGGAATCCACTAAAAAAGAATTGAAGTTCTTACAAAAGGACTTACAAGCTCCCCGCTTGACTTTCTAATGCTACCCACCAGTAAAACTTCCTGACACGACCACGCGCAGGCTCCGAGTCCACGGACTACTTCTTTCTTTGTATTCTTTCAATCAGGTACAAGCTCTCCGCTTGTTTATCTTTAAGCTTCAATGGCAGCAACTTTGTTGATCATCAAAATGTAGAAAATATCTCTACCTTGAAAACCCTAAGTTTATGTGAAGGAAAGCTCCTCAAAGATCTCACAAGAGATTCACATAAACAGCAAATATGAGCAACAAAGACTTAGAGAGGTTTGGGTACAAAACCCTAAAAATAAAATGAGGCACAAGAGGCACTCTAATCTCTCTCTCAAAAGTATCAAAAACGTTCTAGGGTTTTCCTTATAAATAGGAGTGTTTTACTTGGACCCCAAGACGTTTAAATAGAGTTTGGGCTGAACTGGAACTCTGCAGAAAAATAAATCTGTACGTGGTTCGATCGATCGAGTCTAATTTTCGATCGATCGAGACTTATAGATTTAGTCCAATAAATTCTGCAATCACTCGATTCCAATTTTACAAATAAACATACTTTGAGCAAACCTAAACCTAGACTAAATGTTTTGATCATGGTTTGCCAACAAAATACAAATTGAAGTTCTAATACATTAATTCCTAATTTCTTAGAACCCAACAATCTCTCCCTTTGGCAATCCGTGACAAAACACATCACAAACATGAAATGCTCAAAGTTACAAATAGCTCAATACAAAGATAATGCTCATAACAACAAATCCAACCTAACTACTATCCATCAGTTGCAAGTATAGACAGCAGCAAAATTGAATCAACCTGTATACTTCCTGAAACACTAAACAAAACGCATAAACACATGTGTGACAGAAAAACAGTAAATCAACAAATAAATTCTTGACTTCACAAAATACAAAACAAAGACATATATCATGAATAACTCATAAATATAAATCAATGAGCAGTGAACAAGAAACAGAAATAAAAACATAAGTAAACTAACTCTCCCCCTAAGTTAGATACAACAAAAAGTTTTTATTTTCTTCCCTTTCAAAAATAATTTCAACTCCCCCTAAACAAGACAAACATGATTCCCATAAATCAATCATTTCTCCCCTTTTTTGTCACGTATTGACAAAGACAACTCATACAAAGAGTAAACAGTCAACACACGCAACAAAGAATAAGAGAAAACAGAGAATCAAGGGGACCAAAAAAAATTCAGCTCTATAGAAAATAGAGACAACTCCCCCTATGAACAACACAGGTTAAAAAAAACTTTTCTCCCCCTATAAAAATAGGAAAAACAAAACAAGTTGTGGGAAAAACAGTTTTGGGGAAAAATAAAGGGGTTGGAAAAATCAGCAGCATCAGCAGCATCACCAACAGGATCAGGAACATCCTCACCAGCAAGACCAAAGTTAAAAACACACAAACCAAAGTTAAAAACTAAGGTGAGGATACACATGAAGAAAAAATATTCTCTCTTTCAATAAAATGCAAACATGGCATTATGTGACCCATAAATAGTTGCATGAGTAGAGAAAATATTTGCACATTGATTATCCATCATATCTTTTAAGAAAAATATTTTCTACAGTTCACACATAAAAAAGGCATATACTAGAAAGTACATCGCTCAAAAATTAATCAATCAATTTTTTGATCAAGTTGAGTACCCAATGTAGCAAAGTGTATGCATGCTATGTGTGAAAACAATGAGAGATATGACTGCAAAACTGCAAGATGGATACAGAAATCAATGCAATGCATGTGAGTTTTAAATATAAATGATGCATGTTCTAATGCAGTAAAACTAAGTTCAATTTAAGTTCAAATTAACAAAATTGGCTTGAGCATAGAGTTTCTAACAAAAATCCCAAAAATTTGAAAACCACTTGTTGAATTTTTAAACAAATTGATGAATTGAGCATCACATAACACAACTCATAGAGTATAATGCTTAATTACATCCAAACAACAAGCCAATTTCATCAAATTCAACTCAATTTCACAAAAGCCCCAAATCGGATCAAGAACAAACCCTTTTTTAAAAACCTGATTCGCAACTTTCGATTGATCGAAAAATACATTTGATCGATCAAATGAAACAGTCATTTTTAAACAAATTAAAGCACTTTTTCGATCGATCGAAAATCAGAATGGATCGATCGAACTGGGCAGAGGCTCACAAAATTTTAAAAAAAAACACAGTTTTGAAAAACACAAACCTAATTTTGAAAACAATTCCTCAAATCATTAAACAACGAAAACTAAATGCATGAGTATGAGATGGAATGCTTTTTCAAAAACCCAAATTTTAAACCCAATTTTCTCAAAAAACAAGTTTCAATCATTTTCCCATTGAATTTTCTTAAGCAACAAATATGCTATGCACAAATCTCAAGATATTTTCAAAATTTTCAAACTTGAAACACATTTTGCATTAAAATCAAGGAACTTTTAATCTTGGATGGCCACAACAAAATCACACACAATATAATGTACCAAGTTTAACAAAGAGTAACTTGTGTAGTGTGTGCAACTAGCAAAAACTTGAGATACATGTGACGTGATATGTGAATAGAAATCAATCACAAAGTCTACAAAATTCATCACATAGAATTTAAAAGAGACTATCACCTAAAGAGTTACATCCTATAACTCCCACATCTCCTAGAACAAAAGCTTGCAATCATGTAAGTTTCTTGCATTTTTGCCTCTTATTTATGTGAATTGGCATCAAGCCTAATAGTACACACCAGTTTTAATTTAATTGAGACTACACCTTATATTCTTTTTGTGCATGTGCTACACTTTCTCGAGCACAAAATCTTATGATATGCACTAAGGTGTTCATGATTGGCTAGTGAACAATGGTGAGATGGTTATTTATGCCTTTCTCAAAAGGATCAAGTCCGACAATCAAATAACGTGTGACTTCAAGATCAAGACAAAGTGATAAACACCATAAACATCTTTCCCACACAACATGCACTACAAAGCTTTAACTAGTAAAGTGCAATGAATAAGCTCATCCAAGCTAAACAAGGTACATAAACATGTTATGTAAAAATAATATAGCCAATCCTTGATTACAAATCCAAGATCTATAATACAAAACACAAAAATCTTTTTGGTTTTAACAAACGTTATAATCACTTGTTGAGATTTTGAAAAAAATTTATGACCAAAAACAAAAAATCACATTGTACTAAATGAACAATGCAAATGCAATGCATGACAAAGCTTAACTAAGCTAGAGAGGGTACACAAACAAGAAATATCAATTTCTTAATTAACCCATGAGTACATGTACAAACTAAACTACTACATATAGTCAAAAATAGCTTAGCACAAACTATTCAAGTTTCTCCACAATGTCAAGTATGTTCTAAATCAAGACAGAGATATCATAACTCATGTAATCCTCAAGAAAAATAAAACAAGACACAAAATAAAATATTTTTGTCTTTTTTTGAAATTTTTCAATGTTTTTGGATTTTTTTTTTTAATGAATAAAAAAAACAGAACAACCAAAACAACCAAAAACAAAAACAAGACATGTCCACAATTAATTGAAAGAATTAAATCAGGGACAAGTCAGCAACACTCACCTTGGAGAATCTTTTCTCACCCATATAGCACGATTCTTCGGCTTTGTAGGTGAAAATCCATGAGAAGTAGAGTGTATTTGAGGAATTACACCAATCTTCTGAGACAGACTAAAATCCTGCAAATTCCTTTCACAAGCCAACAAGCTTAAATTTTTCAAAAAAATATGAAACAATTTATATGGACTTATGGCAGAAGCAATATCATCACATATCTTAGATTGACATACAGAATGCTTAAGTTTCAACTTATGACAATTAGGACGAATGTGACCATGGACACCACAAAAGTGGCAAACAGGAACAAATTTAGGAACATCAGTATTCCTAATAGCAAATCTAATCTCAGATTTTGGTTTTTGCCTCAACAAAGAACAATTTGGTCTAATATGACTAACAGCACCACAATGGTGACAAGTAGGCACAAAAACAGATTTCTTATGCTCTCTAACAGTCGGATTAGACATAGGTTTAGAAACTTCAGCGTTAACATCAGAACTTTTACCTTTGTCTAACCTAGCAAAATAAGCCTTTTCTTTATCATTCCTTTTGAAAGGAGGGATATAAACTTTCTCAATTTTAGGCTTAAGAGAAACAGAAACACTTCTGCTATCAACAGCATGCTTGGTACTAGTCAAATTTTCAATTTTAGTTTTAGATTCAACTAACTCTTGTTCCAAGCTTTTCATCTTCTCATCTTGAGAGGAAATTTGATTTCTCAAAAATTCATTCTTTTTATTAGATTCATCTAATCTAACAAATAATTCCTCTTTTTCAAGATTAGCCAATTTTAACTCTTCCTTGAATTTCTTAGAAATTTTCAAAGATTTAGATAATTCTTTACGAAGAGTTTCAAAAGTATCAAAAAAATCAACAGAAACAATAGTGTCTTTTTTATTCAAAACATCACAGGCATCAACAAAATCAGCAGAAGCATGAGTAGAAACATGATTAGAAAGACACTTCAAATTATCCATGACAACAGGGGTCAAGGATCAGCTCTTAGATCAAAAGATCTAAAACAAGAAGAGCTACCCGCTCTGATACCACTTGTTGGAAATTTAGACCTCTTAACACAACCAGATTGCGTAGCCTAGATTAATTAGCCAAGTTGTTACTTAGTCAAATTAAACAATTCTAGGTTAAAACAATCAAATAATCATATCATGCATATAAAACATATAAAGCAGCAGAATAATAAAAGAACACAATGATATAATCACCCAAGAAACCACACGGAAAAACCTGGGGAGGATTTTACCCACCGATCCTCAAGGCAAAACGGAATCCACTAAAAAAGAATTGAAGTTCTTACAAAAGGACTTACAAGCTCCCCGCTTGACTTCCTAATGCTACCCACCAGTAAAACTTCCTGACACGACCACGCGCAGACTCCGAGTCCACGGCCTACTTCTTTCTTTGTATTCCTTCAATCAGGTACAAGCTCCCCGCTTGTTTATCTTTAAGCTTCAATGGCAGCAACTTTGTTGATCATCAAAATGTAGAAAATATCTCTACCTTGAAAACCCTAAGTTTATGTGAAGGAAAGCTCCTCAAAAATCTCACAAGAGATTCACATAAACAGCAAATATGAGCAACAAAGACTTAGAGAGGTTTGGGTACAAAACCCTAAAAATAAAAGAAGGCACAAGAGGCACTCTAATCTCTCTCTCAAAAGTCTCAAAAACGTTCTAGGGTTTTCCTTATAAATAAGAGTGTTTTACTTGGACCCTAAGACGTTTAAATAGAGTTTGGGCTGAACTGGAACTCTGCAGAAAAATAAATCTGTACGTGGTTCGATCGATCGAGTCTAATTTTCGATCGATCGAGACTTACAGATTTAGTCCAATAAATTCTGCAATCACTCGATTCCAATTTTACAAATAAACATACTTTGAGCAAGCCTAAACCTAGACTAAATGTTTTGATCATGGTTTGCCAACAAAATACAAATTGAAGTTCTAATACATTAATTCCTAATTTCTTAGAACCCAACACACATAAATATAAAGAATAAAATAAAACATTAAAAAAGGGGGTCAAAATACACTAATAGTCCCTAATCTATCACTCATGATCAATTTTAGTCCTAAAGTTTAAAGTGATTGCTTCCTATAACATGGCTAAACTAAAAATTGACTCATCCTCACACCATTAGACACATTAGAGACTAAAAATGATCATTTTAAACTCACAAGAGACTAAAAACAATCACTTTTAAGTTTCAAGTCATTAGAGATTAAAATGATCACTTTAAACTTCATTTTTTTTTTAGTCCCTTAGATGACGTACTTAAACTAAAACCTAACTCGTCATCACTCTGTTAGACACATTATGGATTAAAATAGATCACTTTAAATCGGTTAAAAACTAAAAATAATCCCTTTAAACTTTACCTTTAGTCCCCATCTCATAAAACTAAACACTGTCACGTCATCACTCCGTTAAACACATTAGAGTTTAAGGACTAAAATGCAATCACATTAAATTTGATATAGAATAAAATTGGTGTTAAAAAAAATAAAATGAATAAATAAAATAAAATAAAACCTTTTTGGCTCTTTCTTGGCCAACCACGAAGTGGTCGAGCAACTTAACGATCTCCTTAGGCGTGGGCAAGTCCTTCTTCCCCAAACACGACGCCGTTTCATCATCATCGTCATCCTCCTCCTCCACCTCTTTTTCCTTACAAACTTTTGGTTTTCCGAAACTACCCAAACGTTTCTCGCTATTCCCATCCGAGTCCACACTGTCACTCTTCACCCTCCCAATCTCGATGAAGCTACCTTGCAATGGCTCCAGCTTAAATGGCTTGAAATAGAACGCCGTTTTGCAATTGGGGCACAGGTTCAGCGCCTGGTACACGCCGTTCAGCTCTCGCGCCGTTATAGATAACGGGCGGTTCGAGAACAGTAATGGAATTTGGTGCTCGCAACGTGGGTAATTCACATTGGCTCTGATGTGGTCGTACGGTGATGATGAGAAGGAAGACGACGTCGCTTTTTGTTGCTGTTGGGCAAATGGGAACCCTAGGATTGTGAGGGAGTTTGGGGTGGTGATTTGTTTGAGAATTGAAAACGCTGCTTTCGTTTTCATTTTGCTGCTTCGGAGAATTGAAAACATGTTTTTGAAAGTTTGTTTTGGAAATGGACAGAGAAGTAGACATGGCAAAACGGGTCAGAATTTTCTGACCTGACCCGACCCGACCCGAAAAATACCCGACCCGAACCTGATTTTTTGACCCGAAGCAAAAACGGGTTGACCCGTGACCTGACCCGTGTTTTTTGCGGGTCAACTCGACCTGACCCGCGACCCGACCCGAACCCGAACCATTTTTTTAAAACTTTTTTTTTTTTGGGTAAAAAAATAGTAAAACTAAGACAATATTGGTTTAATTGTTTATTGTGAACTTTAAGGAAACAATTGATACATTTACATAACTGCATGCAAATTAATTGAAAGAAAAATGACTGAACAATCTGTAATGAGTAAAGATTTTTAGATATCAAATAGCAAAATACATGCCAAGATAATCTGGTTACAACAGAGTTAAAAACATAGATTTAAAATTGTAAACACGTGTGAGAAACATTGACAAGTGTGAAAATAGTGAAGCTAAAGTATCAACTTAGCATAAATTATGAATACTTAGACCTATTTTTTAATAATTTATGTCCAAAATAAACGGTTTTTCAAAATAAATTATGATATTTTCTAGAGTGTGTGTTACTTAATAATAATATGATATTCATAAAAGATACCATGTATAAATAAGTAAGCATCAAATTTTAAAGTATATCTCAAATTGAAATAGAGTGTCAACCACAATTGATAATAGATTATAAAATTAATTTTCAAGATTATAAATTTTTTATATGTTTTTATTCTTTATCAAATGAGTTATCCAATGAGTCATTTGTAATTTTGTTTTATATTTTGGAATGTTGATACTGTGTAAAAATAAAACTTGTGTATTTGTTTTACTTATCTTTGTGTCATTTTATTTTAGATAGCAATGTTAGGCTTTGTATAATTTTAAAATTATTGAATAAGTATTAATAAGTTTAACTGAGTTCATTCTTGATATAAGTGGTGAATTCAAAATAATGCATTTCACATCAAGTAATTTGTTACATAATTTTCCAAATGGCAAATACATGTTGTTTTCTTTATAAAAAAAAAAAAAAAAAATTTCATGTGAAAAATACAGGTCAACCCAACCCGACCCGAACCCGATTTTAACCCGTTTAAAATGGCCCGTTTTTGACCCGTGACCCGTTTGACCCGCAACCCGATTGACCCGACCCAACCCAACCTGACCCGACCCGACCCAACCCGACCCGACCCGCCCGTTTGGCCATGTCTACAGAGAAGAACTGAGAAATGAGAAAAAATTAATACAACAACGATTTTATTATATTTTCTATTTCTCATTTTTTTTTATTAAAAAATATATATTTGCCATGTTGTTTTATTTTTGTTTTTTCTGCCCCAATATTTGCATTATTTTTGTTTTTTATCTCTTAACTTCAAAAAGTTCTTTTCATACATAAACTATCATAGATACATTTTCAATAGTTTAGACATACAAAAAAAAAAAAAAAAAAAAAATTTCAATGGTTTACTATCTGGGGAATGATCTCTTTTGAAATTTAAGAATAAATACTGTAACAATTTCAATAGTTTGGAGGTAAAATAAAAAAATAAAATTGAAGGGCAAAAATGAAATTCTTGTACACTTAAAGGATGGGAGCAATATTATAACTTTCTTTAATTAATTTTTCTTTTTGATACTTAACAACTCAATTATATCAGTTTAATCATTTGACTTCTTCTTCTTCTTTTTTCTCTTTTTTTACAACCGTTTTGAAACCGATGTGACATACAAACTCTATTTAAAAGTTGTTGTGTATCAATTAATTGTAACAAGTAGTTTTTTTTTTTTTTTTTGACTAAAGAAGATAAAATTGTAACAAGTAGTTAACTTTAAGATGTTTTCTCCTTTGTTTAGCAAAAAAAAAAAGATGTTTTCTCCTTTTCTTGTTTGTGTTAAAAAATTCTTAGTATTCTAAAAAAAAAAAATAGTTAACTTTTGCAACATATATAAAAATATCAATGCCAAGTGTTAATCATTGCCTACTCTCATTTATTAAGAACTAGTATGTAACCCCGTACTACCGCATGAGACTGGTTAATTGTAATGATGCTATTGGCAAATTTTTTTGTTTTTGTTTTTATGGGTTTATCACACAGATGATAGAATTAAATCAAACAATGAAAAATATATATTGCATTTTATTATTTAAGTAATGCTATTGGTCTTTTTTTTTTTTTTTTTTTTTTGGTTTGTCATACATAGGATAGCATTAGATAAAACAATGAATAAAAAAAAGAGAATATTGCATTTTATTATTTAAGTGATGCTACAGTGAAGAAAAAAGAGAATTGCATTTTATTATTTAAAATATATAAATGGACATTAAAAAATAAAAACTGATTATTGAGCTTGGAATCTTGTTTGAGGCGCCATTGAAGCGCTAATGTATGAGAGTGTGAAGCAAGGAAGAGTGGGATTGAACATTGTGTTTGAACCCGGCCTTACTCTGAGAAATCCGTAAGGAGGAGGAGAGGGTAATCTGTGGATCTAGTTGGTAGAGGTTGAGAGAGGAGGAGACATGGAATGACAATATGGAATTAGGAGGAGATGATGTTTTATTTTTATAGTCTTTCTCGTTGGACTCCTTGGTTCTGGTTGTGGGATTAGAAAAACTCCAGACTCTATTGAGATCACCCATAAAAGTGTGCAGGTGAGATGTTCTTGTTTAGGCCAATGAGTAGTATCATTGTGGCTTTCTTGGCTTCCGTGTTAAATGTTAATGCATCATTTATTTGGGTACAAAAATTAGAAAATTTAGATAAGATACATGACACAAAATTGGAGTCCAATTTATAATCTTCATAAAAATGTGCAAATAAGATGTTTTTGCTTAGGCTAATGAGCATTATCATTGTGATTTTTTTAGCTTCTGTGTTAAATGTTAATACATCATTTATTTGGGCACAAAAATTAGAAAATTTAGATAAGATACATGACACAAAATTTGAGTCAAATTTATAATCTAATTAGATTTTTGTTTGAGTTTTGGTTAGGACAAGTGGCGCAAAATTGAGAATCCAATTAAAATCTAATTGGATTTTCTCTCTGCTTCACCTATTATTATTATTATTATTATTATTATTATTATTATTATTATTATATATATTTGAATTACGATGGCAACAAAAAAAAAATTTAAAAGAAAGAAGAAATTCAAACTTGTCTTGTCCAAAAAAAAGAAAAAGAAAAAAGAGTATAATAAAACAAGTCTAGTATTTTATAATGGCAAAATCAGCTGCATTAATCATAGAATCATAATAGCGATACAAATTATACAATGAAACAAGAGGAAGCAATAATCCTATCAAAAAAAAAAAAAAAAAGAAGCAATAATCCAGATAGTAGTATCAACAACATGTACGGTTTGAACCCCTAATTGGGAACATTGTATATATAGTTTGTAATAAAGTGAGCAGCAAAAAGATGACAGCAGCATTTGTAGAAACAATTCTCCAAGGAGAACTAAAATAATCACGTCTCAAATTTGCCAACCAAGTATTCCAAGGTTTCTTATAGAACAAGCTCAGCCCTTTGCAGACATCATCATAAAGGGAGTTCATGTTAACATATACGATGTTTGTGCAAAGTTTCTTCACCAAATCTCTAGCTTCATCGTCGTTGCCTAGCAAATTAGCCATGACCCCCTTTCGAACAAGTAACTTCACATCATTGTCAGTGGTAATAAGGAAACCCAATAGGATAAAATAGTCGGTAATGTATGCTTTATCTGAATAGTGACATTGCTCCAAAGCCAAAAGGTTTCGATAAAGAGTCTCACTGGAATTGTCTAATGTTATAGGTGGCATTTTCAACACTCCCTTTTTGAAGTTTATGTCAAATAAGCAATTGCTTAAACCCTTCCTAAACTTCAATCCTGCATCATGCAATTGGGTTGCAGAGTACACATGTTTAACTATGTCATTGGTTCTTTTGGGTAAACTTTCGGATGGAGGTAGCCAAAAGGTTCTAAGCAAATCAAGGAAGTGTTTCATTTTCAAATGGGGACTATGAACTATGTTTTGAGTGTTGTAAAATTGAAAGTATTCGAAGGTCATGACTATAATTAAGGACTCATCGTAATCTTTATGAGAGGCAAATGCTAGGTTAAATGGTTTCTCCAAAATAAAGAATGGAAGTTAATTTTCAAGTAAAATCAAGTCAAACCTTATAGCAGTTATTAACCATGGTTCTAAGGATGCACCTTTGTCCTCACTTTCCCAATCATTGAAATAGTATCTCCAGAACAACTCAAGAATGAATATGGCATCCACGAGAATAATCTCTACAAAAGGACCACTCTTAAGTTGGATGGTCTTAGCATAAGAACATCGAATGCTTTCTTCATACTCTTTTATAGTACTGACTAAATTCTCCAAGCTTATTTGAAGGTTTTCAACACGTCGAATGAAATACTTGAGGTATCTCAAATTGCGTTGTTCCATGGTTTTCAATTTGTCATTGTAGGCGTCATGGTGAAAGGGCCCTATTGAAATAACCTGAGGAGTGTAGTGCTCTTCCATCGATTTGCGAAGATAATCGGGAACCCTATAAATGCAACAATGATCAGATGATATAGTAGACCCCAAATTTTCCATCTTTTTTTGAATTTCATTTACCACGTCTATACATTGTTCTTGAATTTCAATTGTTGAAATTTTTGCCTTTTGAATTTCAGTCTCTGTTGACTTAATTTCCATCTATCAACTTCATTTTCTGATTTTCCTAATGACAAAACAATATTCACTAGCATTACAAACAAATATGGAATAGATAGTTCTAATGATGCAGGAGCTTTAGGGGCCTTAGCCATCCTTTGAATTTCATGCTACAAAGAAAGAACCTATTCTTGAATAAATATCTACAATGAAAGAAATCTTTGAAAGAGTTTAACCTAAAACAAGAATTGGGGAAAATAGAGAGAGAGAGAGAGAGAGATAGTAAAACAATCTTGTATTCCAATCTATATTAATTATTCTAATGAATATTCCTGTATATATGTATGTGTATGTATATATATATATATATATATAAAATTTTCAAGGCTAACAATTTCATAATAGATCAGTGACTATAACTAACTCTAATTGTCTTAGATAAAAAGTGTGAGTGCTGACTAGATTAGTAATAGCACTAACAGCGCGTGTGGATGATTACACTAACAATCTTATCAATGCTCCTTACCGTTAAATATGAATGTCCACATATATATTGTGGTCTACTTAGCAAACATTTCTTATTGTTTGACGCAATATGTTCACTTTTTTTTTTTTTTTTTGGTGGAGAAGGGGCGGATAGACTACAAAAATTTCCTTGAAGTTTATTAACTTACACACACACACACACACATATATATGGACAAAACTTATGTATAACACCTTAAATACTGTTCCTTAAATTCCCCTCTTAAGATTCTGCTATGTAATTACTTAACTTAAAAAATACACTTCCATCCATGAGAAAAAAGCCACATGGTAGAATCTTAAGAGAGGAATCTAAGAAATAGCACCTAAGTACTATACTTAAGTCTTGCTATATATATATATATATATATATAGTAAACCTACATCACCATCAAACCAATATTTCAATTAAACTTTAATTTACCAAAAGTACAAAAACAATTTTCTTTACCCATATCTTTTTGACTTTTTTTCTCTAACTCAAGTAAATTACCAACTTATGATAAACCATCGATGATGATGATGATAATAACAACTACATAATTTGAGTCCCAAAGTTTTGGAGTCGACTATAAATTCTTAATAGATTAGATAATAATAACAATAACAATAATAACTCGGATAGTAATCTATGTGTACATGAAAGTATGAGTGCTATTACCCGTTAAGATGAGGTATGGGGTTGTTAGTAGCGTTTGGTTTAGGTTACATTTGGCTTAGTAGCGTTTAGTTTAGGTTAAGAAGAGTCAACGCTCAATATCATAAATAATATTTTAGGTTAAAAGAAAGCACGGTGAGAATATTCATGACTGGCTAAACTAGATGGCTAGCAATACTCACAAATGCCTGCAATTTGTGCCAGATCAAACCGACTCATGCTTAGCCATGAATTGCCACCATTGCCCTACCTTATGGGAATTGGAGAGTTTGTGATCCAAGCCTACTCGGCCAGTCTTCTCAATTCATCATTTATGCATAAATGTAATAACTTTTTTTTTAGTCTTTGAATTCTTTTCTACAGATACTCATGCTTCATTCTCAATCCAACTTATAATATATATGCTGTTTAAGTATAAACATTATCATTTTTTTTTTTTTTTTTGACTTGCAACAAGAGTAGTAAGAGTAGAGAGATTTGAAATTTCAAATACAACTTCCCCTTAAGAAGAGAATTAAATAATGTTATTAAGGTAAACGTTATCAACTATAGATGAGTTAGGCACATGAATTTTAAAATCATTACAAACAAATATATATATAGAGAGAGAGAGAGAGAGAGAGAGAGAGAGAGCACCTTCTACAACAATAACTTTGTTATGCCGACTTGAAAGATGAAAGCACAACACAAGAGACCCTTCGCCACTTTGGTAAATAAACTACAACTTTGTTGTGTCTCCAAACTATTCCATAAATGAATTATATAAGCAAGAAATTTGCTCCTTTAATTATATGTTCCTTTTTCTCTCTATGTCTACCCTCTTTCTTGCTTTTTCTTTTTCTTTTTCTTTAGTCTTCAAAGATTCTAGTCATTCTTGCCTTTTTCTTTTCCTTGTCTACAAATATTTATTCCAGTTGTAAGGTTGAATCAGCCTTGCAGATCCTAATTAACATGCACAGCACAGCAGCACAAGTACATCCTAACATGCGCAAGTACACTACACAAATTAGGTTTCCAACATTTAGGGAGCGCTCCTTCATTTGAGTACAACCACACGTCTATAGTGGGTTCGAATTGAAAATTTTTCCTTTATGGGTTTATAACTTTATATACTTGAGGTAAAATATGTTGAAAGTTTGAGAGCCTAACAAGATTCATCCGGAGGCCATCAAATTAATTTTTTGTAATCTTATAACTAAATAATCAAGTAACATGCAATGCCCCTTTAAACCTCTTGTGATGTGCAATCACCTTATTGTTATTCTAGTTTTGCTAGGAACTTGAAATTTTGAGCATAAAATTTTCAAATCTTGGGAAATTTATTATTAAAAAAAAAATAAAATTAAAAAACCTTAAACTTGCAATAAATTAATGCTATGCCGTTGAAATCTAAGAAATAATAAAAAGAAAAAAAAAATTGATAAGTTCGCTTCATTGGTGTAGATGAGATAATTGAACCTCAAATTAATTTGGCTAGAAATTAAAGATTAATTTTACCAATTAAGCTAAATAGAGTAGTATTCTCAAAAGTCAAAGTTTAAAACTTAAAGATTTTGTGTCAAAATACAATCATACATTTTATGCCTATATAGCAAGATGAATTAGCGAACCATAAGTATATATATATATAGTTATTAATTTATTATCAATTTGAGCTTTTTCAAAAGCTGTAAAGTTTACGTTACATCTGCATGTTCGCAAAACAGAGGTGTGTAAATTATAAATAACCGCAAGAGCAAGAGAAAGAGAGAAGAAGGTATCCAACCTAGCTAGTCCAAAAAGATCAAGCTTGTTTTCACTGCTACATTAATTACATAAATGAAAAATTGTCACACAGACCTTTGAGCACCTTTAGTGTGAATGAAATGAAACTCTGCTGTACGATTCGGCCCCAAACAAATTAATAGATGGATTGTTTACAAAGAAAGAGCCTCTTTCGTTTTCTGATCTTCAAAGTTGAAAGGCTTGTGCGAGAGGTTGGAGCTCATAGCATCCACTGTAAGCCCCACCAAGATTTGCTTGTTCATATCATTCCAAACAAACTTTTCAATGAAGAGTACTGGTCTGTTTCATGCCTGCAATGCAAATCACGTAAAAGTAAAATAAAACAGCAATATATATATATATATATAACAGCGTAAAGTGTAAAAAGGTTAGGAGTGCTCATCCTAAAAAGGACTTCCTCTCATCTGGAAAACAAATAAAGAATGCCTATCTTTCAAGATAAAGCTAATGAGTTTCAAGCAGAACAAAAAGCAATAAGCTAGACATAGTTCTAACTTAACGAAGCCTCGACAAATCAAGGAAAAATAAATCTAGAACCCATTAGAAATTTGAGACATTCTCAGAAAACCAGTCTAAAAAAATACACATTTTTAAGAGTCTTTTAGGATTTTTACCGTTTTCTTTGAAAATAAAAAGTTACAAAAATATACTTAAATTTCTTACAACATCGTAAAAGACCAAATTACCCAAACAAAATACTAAATTTAAGTTTGAAAATAATCAATAACGGACAAAAAATATTTAATTACATGCTCCTCCCTCTTAACATCTAAATATCCAGCTTCTCAAGAAAATTATGCAAGGATATTTATTCTACAGCAAACACTTATCCTTAAACACCAATAAGATCTTCCATTGGTGCAAACACCAAAAAAAAAAAAAAAAAAAGGGAAATAATACAAGATAAATTGAATAATAAAAATTATAAATAATATTTATTTAGAAGAAATTACACAGCACTATTTGGACACCTTCTTCTTTTACCTTTCCCATGCACATGTATCTAACACAATATTCCATTAATCTTTATATTTAAATATAATAAAGAAGTCACTCTCATTTTTCAATGTAAGATTATTACACATTTAACTAACCATTTATTTTCCTTATTAACTCCCACATCTTTACATTTAAATTGTCAATTTTAGCATGGCCATATAGCTGAGAGATTAAATTCTATAATGATGGGTGTAAAACCTATGTTTTATACCATATAATAAGTAATTGCCACGTCAACATTTTACTTAAAATTCAACACATCTTACCACGCCTAATAACATCTCAATAAATTCTTAATTTGGTTAGATTTATATATGGGTATTAGAATTGATTGAGTGTGATTGTGTTTATTTTTAAATATATAATAAGATAGTGTGGCATGTTGGGATTGGAGAGGAAAAACATAGGTTTTACACCACGTCCTTATAGAATTTCATCTCTATAGCTGAATACGGTTTTGTCATTCAAATACTCTGGAAAAAAATTGGCCTTTGCCCTTTTTGAAAAAACAATCCAAAATTTTGCCCTCTTTCTCAAACTAACAAGAGAAACACCCCTTTTTTGAAAATCGATTTTTTCAAAATCGAGTTAAGCCCTATAGTGGCGTTTTTAAGGAGTCTATAGTGATGTTTTAAGAACTTATAGTGGCATTTTGTAACTCGATCTCCATGAAGTCGAGTTATAGGTAAAAAAAAAAAGAAAAAAAATTACACATAACTCGACTTCATGGAAATCAAGTTACAAAACGCCACTATAAGTTCTTAAAACGTCACTATAGGCTCCTTAAAACGCTACTATAGGGTTCTGAAATTTTTTTTTTTTTTTATAACTCAATTTTGAGAAAATCGAGTTTCAAAAAATGGGCATTTCCCTAATTAGTTTGGAAAATGTGGCAAAATGCTAGATTTTTTTTTTTTTTTTTTTTTTGAAAGGGGCATTTGCCCATTTTCTCCCAAATACTTTTCTTTTTAAGAGGGCTTTGGATTAGATGTGTATTTTTCATAGTGATTGTCCCATTTTATTAGGAAAAAAAAAAAAGTTTGTACATGTATAACAAAAAAATTGAATGACATATGACTGTACCACAAGCAGCATATATTGATTCCACGTCTTAACAAAACTTGCCGAGAGAGACAAAAAGAGAGCATTAATTGAATTTGTCACATAAATTCAGCAAAGCAGCAAAACAAATTTATTGACTACAATGATCTGGCAAAAACATACTACCAAAATAATATATATATATATATATATATCAAAAACATTTACAATAATCATTGTATTATTATAATAATACAATGATCTGGCAAATTAAATAGAAAAAATTCATGTAGGGACAAGGCCCAAGGGTGATACATTGGACCTTGGGCCTTACCCACGATTGGTGGTGAGTCCGAGGAAAAGCAAATAGGTGGAAGTGCCTCCCAGCTCAGCGCCTCATAAATAAGAAAGGAAAAATGGACGATCCGAGGAGAAAGTCCTCATTGGAAAAGACTAACACCGCACATTTGCACATTCCAGCAACAAGAATGAGCTCAATAGGAGCATCAGTGTCAGAAGTACGCCGCACGAGCCCACAAGGTGGAAGGAAACACAAAAAGATCTAGAGGAAGGGCTATTATCTCCGCATTAAATGTGTTGCAGCAACTTTTTTGGCCGCATTTATGTGGAGAAGACCTCTAAACAGTGTTTCCTTAGCCACTGCAACTCACAAAGGGCCAGAATGGGCATCTAATGGGACAAGCACTCAAGTGGAGGTCCGGATGATCAACAGATGTAAGGTTAGGATCATCATGAGGGGCCTATATAATAAGAAAGACCCCCCATTGGCAAGGGAATCAAAAAAATTAAGGGCAAATACTGGAAAAGTGTGAATAGCACTTGTAATCCTTTTCCTCAAAGTGTAAGAACATGGACCTCCTCGGACAATACGTAAATTGAACCTTGTACGTATCACCCTTGCATGATTGCCTGGAAAACCCATCTTAGCCGTTGTCATACTAACTAGGGCCCAACTTTTCATCCCACTCTCAACAAATTTATTGTATTGAGCTCACTGGGCCATCACCCCATTCATCCTTGGCGCCATCTATAGGGGAGAGCTGGTGTAATAGTGAGCACAACGATGAACGATGGAAGGATCAGGCCCGCACCAGCCAAAATCCATGCCACCCTAGTGCAAAAGCCACATCGCCGACCATGAGCAAAAAGAAGATCGAGAAGGCAGTATGCATACTACGCATACAAGCAAAAGTCAAGCACAAGTCAGAAGTCACATCTCCCAAGATCGACCTAACAGACCCATGCAGTTAGAAATTGATCGGTTAAAAAGGTAACTACGCCAACTCCCTCGAACTCCGATGCTTCCTTTAACGATGAAAAGGACGTCAACTACAGACGAAGGTCTCGAACCTTGCCTAGCAAGTCTTTCTCTTACGAAAAGGAACGCCGCCACTAATGGAGGATTGACAGCACGCCTCACAAAGGCGCAGGAAACAACGCGATAAGCAGGGCATTGGACCAGATCTCCAAATTACCCTTCACGCGCAAGATTGAGGGGGCTAAACTTCCACGACAAGTCACCTAACCAACTTTCACCATGTACAACGGCAAGACAGACCCCTTAGAGCACGTGAGCCATTTCAATCAATGAATGGCTATCCATTCCAGGGACGAAACCCTAATGTGCAAGTTTTTCCCATCCAGCCTGGGGCCCGTCGCAATGAGATGGTTCGACGACCTGAAAACAAACTCTATAAGCTCTTTCAAAGAGCTCACCCAGGCATTCTGCTCCTGTTTCGTCACCTGCAATAAGGTCCCTCGATCCCTGGCCTCTCTATTATCCCAAAGCATGTGAAAGGAAGAGACACTGAAAGCCTACTTGGATAGATATTGGGAAACGTTCAACGAGATAGATGGTGACTTCGATGATGTGGCCCTCAACACCTTCAAGCTCGGCCTTCTTACTAATCACGGTCTGAGGAAATCCCTAATTGGAAAACCAATTACTAGTGTACGCCAGCTCATGGACCGGATTGACAAGTATAAAAGGGTCGATGAGGACCAGCAGCAAAGGAAAGGAAAGGAAAGGAGAAGGCTATCCTTCAGAAGAGGAGGGATTTCAGGTCGGACCGACATAACAATGACCGACCTCGTAGGTAGTTAACGCCGTGTTCTAAGAACCAGTGCATCAAGTTCTAAAAAAAATCAGGAAAGAGCTGTTCTTTAAATGGCCAAATTAAATGGTGGGGAACCCCACAAAGTGCAACCACAGCCTCTATAGAAGAAAATAAAGATTTGGATGAGATCAAGATCCAAGAACTCATTGGATCTCTCCAAACATATGATCTTGGACTGCCTTCCCACAAGTCAAGCAAATCACTTGCTTTCAAAACCATCACCAAGAGAATGGATAAATCCTCTGAAGAAGATGATGTGGAGAAGGAAGTAGCATTCCTTGCAAAGAACTTCCGCAAATTTTTGAAGATGAAAAACAGTGGGAAGTTGTTCAGCAAAGGAAAGTTTTCATCCCCCAAAGGTGACAGAAAGGAGTTCAAGAAAAGAGATGGGAAGGATTCTCAATCCCCTTAAGGAATCGTGTGCTACAAATGCAACAGTCATGGACATCTCAAGAAGGAGTGTCCCAACTATTTGAGAAGGAAGGGTAAAGTGTTTGCCACTACCCTTAGCAATTCTGAAAGCTTAAATTCAGATACAGAAGGAGAATGTAATAGTGAAGGAAATTATAGGGCATTTATGGCAATTGCCTCCGTTGATTCAAAGGATGATTTGAGCAATTAGGTTGATGAACTTGGTAATCTTTTTGAGGATGAGGAAGTTGAAGAATCGGAAGATGAAGACGTATGCCAAAAGGAAGGCGTGAACAACCTTCAAGAAGCATATGATTCTCTGCTAGAAGATTGTGGCAAATATGCCAAAGTTGCGAACCTTGCTGTGAAAAAGATGAAAAAGGTTGAAAAAGAGCATAGGTGTATACTTATGCAACTCAAGGAAACAAAGTGTGAAGTAGAAAGAATCAAGGGAGAGTTGGTTGAAACTTACTGTAAGATCAAGTTTCTTAAATTTGAAATTATTCAGGCTAATGTCAAGGTTGAGCGCATCTCCACCAAGAAACTTGACAACGTGCTGTCCTCTCAAAAATCTTCACATGATAAGAACAGTTTGGGTTATACCGGAGAAGGAAGTTCTAGAAGCGAACTGAAGAAGGAAGTAAGGTTTGTATCAGCCAAGAATGACAAGAAACTCAAAGAAGTGAAGCCTGAAATTGAGATCCCTGCTGCTGCAAAAAGAACCATTGGTGTAAAACCAAAGGAAAAATGGAAGTCATTACCCAAAAATCAGAGGGGGCCTCAAGTGAAGCATGTGTGTCATCATTGTGGCGTATAAGGCACACAACGCTGAATTGTTTCATGCTTCATGCACTCAAGAAGGCTGACTCTATGTATAGCCAGGAAAGTTCGAAGAAAAGGCCAAAGGGAGCACAAGCTAAGGGAGATAGTGAAGGACATCTCATTAGAGACGTTATGGAAATGTTGAAGAACATATCATTATGCCTTGCTAGCTTCACTCTGAGGTTTGAAAGTTATGTTGGTCGTACCCCGCCATCTAAAGCTCTCACCCAAAACACTCGTAAAGAGTGGGTGAAGAACGGTACTTATACATGATCACTTCCTATGTCCATGCATTAATTCTTCTGATGTTTAGGGTCATAGGTTCATGCATAATGACATACATAATCCTCCTGTGTCATTGCTTCTGGTTTATAGCATGTTTCTTTTTCAAGTTTTGATTTGTACGTGTTTTTGTTGATCTTACTTTGCTTGTATTGTTTTTTAGTGTGTTAAAAATTCGAAAACCCATAAAAATTGAAAAATCTTCAAAAAGTTTGATTGCTTGTGTTGTGTATATCACATATGAGTTTGGTCTAGTACCTTCGTACTAATGGCGTAATGCATTTACAAGCTTAGCTTATTATGTATGCACATCTATCTTTGTGGGAAAAATCTTGAAATCTATGTGTGACTGTTATAAATCAATCTTCAAGCTTGACATGAATGATTGGTCAATAGTTTTGTTGGTTTTGATACATGCATAAACTTGTGCCTATATATCTTTCCACATTTATTTTTTCTTAAAGAGCTCAACAAATGTAAATCTCAAAATGAAAAGAGATAATGAGTTGCAAAAGTCGTTGCACATACTAGTATTTGACTAGGAAAAAGGAAAAGCGACTTGTATTGAAATGTACGGTGCTAAAAAAGCCAAAGGCTCATTCTCAATATTGAAATATCAAAAATTTCAAGCACCAATCTCAAAATGAGATGTATTGTTCAAAAATTGATCAAATGTTATGATGTGTAAAGAAGCCAAATGAAAAACTTCAAAGATGTGTAATCATTTTCTTGTGAGAGGTCATATATGTTCATTTCTATAATTGAGATAAACCTTTTGACTTAGTACCAGTTGTGTATAACTTGATTGAATTGATCATTGAAGCTTCATTTTGGACTAAGAACTATTCCATATTTGATACTCACACATAACACACAAGACTTATGTTCAACAAATGCTTATTTCATTTATGTGATTGTACATAATCAAATGTGATGTGGATGCTCAATTGCTTATCGATCAAACCCAAAAAGATTTTTGAATATTTTATATGTCTTTGAAAGTGTTTTTAAGCTTTCATGCTTTAAGTTTTTGTTCAAAATGCATTTTTGTGTTGTTCTTCAAAAACTTCTTCAGAGGCATTTTCGCGAGAATCTCGTAACTAAGCACTTCCTGCAAAAAGAGGCTAAGGCAAAAACTTGAAAACACAAAATTCAGACAGAGACTTTCGCGACTATCTCGTGACTATTTCGCGACTAAAGGCTTCCCGCAAAAAGCTTTGTGCTTCAGATGTGTTTTTTGAGAGTAATTTCGAGAGTATCTAACCCGCGAAAAATGCATGTTTTCAGTTTTATAGGGTTGATGTGACAGAATTTTAAAACATTCTTGAATTCCCTCCCTTTGCCTCACTTGAACCTCTCTCAAACCCAAATTGTTTTTCACTCAAAACCCATCAATTTCAAGTTCAAATCTCTGTAAAATCTCTTCAAAGGTATTTTTGTTAACAATCTTTTCACTCTTTTCTTAGATTATGCAGTAAAATTTCTAGGTTTTTCTTGAATTAGGGATTTTCGAAAAAGGGTTGGATTTATTGATTTTGGGCAAAAAATTTTCAAAATCTTGATTAGGCTTTGCCCCATTTGACTTGATTGTATCTGTGTTGGCCCCTTGTGGCAATTTGAACTTATATTTAGGCATATTTTCATATGTTCATGCATTGCCCATATGTGTAGTGTCGTGTTGCATTCCATGTGTTTGATAAAATGCTCAAGTGGCATTTTTGAGTTGGTTTGGATTCCAATGAGTTCCAATTTTTGCATTTACCCTTGATTGAACTTGTTTAACTTGTTTTGATCTTTGGGTGTGTGTTTTACACACTTTTCCCAACTATGCCTCACCATGCCTTGCCATGCATCACCTAGGCACACACCATGCACATCTCATGAACACCACATGCACATTAGATGCACACACATGCACAGTTGCTATTGTTTTGCATTTTGATAATATTCATATGGTTTAGCATTTAAAGCGTGTTGTTTTAACACTGTTGTGTTCTGTTTTTAAGTCTTTGTGCTTATGTTCTAGACTAACTTGACACTAATCAAGTTTGTGTTTTGTTTTTGTGTTTTTGCACTTGTTTCTTTCTGTTGTGTGTTTCCTTGTGCAGATGTCTCCCAAAAAACACTCTGCTTCCAAGAAATCCTCCAAGTGTCCTCACACGGACTCCGACAACTTCAAGTCCATTGAGGCAAACATGGCTTATAACGATTGCTACAAACGAGCAACAATCATCATGGAGAGGGTTGTTCGATTGGATACTCTTGAGGACACTTCCATCCCTGATATGTTCAAGGAGAGGACGTGGACAAAGCTGCTGAATCCAAGTGGCAATGTGTACTCGAAAATCATCAAAGAGTTCTTTTCAAATGCTAGTATGGATGGAGATCACATTAACTACTGGGTGCGTCACACGAAATTTGTGATTACAAGGGACTCAATCTAAGATTTCCTAGAAGCTCGTCCACCTTCTCAGTCGATTATCATGCAATATAATGATCAATTGGAATCTATTGAGCCAATGGTGAAGGTTCTTGGTGGCTCACTACACAAGAAATCAATGAACACCATTCCATTCTGACAGGGTTTAGACCCCTTAAACCACAAACAAATTGCGTAGCCTAGATTAATTAGCCAAGTTTTTACTTAGTCAAATTAAGCAATTCTAGGTTAAAACAATTACAAAATCATATCATGCATGTGAACATATAAAGCAGCGGAAAGTAAATAACACAGTGATATGATCACCCAGGAAAACCAAACCGGTAAAAAACCTGGGGAGGATTTTACCCACCGATCCTCAAGGCAAAACGGAATCCACTAAGAAAGAATTGAAGTTGTTACAAAAGGACTTACAAGCAACCCCGCTTGACTTCCTAATGCTACCCACCAGTAGTAACTTCCTGACACGACCACGCGCAGGCTCCGAATCCACGGACTACTTCTTTCTTTTGTCTTCCTTCAATCTGGTACAAGCTCCTCACTTGTTAATCTTTAAGTTCCAATGGCAGCAACCAAGTTGATAATCAAGATGTAGAAGAATCTTAATCTTGAAAACCCTAAGTTATGTGTAAAGGAAAGCTCCTCTAGATCTCACAAGAGATTTACACAAAACAGCAATGTATGAGCAACAACACAACTTGTGCAACTCTAAAAAAAACGTAGCTAGGGTTTGCCTTATATACCTAGGGCAAAAACATAAAAACCTAGACGTTTAAAGAGTTAGGGCTGAGTTGGAATTCTGCAGAAAAACGCATCTGGGCCGATTTTCGATCGATCGAGAATTACATTCGATCGATCGAGCCAGGCCGAGAAGCTCCAATGCTTCTGCAGTCTCTCGATTCCAACTTTACAAAATTAAACCAACTTTGAGCAAGCCTAAACAAGACTAAACACATTGTTTTGATCATGGTTTGCCAACATTACAAATTAGGTTCTAAATACATAAAATCCTAAGACCTTAAAACCTAACAAACTCCCCCTTTGGCAATCCGTGACAAAACACAAATTAAAAGCTCAAAGTGTACAAGTATAAAAGCCCTTTACAAAATAATGCTCAGTTCAACCTAACTACTATCCATCGGTTGCAAGTGTAGACAGCAGCTTTGTTGAATCAACCTGTATATTCCTAAAATACTCAACAAACACATAAACGCATGTGTGGCAGAAAATAGTATATAAACAGGTATAATATTCTTGTAAGATTCACACAACTCAAAATAAAGATATATATCAATGAATCAACTCATGAATATAAATCAATAAGCAATGAATCATAAGTCAACAAGAATCAAAAGAAAACATGTATATCAATATATCAATCAATGTTTCTATATCAATGTTACTCCCCCTAACATGAATATCCTCAAAAATGATATACAAAGTGAAGCACCTAGATACAATCTACTAAACTCCACAAAAAATATCCCATGCTAAACATATGTCTCCCCCTAACTATATGTCTCCCCCTAACTACAAAATCTCCTCAAAAAGTACAAAACTCCTCTACAAGTCAAAATCACTCCCCCTTTTTGTGACGGAATGCCAAAGGGCAGTCAAAAGTCGCCATCAAAAGGTGGTGGTGAAGGTGAATGAAGACGTGCAAGATCAGCTCGCAGAGCACGCATCTCGTCCAGCAAGTCCACCAAAATCTGACCATGAGCCGCCTGAACGGTCATGACAGTCTCCAAAGTACGACGAACATCAAAGTCAGCCGCAGGAGGTGGAGGAACAGTAGCAGCAGCAGCATCCGCAGCAGCACCAACTGGATCAGGAGTATCCTCACCAGCAAGACCTGTAGAAGATGAGGGAGGAGGAGGAGCGCTAGAAGAGGGATCAGACCTAGGGTGTTTAGAACCAGCTCGAAGATGAGCAGCCCTTTGTCTAAGGAAAGACGCACCAATAGGACCGATGACATGAACAGGCTCAGAAGCAGGGAAGTCCTCTAAACCTAGATATAATAAAATCCTATGAATAAAAATAGGATGAACGAGAGCATGAGCAGTAGATGAACTCCTATAAACTTCGTTCAAAGAACGAAGAAAAAGATGAGGAAAACTCATAGGAGCATCTGTAACAAGAGCGTACAGAAAAACACACCTCTCAAGAGGGATGGTGTGCAGATGAGAAATGGGCCAGAGTGAGTGACATGCTATCCTAGAGAAAAGATAGGTAGTCTCAGGAAGCTCAGCAGAAGTGATCCGAGGATCAGAACCCCACTGGATAGATGACCCAGTGATGTATGATATGACATCACTCAACTCGGGTGACTCATCATAGGGATAGACAGGATCCCTAACTAAAGGTACCTCAAGAGCATCAGCCACTACCTGAGGAGTAATGGAGTACTCTACGCCTCGTATCCAACTCCGAACAAGGGTGTTGGAATCATAGACGCGGATCGAGATGTTCGAGTAGAACTCTCGAATCAAGGTAGCAGGAGGAGGAGGGTCAGACATAGCAAACAAGGGAAGCCAACCCCTACGCTCAAAATTTGCCCTAATGGCAGGATCAAGCTCATCTAAAGAGACAGACCGCTCAGCCCATATCTTCCTCTTAATGTTTAAAGTGTCATAAAGCTCTTGGTTTTTCTCACTAGGGAACCGCTCACTATCAAAAGAGGGAGGGGAAGGAGTAGGAGTGGGAAGGGTCCTACGAGCTCTAGTCTTCCTAGGCATGGTGCTAAGGAAAAGGACAGAGACACAAAGAGAAAACCAAAAAGAACAAACACACAAAAACCAAAGGCAGACTGCAAGTTAGCACACAAAAAATATAGAAGTAAAATTCTATATGATGCATGAACATTAGCAATGTTATGATGCATGAACTAATGCAGTAATCAGGATCAATCGCAGTTCTAATTCATAAAATTGGCTTGAACATAGAGTTTCTTAACAAAAACCCTAAAAATTTGAGAACAACTTGAAAATTTTTGTACCAAATTGATGAACCAATCATTATAAACTATTGCAAACAATTTATAATAACCAATTGCATCAATTACACAAGCCAATTTCATCAATTAAACCCAATTGCACAAAAAGCCCCAATTCGGATCAATTATAAACCCTAAAAATTTCAATTTTTCACAAAACTTCAAATTGATCAAATTAATCACTCAAGAACATGTTTATATAGTGTCCCCATCAAAACCCATTGATCAATTACAAACAATATGGTCCGAATTAACAAAAATCCCAAAAAGAAAGTTCCGGAAGAAAACGACAAAAACTTGAATCTTTTGACTTGCCTCGTTGGAGAGAGAAAAAAGTTTGAAAAAGATTTGAAATAGTTCTTGAAAAGTCAGATTTCCTCTTTTTTAAAAAGCATATTCACGATGTTCGATCGATCGAAAATTACATTCGATCGATCGAATGTGACAGTCAATTTTGCACATTCTGAAGCACTTTTTCGATTGATCGAAGAATACATTCGATCGATCGAAATAGGCAGAGGCACACTAAATTTTGGGGAAAAACATACTTTTGAAAAATTGCAAACCTAATTTTGAAAACAACTCCTCAAAGCACTTGTACATTGAAAACAAAATGCATGAGTATGAAATGGAATGCATCTTCAAAAACCCAAAATTTTAAACCCAAATCTCCCAAACACAAGTTTTAATTGTCTTCCAAATTAATTTTCTCAAGCAACAAGAATGTTGTGCACAAATCTCAAGATATTTTTAAACTTGGTTGGTCAGACCAAGGACACACACACTAACATGTACAGTGTTTAACACAGAGTAACTTGTGAAGTGTGTGAAACTAGCAAAGACTTGAGATACATGTGAGGTGATATGTGAATGGCAATCAAGCACAAAGTCTACACAATTCATCACATAGAATTAAAAGAGACTATCACCTAAAGAGTTACATCCTATAACTCCCACATCTCCTAGAACAAAAGTTTGCAATCATTTAAGTTTCTTGCATTATTGCCTCTTATTTATATGAATTGGCATTCAGCCTAATAGTACACACCGGTTTGAATTAAGTGAATTGGCATCAAGCCTAATAGTACACACCAGTTTTTAAATTAATTTGAGGCTACACCTTATGTTCTTTTTGTGCATGTGCTACACTTTCTCGAGCACAAAATCTTATGATATGCACTAAGGTGTTCATGATTGGCTAGTGAACAGTGGTGAGATGGTTATTTATGCCTTTCTCAAAAGGATCAAGTCCGACAGTCAGAAACAAGTGACTTCATGATTAAGGCAAAGTGATTAAGAACCACACACATCTTTCCCACACAACATGCACTAAAAAGTTTCAACTAGTTAAGTGCAGTAAATAAGCTCATCCAAGTTAAACAAGGTACACTAGACATGACATGTGTAAAAAGAATGACCAACCTTGTTTTCAAGAAATCAAGAAAAATAGTGTTCAACAAAGATTTTGCTTTCCCTTTTTTTTTTTTTTTTATATATTATTAAAAGAGAAAACAAATAAATCCTAGAATGAAATGCATGTATGTAATGCAATGCAAGTCCTAGAACAAAAGAAAAACACAAAAACCAAATAACAATGGTCACAACAGAATAGAGCAATGAAGCACAAGGACCATGTCAGAAAGACTCAGTTAGTGCGAGTTTTTTGCATCCAAAACTTTTTAGATGCACCCCGAGCATTGGAGTTCTTATTCACATTAGAGTGATTCCCAACTCCAGAATTGGAATAAAGGTTTAACGCCTTTACCAATTCACCAATTAGTGCCATAGGATCTTGTACTTGAGGCACAGGCACTTTTGGTCTTTTTGCTCTCTTATCAGCTTGAAGCTTGTAACAGTTAGGACGAATATGTCCAGACTTACCACAATAATGACAAACCCAAGTAGGTTTACCATGCATCTTGTCCTTAGGTTTGGTAGACTCCTTAGGTTTGGATTCTCTTAAGTCTACCCTAATCTTCTTTGGAGGTGAAACATCTACAGGTTTAACTACCTTACTCACAGGTTTAAAGGTTTCACTCACAATCTCACTCACAAGAGGTTCAGAAGAAGAAGAAGAAGAAGGAACAAAGACAGTAGAATGGGGTCCAGAATCAAAGATGCTTTCAACATATCCTAACCCAGCTTTATCAGAAGGATTCTTTTGAACATTCAGCATGTGATCAAGTTTAGAACTAGCAGACCTAGCAACAGATAAATCATGTTCCAAAGTTCTAACTTTATCAAGCAAAAGCATGTTTTCAGATTTAACATTATTCAAAAGATCATTAGCATCAAAAAGTTTTACCAGCAAGTTCTTCTTTTCAAGCTCAAGAGCATCAATTTTCTTCAGGCCAAGATCAACTTTCATAGCATCCTTTGCAGCAATTTTGCAAAGTTTGTTATAGGCCTCTTGAAGATCTGCATCTTCAGAGAGTTCCCCATCAGCAGGGTTCTCCTCAGCAGATAAGCTTTCATCAACTTTAGCAGTAGCAGTGAAAGCAATGAAGTTTCCATCCTCGTCACAACCGGACTCATCATCAGAAACCTCATTATCACTAAGGGTTACAGCCATAGCTTTACCCTTATTCCTCAAGAAAGTAGGACATTCAGATTTGACATGACCATACCCTTGACAACCATAACACTGAGGACCCAAAGAGTTATTAGAAGATTGACCTACTTGTTCTCTAGGTTTTTCAAAATTGTTAACCTTAGTGGGATCATTCTTCCTAAAGTTTCTAGGTTCAGCAGTGTTGGTATTCCTTGCCTTCCTGTTTGTATTTCTAAGGAAATTTCTAAAGTTCTTGGCAAGGTAAGCTATCTCCGTGGGAGAGAGCTCATCATCAAATCCACCATCTTCAACATCATCAACAGACTTAAGAGCCATTGATTTGGATTTGGCAGTCTTGGGAAGGTCAGACTCATAGGACTGAAGAGATCCTACAAGCTCATCCACAGGGATGGAGTCAACATCCTTACTTTCAGTAATGGCTGTCACTTTGGGTCTAAAGTCTTCAGTTAAGGATCTAAGTATCTTCCTAACAACTTTAGGTTGATCATAGACTTCACCCAAATTATAAGCAGAATTAACAATGTCATTGAGTTTAGCATAAAACTCATCAAAGGTTTCATCATCAGACATCCTAATGCTTTCAAACCTAGAAGTTAATTGCTGCAATTTATTTATTTTAACAGCCTTTGTGCCCTCATGCACAGTTTGGAGGATTTTCCAAGCAGTATGAGCAACCTCAACATTAGAGATCCTCTTAAATTCCTCCATTGAAACAGCATTAAAAATGGCATTCATAGCTTTGCTATTAAATGCAGCTGCTTCTTTTTGAGAAGTTTGCCACTCACTCACAGGAGTAGTGGGCTTCTCCCAACCATATTCCACAGAGTTCCAAACTCTCTCATCAATGGATTTCAGGAATGCTTTCATCCTTACTTTCCAGTAGGCATAATTGTTCCCATCAAAGTGTGGAGGAACAAACAAAGAGTGTCCATGCTCCATGACAGCAGGGGTCAAGGATCAGCTCAGAGATGAAAATCTCAAACAAAAGAGCAACCCGCTCTGATACCACTTGACAGGGTTTAGACCCCTTAAACCACAAACAAATTGCGTAGCCTAGATTAATTAGCCAAGTTTTTACTTAGTCAAATTAAGCAATTCTAGGTTAAAACAATTACAAAATCATATCATGCATGTAAACATATAAAGCAGCGGAAAGTAAATAACACAGTGATATGATCACCCAGGAAAACCAAACCGATAAAAAACCTGGGGAGGATTTTACCCACCGATCCTCAAGGCAAAACGAAATCCACTAAGAAAGAATTGAAGTTATTACAAAAGGACTTACAAGCAACCCCGCTTGACTTCCTAATGCTACCCACCAGTAGTAACTTCCTGACACGACCACGCGCAGGCTCCGAATCCACGGACTACTTCTTTCTTTTGTCTTCCTTCAATCTGGTACAAGCTCCTCACTTGTTAATCTTTAAGTTCCAATGGCAGCAACCAAGTTGATAATCAAGATGTAGAAGAATCTTAATCTTGAAAACCCTAAGTTATGTGTAAAGGAAAGCTCCTCTAGATCTCACAAGAGATTTACACAAAACAGCAATGTATGAGCAACAACACAACTTGTGCAACTCTAAAAAAAACGTAGCTAGGGTTTGCCTTATATACCTAGGGCAAAAACATAAAAACCTATACGTTTAAAGAGTTAGGGCTGAGTTGGAATTCTGCAGAAAAACGCATCTGGGCCGATTTTCGATCGATCGAGAATTACATTCGATCGATCGAGCCAGGCCGAGAAGCTCCAATGCTTCTGCAGTCTCTCGATTCCAACTTTACAAAATTAAACCAACTTTGAGCAAGCCTAAACAAGACTAAACACATTGTTTTGATCATGGTTTGCCAACATTACAAATTAGGTTCTAAATACATAAAATCCTAAGACCTTAAAACCTAACACATTCAATGCAGAAATGAAGACATTAGCATATGTCATGATCCACAACTTGTATTCGGTCACCAACTTGACAACTTTGTCCGGACCGAGGACCATCTTTCTATACGATCTCTACACACATAAAGAGATCGATATCTGTGGACACATCTTCCATCTTCTGACCAAGAGCATTACAAAAAGGAACTCTAAAATTATCATGCCATTCCCCACTCTCATCATGGGCCTCATTACAAAGACAAGGCTTAAACCTCCGAGCGGTCTCACAATTGTACCAAGAGATTATCTCATTGGTGCTAACACTGTGACTAGAAGCAAAGCTCACATCACCGGATCCAAAACCGGCATCTCTCAAATACCAAGGGATCATGCTGAGGAAGAAGGTGGAGATACCTGAGGAAGAGATTGGCAGATTCACCTCAGCACCAGAAAGTTCTGCTCAACCATCCTCTCAAGCACAAGCATAGGGACCTGATCATCTTGATCGCCTCATTGCTAGGGTAAAGCAAATGTATGGCATGCTACTCCCATGTGCAACACACTGCAGACCAATTTGCATACATCCAGGGGCAGATTACTACACTATCTTCACAAATTGAGGACATGTCGATTGCAAAAGGATCCGATTCAGAGTTAGATCAGTTCTAGCCTCTTTGGCCATTCTGGTCAAAAAGGGGGAGAAAATTTTGAGAGGGAGTATGCATAGTCGAGGGGAAGCAGAGCATAGTCATAGTTATTGGTTTATTGTTGGCGGTTTAGCATTGCTCTGTTTGGTTTAAACTTTATTAGTTTTTACAACCCTTGGATAGTTTACTACTTTCCTTTAATGCTTAAGTACATTGGTTTTAGTTTCAGTTTAATATTCAGTACTTATGTTTATTTCATTGCTTTGTAGCGTTTTTTTTCAGTACTTTTAGATGTTGCTAAGCTATCTTAAGTACCACACACGTGTACCCTTGTAGGATCTTGTATCCTTGATGCAAATACTTCATGTATTTTGCATTGGTTGTGTGTTGGACGTGCAATTGATCCCCGTGTTGGTCTTAATTGTATTGCATGTCCGGATGATCACTTACTAGCGAAATGATCATTGTAGTCATTCTTTAATGACTGTTCTTGTATGATCAACATATGCTTAACTGTCTATATATTGTTTACTAACTTGATCGCATTTTACTTGCTCATATACATACCATTCAACTTGTCATAAGTTTAATAAAAGTTTTGTTTGTGTGCGAGTGTTTCAGGTTATAAGTATATACATGCAAGTGCTTCACAGCTTCTAGATTAGGTGTGAGTGAGTTTTGCCATTGTTCCCAAACTCACGTTTAAGTCCAGAGTCTATTTGTAGGGGTTTTGTCACGGAATAGCCAAAGGGGGAGATTGTAAAGTTGTAATTTACAACTAGTTTATGTTGACTTTAATTTCGTGCCCAATTTAATTGTAATTTTGTTCAATTTTTTGTATCCTCTATTTTATGTGGGATTTATTTGTAAAGGTTATGTGTGAGAGAGAGTGTGAAGACTCAAGGCAATTGAAGACTAAAGCAGTTTTCGCGGGTATCTCGTGAGTATGCTTCTCATAAAGTGAAGCATATGTCCAGCACATGACTAGAATGCAAAGAGTCAAGACAGGATGGAGACAGCTAGTTTTCATGAGTGTCTTGCGAGTAAGGCCTTCCCACGAGATACTCGCGAAATATTCTATTTTGCCAATCTGTCATATCTGATACACACTATCTATACCCATACTATATATACCCACATTACCCACAAATGTTGAGAAGTGCTTCTAAGAGAAAACTCTAACCATAACTCTTGAGAATTAGAGATTTTTATACCCACATTTCTCTACACCATCCATTGTGTTTTTTCCTCAACTCCTACCTCTCCATTTTCGTATCCTTGAGAGGTTGATAGCCCAAACACTTACCACACCCTTTCAAAGTGTCAAGTGAAGTTTTGGTGCTGTTGGGAAGCATTGGAAGAAGCCAAGCTTTGGTGGATGTAATCGGTTTATTGTGGGATCTGGAGAGCTAGACAAGACACAGTTCCGAGAAGCCTTGTTAGAGTAGGAGCTTGGAGGGCTTAGGTGCATCGGGTAGATTAGGATTGGAGGGTCTCTTGCTATTCATATATCCTAACTGATTGTCTAGTGGATCGATTTACCGCTTGGAGGGCGGTGGAGAGGTTTTACGCCGAATACTCAGTTTTCTCTTCGATAACACATCGTCATGTTATCTTGTGTTTGCATTCTTCTTCCCTACTCTTTTAGCTTTCATTTTACTGCTGTGATTTAATTAATATGGCTTAGAGTAGTTTTATTGTTTGTACACTCGCATTTACTCTTTTCCGCACTTACTTTAAGTAAGAGTAAAATCAACTGAGCCGTAATCTTTAATTTGAGAGTCTAAATAGCTCTTGTGTTTTTAACACTTTTTCGAGCTTTCACTGCGTATAACTAAAAAGTCAAATAGCTTATGACAATACCACAAGCAACTTATATTGATTCCACGTCTTAACATAACCTTCCAAGAGAGATAAAAAGAGAGTATTAGTTGAATTTGTCTCATAAATTCAGCAAAGCAGCACCAAAAAAAAATTTTATTGACTACAACAATTAGTATCAAAAACATTTACAATTATAATGGAATGATCTGGCCGTTTTTTTTTTTTTTTTTTTTTTTTTTTGAGAAACAGGATAAATTTATTAAAAAAATATTTTAGCATTTTCATTAAATTTTCATTTTTATTAAATTTTCATTGTGATATTCTTAAGTGAAATATTGGGCTTAAATAGTATGTTTTAAGTGATTAACGGTCCTACTTAACAAACTTTAATAAAAGGAATTTATTGACTTCTTTTGACAAAATATGGGACTAAATTGTCTAAAGTGAAAACTTGTTAGGGTTTTTTTTTTTTTTGATGAACTGTTAGGAATTAATTTAGCAACCGAAGTAAAAATGAATGCAATAAATTGCCACACAGACCTTTGAGCACTTTTAGTAAATGAAATGAAACTCTGCTGTACGATTGGGCCCCAAACGAATTAATAGATGGATTGTTTATAAAGAAAAGAACCTCTTTCTTTATCTGATCTTCAAAGTTGAAAGACTTTTGCGAGATGTTGGAGATCATCCACTGTAAGCCCCACCCAGATTTGCTTGTTCATCACATCCTTCCAAACAAACTTTTAAATGAAGAGTACTAGTGTGTTTCAAGCCTGCAATGCAAATCATGCAAAAGTAAAATAAAACAGCAAAATATATATATAAAAACGTAACGTGTAAAAAGGTTTGGAGTACTGCTACTACACTCGTCCTAAAAAGGTCTTCCTCTCATCTGGAAAACAAATAAAGAATGCCTATCTTTCAAGGTAAAGCTAAAGAGTTTCAAGTAGGACGAAAAGCAATAAGCTAAATATGGTTCTAAGTTCTAACTTAACGAAGCCTTGACGAATCAAGGAAAGATAAATCTAGAACCCATTAGAAATTTGAGACATTCTCAAAAAAATAATTTATTTCAATCTACTGAAAACAAGTCTAAAAAAATAAATATTTTTAAGAGCCCTTTAGGATTTTTTACCATCTTCTCTAAAAATAAAAAATTACAAAAATATACTTAAATTTCCTACAACATTATAAAAGACCAAGTTACCCAAATAAAATAACTAAATTTTAAGTCTGAAAATAATCAATAATGGACACCAAAAAAAAAAAAAAAAAAATTACGTGCCCTCCATCTTGACATCTAAATATGCAGCTTCTCAAGATAATTATGCAAGATACTTACTACATTAGAGACTTATCTCTAAACACCGATATGATCTTCGGTCGGGGCAATCACAAGAAAAATGGAAATTATACAAGATAAATTGAATAATAAAAATTATGAATAATATTTATTTGGAAGAAATTACACAATACTATTTGGACACCTTCTCCCTTCACTTTCTACAAGTGCACGTATCTAACCTAATATATCGACTCCAATACATTTCAGCCCATTATTCTGTACACTTAAAAATAATAAAATCTCTCTCCTTTTTCAATATAGGATTACACATTTATTTAACTGTTTATCTTTCATATTAACTCTCACACCCACATCTTTAAATTTAAGTTGTCAATTTTAGACAAAGATCTTGTAACTGAATTAACACTTTCTCATACACAAAGTATTTGAGAGTCTAGGCAGAAAGTGATTTGAATTACGAAATTAGCAGCATATTTTAATTATCTCTAAAAAAATGGTTGTCAATTTTATTCATTTTAATTTTTTAATATTAAAATGCTACAACATCTCCTTTAAATATTCTAATTCCTTAAGAATTTAAGTGACCCCATCTAACTAGAACAAGATTTAGCCTTACTATGTTTATGTCTTACGTAAAAAGAGAAAATTTCATATTTGGAGTCCTCATTTTCAACTTCATTAGTACCCCATTCATTGCCTGACCTGGTATTCAGATCAGGTCATTCATCTAAATTTCCGGATCAATGAATTCAGTAAATAAAGCAGCAGCATTTGATGGACATTCATCTAACTATTACTATATGTCATCGAAAATTGAAAAGACAACAGCTGGTTTGTGCCTGTTCAGTACAACTTATTTTTCAATTTTTTTTTAATATTGGGGTTGTTTGAAAAAACTGTACCTAAAGCTTTAAAAAGCTGTGGTTTGAAACCGCATTACAAGACAGACCCCTCAAGCAAAACTGAAAACCACCAGTATAAACCCCTAAAAGATTGTAAAGATCAAAAGCTAACTCAATGCAAAAACAATAAGGACTAACTGAAGAAAATCTCAGTGAACAGAAGACAGAGGTTCAAAGATTACCACCAACAAAAACAAGATTACTCAATATACAGTGAAAAGAGAAGACCAAGAAAATGTGAGAAAGTGAGAGAAAGATAGAGAGAGAGATTGAGTGAATATGACTTGTATTGAACAACTAAGAATTCTTGCATAAATACAATTGAGCTCACTTAGCTGTTTTTATACTATAAGATCACACTAACAACTCAAGTAACCGCCGCCCAAGTTATGCGGATCTAAGCCCCTGAAAATTAGGAAATCAGTTCAGCTCTTCCAACTGAATTTCGCGCCAAGTCCAACTACTCTTTGAACTGAGTGATACGCACCGTTTTACCAAAACATCCTCTAAGATCAGTTATTAATCTAAACGATGCGTTTGGTTACCAATTCCATTTAAATGAAATGACGCGTTTAATTAAACCGCTGTCGTTTTGTTTGTACATCCTCTAAGATCAGTTATTAATCTAAACGATGCGTTTGGTTACCAATTCCGTTTAAATGAAACGACGCGTTTAATTCAACCACTGTCGTTTTGTTTGTGCTTCTTCTTCATTTAGACTTCTTCTTTACTGATTTGGTACTGTGATCTTCAACACTAACTTCTTATGAAGGGAAGCATCATATATCCTTTTGTAGTGGTTGTAAAAAGCCACTGAAAGCACCTGTCACATAAACATACATTTCAATAAAAACACTGACAGTTATATATTATATAGTCCATTAAAGTTTATTATGCAATCCACGTACAATTCTAGCATTCCTTCTTTTTTCTTTCTTTTATACAATTCTAGCATTCCTAAACCACATAAATAAAAAGAATAAAATAAAACATGAGGGGGGGGGGGGGGGGGGGGGTGGTCAAAGTACACTAATAGTCCCTAAACTATAACTCATGATCAATTTTAGTCTTGAAATTTAAAGTGATAGCTTCCTACAACATGGCTAAACTAATAATTGACTCATCCTCACACCATTAGACACAATAGAGACTAAAAGTGATTATTTTAAACTTGCAAGAGACTAAAGCGATCACTTTTAAGTTTCAAGTTGCTAGAGATTAAAATGATCACTTTAAACTTCATTTTTTTTAGTCTCTTAGATGACATACTTAAACTAAAACCTAACAAGCAATCACTCTGTTAAATACATTATGGATTAAAAGCGATCATTTTAAATTGGTTAAAAACTAAAAACAATCCCTTTAAACTGGTTGAAAACTAAAAACAATCTCTTTAAACTTTACCTTTAGTCTCTATCTCGTCAAACTAAATATTAACATGTTATGACTCTATCAAACATATTAGAGTTGAAGGACTAAAATGCGATCACATTAAATTTGATACGGACTAAAATGGGTGTTAAAAAATAAATGAACAGATAAAACAAAATAAACCTTTTTGGCTCTTTCTTGGCCAACGACGAAGTGGTCGAGCAATTTAACGATCTCCTTAGGCGTGGGCAAGTCCTTCTTCCCCAAACACAACGCCGTTTCATCATTATCATCCTCCTCCTCCTCCGCCGCCTCTTTTTCCTTACAAACTTTTGGTTTTCCGAAACTACCCAAACGTTTCTTGCTATTCCCAACCGAGTCCACACTCTTCACCCTCCCAATCTCGATGAAGCTACCTTGCAATGGCTCCAGCTTAAACGGCAAACGACTTGAAATAGAACGCCGTTTTGCAATTGGGGCACAAGTTCAGCGCCTGGTACACGCAATTCGGCTCTCGTGTCGTTATAGATAACGGCGGTTTGAGAACAATAACGGCATTTGGTGCTCGCAGCGTGGGCAATTCACGTTGGCTCTGATGTGGTCATACGATGATGATGACAATGAGGATGAGAAGGAAGATGACGTCGCTTTTTGTTGTTGTTGGGAAAATGGGAACCCTAGGATTGTATTTGTGAGGGAGTTTGGGGTGGTGAGTTGTTTGAGAATTGAAAACGTTGCTTTTGTTTTCGTTTTGCTGCTTCGGAGAATCAAAAACATGTTTTCAAAAGTTTGTTTTGGAAATGGACACAGAGGAACTGAACTAACAACAAGCGTTGAGAAATGAGAAAAATGAATACAATGGCTTTAAGCATTCATTAACATTTTCCATAAAAAAATATTTGTCTTTTTTTTTTTTATTGATTTTTTGACACAACATTTGCATTGTTTTTGTTTTTCATCCCCAACTTTAAAAAGTTTATTTTTCATACCTAAAAAGTTAAAGATATATTTTTAATAGTTTAAATAAATATAAAAACAAGAAGAACCTTTATTTTTTTTTCAATGGTTTAGGAATTGAGGGGGGAAAAACCCTTTTGAAGTTTAAGAATAAAAAGTGTAACAATTTCAATTATTTAGGTATAAAATAAAAATAATTAAAATGGAAGGACAAAAATGAAATTCATGTATACTTAAAGAATGGAAACAATATTTTAACTTTCTTTAATTAAATTGTCGTTTTGATCCTTAACAACTCAATTATATGAATTTAATCCTTTGATTTTTCCCCCTTTACGTTATTTGGAAATCAATGTAAGGATGTGATGATCACTTTACAAGTAAAAGTGTTTGTGGTGAGTGTGGAGGGCAGAGATCGGAGTTTAAGTCTCTAAGAGCGACTTCACACACATACACTTAGGTGGTGTTTGGTATGGAAGAATCCAAATTATTCTCGACATCCAAGTTTGTAGGAATATAATGTCTTGCAATCTAAATGCCTTCACACACATACACTTACTAGATTAAGCTATCTCAAAAAAATAAAAATAAAAATCATGTGACATAAAACCTCTACTTAAAGTTATCATATATCAATTAATTTTACCAGTTGATTAACTTATGCAACATATATAACAATGTCAATACCAAGAGTTAAGCATTCCCTACTTACTTTCTTTTATATTATATAACTCCAACAACTAACTTTCCAGCTGTGGGTGCAAATTTATCTAATTTCAATACGAACATACCCTTCCACAAAGTCGCTTTTATATTATAGCTTGGATCAAAACGTTAAAAAATCAAAATAAAAAGTTTTATTGAGAATTTGAATTACAATGGCAGCCAAAAAAAAGGAAAAAAAGAACAAGAACAAGAAGTTCAAGCTTATCTTGTAATTTGATTGACGTTTAATGGTATTTTATAATGGAAAGTTCAACTGCATTAATCGTAATAACAAATAACAAATCATCAATAGAATGAAAGTATTTCTCCTCAAAAAAAAAAAAAAAAAAATACAATACAATGAAACAACGAGCAATCCAAATAATATTATCGGTACATAAGGTTTGAACCTATTTTTTTGGGGAAATTGTATATATAGTTTGTAACAAAGTGAGCACCAATAAGATAATGGCAGCAAATGTGGAAGCAATTCTCCAAGGAGTGTTTAAATATTCACGTCTCAAAGTTTCCATCCAAATATCCCAAGGGATTTTAAACGATTTCTTATAGAACGCATTCAACTCTTTGAAAACACGATAATAATCGGAGTTCATGTTGACACATACCACATTTTCGACAAGACTGTTCACCAAATTTCTAGCTTCATCGCTGTTTCTTAGCAAGTTAACCAAGATCCCCTTTTGAACAAGTAAATTCACATCTTTGGTAGTGTTTATAAGGAAATCCAATAGAATAAAATAATCAGTAATGAATGCTTTATCTGAATAGTGACATTGCTCCAAAGCCAAAAGGTTTCGGAAAAGAGCCCCGCTAGATTTGTCTAATGTTATAGGTGGCATTTTCAACTCTCCTTTTGTGTAGTTTATGTCAGAGAAGCAATTGCTTGAACCCTTCTTAAACGCCAATCCCGACTCATGCAATTGGGTTGCAGAGTACACATGTTTAACCACCTCATCATCATGATCCTCTCTTTTTGGTAACCTTTCAAGAGGTAGCCAAAAGGTTCTAAGCAAATCAATGAAGTGTTTCATTTTTAAATGGCGACTATAAGGTATGTTTTGAGTGTTGTAAAATTGAAAGTAATCGAAGACCATGACTGTAATTAAGGACTTATTGTAGTCTTTATGAGAGGCAAATGCTAGGTCAAATAGTTTCTCCAAAATAAAGAATGGAAGTTGATTTTCAAGTAAAATCAAGTCAAACCTTATAGCAGTTATTAACCATGGGTCTAAGGATGCACCTTTGTCCTCACTTTCCCAATCATTGAAATGGTATCTCCAGAACAACTCAAGAATGAATATTGTCACGCCCCAAACCCGATACTCGGATTTGTGACCATGACCGGCATGCTAATACCAAGCCTAAGCCTGATATTAACACAAACCAACTTAAACTTTTATAAAACTTTTACAAAAGCTTCCCTCTTTCTCATCATCTTTGTTTCTTTACTTAAATGGTATAATTTTTCACTTGACATTCAGAGCATCTATACTGAACTCAAAGAATAACATAATTCACCAGTTTTTCAAATTTCATACTTTCACATAATACATCTCTTAATACCTTAAGGTACAACTTTCATTAGATCCTAAAATCCACAATACTGCAAAACTAAACATCAAATACTACTTTAGGATCTATACATATAAACTAAAATCAGCTCCTTCCAAAACTCGACTAAGGCTCCCTCTGCTCCAAAATAAACCTGTTAACTGAAAGAGTGGAAGGGGTGAGCTACACAGCTCAGTAAAGGTAAGATAAATGAGAATTCAATAAGAATGCATGTGAATCAATTCATTTCATCTTATAATTGTTCGGATAGGAGAACATCTTTTCATGTATAGTATTTTATACTATATATAATAATAACTTATACGCTTCTCGTAGGAAAATAATTGTTCTCCTTTTTCTTATCAGAATAATATTGTTAAAACCTTTCAGATTGAATATCTTTCATTTCTTACAAAGTCACCACATATATTTTCATTACAAAATAATCATTTTAACTTAAATCAGATAATCGGTAACTTTGTCTTAAACTAAAAACATCTTAAATAATAATAAAACTTTCCTTCATAAACTTGTTCTCGTAAAATATTATAACTTTCATAATTATAAAACTTTACGTTTCATAAAGAAAAACAGATATCTAATAACTTCTTAACGTGAACTTGTACTTTCTTCAGAAACTTTATCTTTATAGCATAGCAGAGTTTCAGAAACTTTTATCCTTAATGAACAGCTTTCTTTTCATCAAAAACTTCTTCTTTTCATGAGAGTTTTTATCTTTTCATAATGCATTTAAACAAAATCATTCTCTCATGCTTAATAACATAATATAGCTGTTCATACATAACTTGTTGGTTAGTCCATATCTGATAAGTCTGTACTTATTTGGGAGGCTTCTAGCACCACGGTGCTAAGCATCCAGCATTCCCCACAATGCCAGGTATTCCCGGGATTACATCATAATACATATCTTCCAACCATGGGGGTAGGTTGGCTTCCCCCAAGTTGGCCATAACCAACAAGGGCGGGTACAGCAGAGCCAGTCCCACTTAATGGCCAATCATATAACGTTTTCCATGGAAAGTCAATAATTAACCCCTACTGACAGAGTTCAGATCACCAGAGAACATAACCCGAAAACATTTCATACTTATTCATCATACTGAATTTTCTTATTTTGCATAACACTTCATAATAAAATCATTTCCATTGTTTTCTTCATCATGTTTGTGGAATTAATAATAGCATCAATATGCTTAAATCATATACATAAAGTTTTGAAAGCATCACGAACATATCTTTGTCTGATAATGCTTACATGCCATACCTCTAATCAAAAACCTTTTAATGCATCATATACTTTAAAATAACCTTATGACTTACCAAATACTCATATAACTTATCCCTTACCTAAAAGCAGAGGAACCGAGAGCCTAAAGTCGAAGGAGCTTAGACCTGGCGACTGGTAACACCTAAACCAAATATCAAAGCTTATTACTATTCATTACTCCTTATCATAAACTTACACATTCATCTTAAAGCCTATCTCTTATAATCCAAGAAATCCCAATCCCACCTCAAAGAGGTTCCCACAAACATATTATGCATACATCAACAAATAACGTACCAACCTAAAGAAATGCTATCATACAACGTGATGTACCAAATCATAGATAAACCAACATTCTCATATTTATATCATATTTCCATAGGAGCTAACTTCATTTCAAAATGTGCTTGGAGCTTAGGGTAATAATGCATGCATAAACATTAACTCTTTTAGGCATAGTCATGGAACCATATACACACATAAGGCAACATAACGCTTGCTAAACAAAACAGATTCATAAACACAACCATCGGATGGTTTAAAACCTCTCCTTTGAGTACTAAACCGTGAACCAAGGTATACAAAATTTAGTTATGATTCAGACATACCAAATGATGAGCATAATAAATTTTAGCTCAAATCATTTACCTTAGCTTTAGAATTAAATCCTCAAAGTTAGGCATGTCCCTTACAGTTCACTGTTTTATTCCAGCAGCGTATGCCTCATTTGTAAAATACAAATGCGCTATCTAAACACATCCAATTATCATGCAATTTTACAGAGAAATTCCCCTGTATGTCCAGTATATACCATAAAAATTTCGGAGTCAAAACATAAACCCATGATTTATTAAAAATCATACAATACAACATGTTCAAATCTGTCCTGGCAGAAACTCATGCAACTTAGAAATTACACCATTATTTTTCTACTCATCCAAATACTGTGAGACCAATTCCATAACAAACATATATGTCTTAGCTTTCATAGAAAATAACCCTAGCATCCAAATTCACAAAATATGATTTAATACATATTTTTCTTGTTATAAACATCAAATCTGTCACAGAGACAGCTTCAGTACATAATCTTACAAAATCATCAACAAATAGCAATAGGCCTTAATTTCATTGAGGTATTTTTATAACTATACAATACATATTAAAATATGTTATTAAACATTCAATTGGTCACAAAATCATCAAACTTTTAAATCACTAAAACAGAATCATAATTCAGCCTATAAAATCAGGATGGAGGTTAAGGAAGTAAAAATAAACAAATGAAGTTTTGATTACTTACCCCCAACAATTTGAAGCTGAATTTTAGTGTTAACTCTTTAATTTCCTTCTTTAGAGAGGGATATATTGTTTTGGTGAGAGAGGGAAGGCTGCCGTTTAAGAGCAAAGGAAGGAGAGAGAAAGAAGAACAAAGAAAGAGGAAAAAGAAGTAGAGAAAGAGGCTGGACTTCCAGTCTGATGCAGCCAGGAAAATAAGATAAGGGAAGACTTTTGGGGCAGCAAAATCAGATAAGATGAGTGGACAATTGGGGTGTTGACCGTGGGTTTGAGAGAAATGACCCAAGTGAGCTTCCTAGCTCTTTCCTTATGAGAAAAGTGAGTAAGGTGTGATGAATTTTCTGATTTGTGTGTGTGTACCCGTAGAAAATAGATGGGGAGATAGCTTCTTGGATGTTCTAGTGTCTTAAGAAAGTCAAGGAAGAAGTGAGGTGGCTCTTGGTGATTGCATGGCCAAGTCTTGGTCTTTGGAGTTTGTCATCATGCATGAAACTTTAGCATTATATGTGTTCAATTTTCATTGGATGCATGGGGTGAAAATTCCACTACAACATCTCATGCCTAATACATAGTTAAAACACCAACAACTATATATATATATATATATACATATATATCATAACTTAATCACTTAATATAGTTTGTACATACTTAATATATATATATATATTTATAATACTAATAGCCATTTCACTTATTTATAATCTTTACAATTCTTATTCAAAGATATTATAAAATAATATGCTTATTAAATATTCTCATATTAATTTTAGGAAGTAATTGGCTTAAAATAGTAATTACCTACTTAAACACATAATTTAATTATAAAGTTGGGTCGGGGTGTTACAAATATGGCATCCACGAGAATAATCTCTACAAAAGGACCACTCTTGAGTTGAATGGTCTCAGCATAACAATATCGAATGCTTTCTTCATACGCCTTTATAGTATTGACCAACTCCACCAAGCTTATTTGAAGGTCTTCAACACGTTGAATGAAATACTTGAGGTATCTCAATTTGCGTTGTTCCATGGTTTTCAATTTGACATTATAGGCATCATGGTGGAAGGGCCCTATTGAAATAACCTGAGGAGTGTAGTGCTCCTCCTTCGATTTGCGAAGATAATCTGGAACCCTATAGATGCAACACTCAAGTGATAATGAAGACTCCAAATTTAAAATCCTTTTTTGAATTTCATTTACCACATCTATATCTTGATGTTGGATTTCAATTTTTGAACTTTCTGCCTTTTGAATTTCAGTCTTTGTTGACTTAATTGTTTCCATCTATCAACTTCACTTTCTGATTTTCCTGATGACAAAACAATATTCACTAGCATTACAAATATGGAAAAGATAGTTCTAATGATGTATGAGCTTTAGAGGCCTTAGCCGTCCTTTGAATTTCATGCTACGAAGTAAGAACCTATTCCTGAATAAATATCTACAATGAAAGAAATCTTTGAAAGAGTTTAACCTAAAACAAGAATTGGGTAAAATAAAGAGAGAGGGAGAGAGAAAAAATTGAATCTTGTATTCCAATCTATATTATTCTAATGAATGTTCCCACACAAGGCTAACAGTTTCGTAATAGATTACACGTGTGTGAGTGCTGACTAGATTAGTAATAGCACTAACAGCACGTGTGGATGATTACACTCTAACAATCTTATCAATTCTCCTTAATGTTAAACTACAAAAATTTCCTTCAAGTTTATTAACTTACTTTTATATATATATATATATATATATAAAGTAAACCTACATCACCATCAAACCAATATTTCAATTAAACTCTAATTTACCATAAGTACAAAAGCAATTTTCTTTACCCATATCTTTTTGACTTTTTTTCTCTGACTCAAGTAAATTACCATCTTATGATAAACCATTGATGATGATGACAATAATAACAACAATAACAACTACATAATTTGAGTTTCAAAGTTTTGGAGTCGACTATAAATCCTTAACAGATAGAATAATAATAACAATAACAATAATAACTCAGATAATAATCTATTTATACATGAAAGTATGAATGCTATTAGCCCTTAAGATTAGGTATGGGGTTGTTAGTAGCATTTAGTTTAGGTTAAGAAGAGCCAACACTCAATATCATAAAGAATATTTTTGTATAAATTTTCATTTTTTACCCTTTCTTTTTCAAAAATACAAAATATGGTGAGAATATTCTTGACTGGCTAAACTAGATGGCTGCAGTGCTCACAAATGCTTGCAACTTGTGCCAGATCAAACTGACTAATACTTAGCAATGAAATGCCACCATTGCCCTGCCTTACGGGAATTTGAGAGTTTGTGATCCAAGCCTACTCGGTCAATCTTCTCAATTCATCATTTAAGCATAAATGTAATAACTTTTTTTTTAGTCTTTGAATTCTTTTCTAGAGATACTCATGCTTCATTCTCAATCCAACTTATAACATGTGCTGTTTAAGTATAAACATTATCTTTTTTTTTTCTTTTTTTCTTTTTTTTACTTAATTACAACAAGTAGTGGGAGTAGAGAGATTTGAAATTTCAAACACAACTTCCCCTTAAGAAGAGAATTAAATAATGTTATTAAGATAAACGTTATCAACTATAGATGAGCTAGGCACATGCATTTTAAAACAATTACACCACCGCACACCCTTAGTGCGATGGCCACTCTACAAGTATAAGTGCTTGTAGGGTGTGGGAGGACAAGGACCGAGATTCAAGTCTTCAGGAGGGAGCTTTCACACACATATACACTTAGATTAAGTTAAAATATAATTTCTATCTTGTATCCAAAAAAAAAAAAATCATTACAGACAAACAAATATATATATATATATATAGAGAGAGAGAGAGAGAGAGAGAGAGAATAGCACCTTCTACAACAATAACTTTGTTATGCAAACTTGAAAGATGAAAGCACAACACAAGAGACCTTTCGCCACTTTGGTAAATAAACTACAAATTTGTTGTGTCTCCAAACTATTCCATAAATGAATTATATAAGCAAGAAATCTGCTCCTTTAATTTTTTACATGTTCCTTTTTCTCTCTATATCTACCCTCTTTCTTGCTTTTTCTTTTTCTTTTCCTTTAGTCTTCAAAGATTCTAGTCATTCTTGCCTTTTTCTTTTCCTTGTCTACAAATATATATTCCAGTTGTAAGGTTGAATCATCCTTGCTGATCCTAATTAACATGCACAAGTTATATCCTAACATGCATAAGTACAGTACACAAATTAGGTTTCCAACTTGTAGGGAGCGCTCCTTCATTTGGGTACAACCACACGTCTATAATGGGTACGAACTGAAAATTTCTCCTTTATGTGTTTATAACTTTATATACTTGAGATAAAATATATTGAAAGTTTGAGAGCCAAACAGGATTCATCCGGAGGCCATCAAATTATTATGGGTAAATTGCAAAGTACACCCCTAACGTTTTGGGGTGATTGGATTTTACACCCCAACATTTCGGAACTTTGATTTTACACCCCCAACGTTTGGTTATGTTAGCAAATCACCCCCCGGTTAGTTTTTGCTATTAATTGCCATGTCATCTTGCTGACATGTTTTTTTTTTTTTTTTTTTTTGCCAAATAAGCCCCAAAACAACACAGTTTCAAGGGCAATAAGTGATGACCTGGCTGGCACATGCGACGGTGCCGTTTACCAAAGAGAAAAAATAAATAAATAAATTTTGATGCAATCCACAGACCTCCCAATCCTCCCTTACGACCCTCTCCTCTGCTCTCAATGCGGCGCCGTGTTGAACCCATACGCTTGCCTTGACTACACCTCTCGCATTTGGTTCCGCCCCTTCTGCTACAAGAAGAACCCATTTCCGCTCTCTTACTCCGGCATCGGAGAAACCATTCTCCCCACCGAGCTTTTCCTGACCTACAGTACCGTCGAGTACTCCTTCTTCAATCCCAAGCTGAACGGCATGTCGTCTCTGTCTTCGTCCATGTCGTTGATGCCCATGTCCATGGTGTCGTCATTTTCGTCCACTTCATCGCTGTCGGGTTTGGATTCTTTGAGGAAAGTAGTGGGGCCGGCGTTTGTGTTCGTGGTGGACACGTGTACGGCGGAGGAGGAGCTCGGGGCGCTTAAGAATGTGATCAATTCCTCAAGAATGTTCTACCTCTTCTCCTTAATAAATTCTTCAAATTAGCTACAGATTTATTTTATTTTATTTTTTTTCTCTTTGGCAAACGGCACCGTTGCATGTGCCAGCTAGGTCATCACTTATTACCCTTGAAACTGTGTCGTTTTGGGGCTTATTTGGCAAAAAAAAACAAAAAAACATGTCAACAAAATAACATGGCAGTTAACAGCAAAAACTAACCGAGGGGGGTGATTTGCTAACGGAACCAAACGTTGGGGTGTAAAATCAAAGTTCTGAAACGTTGGGGTGTAAAATACAATCACCCCAAAACGTTAGGGGTGTACTTTACAATTTACCCAATTATTATTTTGTAATCTTATAACTAAATAATCAAGTAACATGCAATGCCCCTTTAAACCTCTTGTGATGTGCAATCACCTTATTGTCATTCTAGTTTTGCTAAGAACTTGAAATTTTGAGCATAAAATTTTCAAATCTTGGGAAATTTATTATAAAATAAGATAAAACCTTACACTTGCAATAAAATGCTATGCCGTTGAAATCTAAGAAATAATAAAAATAAATGGCAAATTACAACTTACCCACCTGTGATTAGGCCTAAATTTAAGTTGCCTACCTGTGGTTTGAAATTTAACACTTGAGGTTAGCTCAGTTAAGGTTCCGTAACTCACCTCTGTAAAAAAAAAAGGATAAATACGTAGTTTTGTTCCACTTTTATGTCTATCTCCTCCAATAACACAAAAAACATAAAAATATAAAATCAAATAAGATCAAAAAGACATTGGTAAAGATTTTTTTTTTTTCAATTGGTTTTCTTTTCTTCATATCGTGGGCTCCTTTGACACTCGTCTTAAGCTTATTAATTAGAAAAACTAAGAACAAGGCTTCTATTATCATCAAACAGATTATAGCTACATTGAGTTCTATAGCTAATGCCAAGTCAATAGCTATCAAGAACGAAACAAGCGCGTTCAAAGCTCGCCTTATAATGTTCTCCTTGTTGAAGCAAAAGAAGGTTATAATGGATTCACCCTCCCACAAGACCCATAGACTTATTGGACAGAATAACAAAGAAAACTTAGCAAATGCTATCAGATGGAGATGGGTAAACATGTTTTGAAAAAACAGATGCACTGTAACTTTCGCTGGTTTTCTGTTTCCTTCAATCATGTTAATCAGAGACTGATGGACTGCATAATTTTAATTTAAAAGGACATATCTTAAGACATCTACACTAGATCAGTGGTATGAAATGGAGAGGATAAACAGAAGAATCATTCTCAGAATGCTCTTGAGAAAGAAATTGATGGAGAGAGAATATAGATCTACTCATTAAACGAAATATATTCTTGAGATACTATACTTATTAGCAACAAGTTAAATCTTCTTTATTTATTTATTTATTTATTATTTTTTGATAACTTTCTGCTTCAGAGACATCACCCAAGAAAAGAAAAAGACTCACATAGAGAGATAAGGTGAAAGCATTTTTGCACTATTTTTATTTTATTATTGTTTGTTTCTCTAGAAGAAAGGACTCCAATCTCTAACAGATAGATTCAACATCTTTTTGATCTTATATTTTTATGTTTTTTGTGTTATTGGAAGAAAGATATATAAAAGTAGAGCAAAATTACATATTTAGCTCTGTTTTTAACGGAGATGGGTTATGGAATCTTAACTGAGCTAACTTCAGGTGGATAAAATCTCAAATTTTAAATCACGGGTAGATAACTTAAATTAACGTCAAACCACAAGTAGGTAAGTTATAATTTGCCAAAAAAAAAAATGATAAGTTTGCGTCATTGGTGTAGGTAAGATAATTGAACCTCAGATATCTCATTTGGCTATAAGAGATTAATTTTACCAATTAAGCTAATTAGAGTAGTTCACAAAAAATCAAAGTTTAAAACTTAAGATTTTGTGTCAAAATACAATCATACATTTTATGCCTATATAGCTAGATGAATTAGCGAACCATAAGTATATATGTAGTTATTAATTTATTATCAATTTGAGCTTTATCAAAAGCTGTAAAGTTTACGTTACATTTGCATGTTTGCAAAACAGAGGTGTATAAGTCATAAATAACCGCAAGAGCAAGAGGAAGAGAGAAGAAGGTATCGAACCTAGCTAGTCCAAAAAGATCAAGCTTGTTTTCACTGCTACATTAATTACATAAATGAAAAATTGCCACACAGACTTTTGAGCACCTTTAGTGTGAATGAATTCAATGAAATGAAACTCTGCTGTACGATTCGGCCCCAAACAAATTAATTGATGGATTGTTTATAAAGAAAAGAACCTCTTTCTTTATCTGATCTTCCGAGTTGAAAAACTTGTGCGAGAGGTTTGAGATCATAGCTAGCATCCACTGTAAGCCCCACCAAGATTTGCTTGTTCATATCATTCCAAACAAACTTTCCAATGAAGAGTACTAGTGTGTTTCATGCCTGCAATGCAAATCATGTAAAAGTAAAATAAAACAGCAAAATGTATATATAACAACGTATAGTGTAAAAAGGTTAGGAGTACACGTACTAAAAAGGACTTCCTCTCATCTGGAAAACAAATAAAGAATGCCTATCTTTCAAGGTAAAGCTAAAGAGTTTCAAGCAGAATGAAAAGCAATAAGCTAGACATAGTTCTAGCTTAACAAAGCCTCGACGAATCAAGGCAAAACAAATCTAGAAACCATTAGAAATTTGAGACAATCTCAGAAAACCAGTCTAAATTAAAAAATACATATTTTTAAGAGCCTCTTAGGATTTTTACCGTTTTCTTTGAAAATAAAAAGTTACAAAAATATACTTAAATTTCTTATCACATGTGATGTAAAAGAGCAAATTACCCAAACAAAATAACTAAATTTAACTTTGAAAATAATCAATAAGGGACAAAAAATATTTAATTACATGCCCCTCCCTCTTGACATTGAAATATCCAACTTCTCAAGAAAATTATGCAAGGATTTTTTTTTTTTTTTTAGAAACAAACACACATACACACAAGAGAGAGAGAAAGGGGTTTTATTATAAAGGCACACCACAACTCCACTTAAAACACCAATAAGATCTTTCATTGGTGCAAACACAAGAAAAATGGAAATAATACAAACTAAATTAAATAATAAAAATTACGAATAATATTTATTTGGAAGAATTTACACAGCACTGGACACTTTCTCCCTTTACCTTTCTCCTACGCATAGTTTTATCATTCAAATACTCTTCCTTTTAAGAGGGCTTTGGATTAGATGTGTATTTAATTTTCACAGTGATTGTCCCATTTTATTAGAAAGAAATAATATATATATATATATATATGTAAGTGCCTGATTTGAGTTCCTAGCCCACTACGTGGATAGACTTAGGCCCAAAAAACCCAAATCAATGAATTTGTAGACGATGGGTTAGAAAAACTGGGTTTTAGATGATCAAACCAACATTAGAATAGGTTAGATGATCAAATAATACAAAGGGATAGGGTTAATTTGAAGAAAAATCCTCATCGGCACGATCCGAGGTGATCTGTTCATATATATATTTCTCTCAAATTAGGATACCAGTTTGATTCTTCAATGTTACAATCTTTTTTCCCTTCTAAATCCCCCTTTTCCCTTCATGAAGGGTCTCAGCTCTTATATATCTCTTTCCAAAACATCTTGATCTTACACTTGTTAATCATCTGCGTTACTACTTGAGTGTTATCCTATCAGACACCCTCTCTGGTTGTGTAGGTTTTGGGGCAACCAACTTTGCACTGTTCAGGTATCACCTCCACATTAATACGGCCAGGGAGTTAGATGCAGAGCATTTAATGCGGAGGTAGCAGCTTTTGTAGATATTTGTAACCCTCTTCTACTCCTTTCCTATCTAACGTCTGACTTCTAGCTATGATGCTACCTGGTAGGATACTTAGGAAGGTAGGATATCCCTATTGATCTCGGATCCACAATTCCGATATGGCTTCTATCCTTGAACAACTTTTGGACCATCATGTACAATCCCTATCTCTGTCTCTTCTACCATTCCTATAATAATATTGTTTGACCATCCTTGGACTGGTTAATATCCTCGGACTGGGTCATAGGCCCAATATATACAGTTTTAATAGTACCTTCTAGCTGTCTGGCCCCTACAATAGTCCCTCAAAATCTTGCTTTTCGACTCCTTGGGAGGAAAGAAGGATTTTGACATCATCATCACACCTTATTTATGGTTACGCCCCGTCTATACGAACTCCCAAGTGCCTTTTTACCTGCTCAAGGCACACTCCTGACGCTTCGGCGTCTAGAGCGCGCCCTCATTAAATTTTGACGGCACTTTTATCCCCCACGTTTAACGGCATAATGCGAATCTAACGGTGGAGAATTTCCTAAGGTTACGAGCGGGAATTTTCCCACTTGTAAATTTTGTGCCATTATAAATAGCTTCTCAAATCAATTCCTTTCCCTACTTCCATCAAATGTGGTTAATATTATACACATTGTAAATTTAGGGCTAAGTACAGATCCCCCCAACAGTGGGCATGAGATACGCTGCTCAAAGGGAATGGGTAGACGATAGGAAAGAGGGGGAGGTGGTCATCCCAATGATCGCTTTCATAGAGGGAGGAATGACCATTCCCATGAGTAATATCACAAGGAGCTACCTTAGGTTCTTTAGACTATCCCCCACACAATGCGCCCCAAATATGTTCAAAGTATTAGGGAGTATAGAAGCCCTAAACGAGAGAATGAACCTGGGTATAATATTTTATTATTTTATTTTGACATGTAACTTACACCTCAATAGTTGTAAATATATTATAATAACAACAAAATGTCACGACATTTTTAGTTGTGCTAGATCTCGGTATAATATTTTATTATTTTATTTTATTTTATTTTGACCTATAAGGAATTGACACATGCGTCACAACATTTTCATAATATCTCTATGTATACATTGTACTTAATTACAATGTAAATTTATATTGTAGACACAAAAAAATTGGCAAATTTTGTACACATTTACAAAATTTGTATAATATTTACCAATTTTTTAGCAAATGTGTATAATATTAACCACTTTTGTGTATTTACAATGTAAACTTCCATTGCAAGTACAAAGTAAACATATAAAGATCTTAAAAAATAAATAAAACAAAAACAAAAACAAAGCTCAAACCAACTGGCATACTTGAAGGGGGGGAAGAAAAGAAAAGAAAAAGTGCACCTCACTAATTGAATAAACCAAAAAACACTATTCATGAGCCTTTGGCTCTTTTTATATAGTTAATAGATATGCCAGCTTACATAAATATTTTTTTTTTTTTTAAAAACACAAATCGATAACTGGAAAGAAAAAAAAAAAAAAACTACTTTAGGCACTGTAGAAATTAATGTTAAAATGTTGTGGACTTAACATTTTTTTTATTTGATCTATAAGAAACTGAAATCTCAACAATTGTGAAAATATTGTGATAACAATAAGTGTTATAACATTTTCTCAAAACATTTATTTATAGTTGTGGTTGATCACAGTCTCTCATATTTTATTATTTTATTTCGACTTGTAAGAAATTGACACGTCAATAATTGTAAAAATATTGTGAAATTTTTTGTGTCAGTATAATAATATATATACCAGCTTACATAAATATTTAAAAGAAAAAAAAAACGATTACTAGAAAAAAAAAAAAAAAAAAAAAACAAAAAACAACAACAACTACAACTTTGGGTACTATAACTACCATGCCAGTTGAATAAACCAAAAAAAATACACAATAAGTGTTATAATATTTTCTCAAAATATTTATTTTTAGTTATAGTTGGTTACAGTCTCATATTTTATTATTTTATTTCGGCTTGTAAGAAATTGACACGTCAATAATTGTGAAAATATTATGAAATTTTTTGTGTTAGTATAAAAATATATATACCAGCTTACATATATATATTTAAAAGAAAAAAAAAAAAAAAAACACAAACTGATTACTGGAAAAAAAAAAAAAAAAAAAAAAACTTTTAGGCACTGTAGCTACCTTACCAATTGAATAAACCAAAAGCATTGCACAATAAGTGATGGAAATTTAGACCCCTTAAACCACAAATAAATTGCGTAGCCTAGATTAATTAGCCAAGTTTTTACTTAGTCAAATTAAGCAATTCTAGGTTAAAGCAATCAAATAATCATATTAAAAATATAATGCAGCGGAATAATAAATAACACAGAGATATGATCACCCAGGAAACCACACAGAAAAACCTGGGGAGGATTTTACCCACCGATCCTCAAGGCAAAACGGAATCCACTAAGAAAGAATTGAAGTTCTTACAAAAGGACTTACAAGCTCCCCGCTTGACTTCCTAATGCTACCCACCAGTAGTAACTTCCTGACACGACCACGCGCAGGCTCCGAGTCCACGGACTACTTCTTTCTTTGTATTCCTTCAATCAAGTACAAGCTCCACGCTTGTTTATCTTTAAGTTCCAATGGTTGCAACCTTGTTGATCATCAAGATGTAGATAATATATCTTCCTTGAAAACCCTAAGTTTATGTGAAGGAAAGCTCCTCAATGATCTCACAAGAGATTCACATAAACAGCAAATATGAGCAACAAAGACTTAGAGAGGTTTGGGTACAAAACCCTAATAAAAGGAGGCACAAGAGGCACTCTAATCTCTCTCTCTAAAGTCTCAAAAACGTTCTAGGGTTTTCTTTATATATAGGAGTGTTTTACTTGAACCCCAAGACGTTTAAATAGAGTTTGGGCTGAACTGGAACTCTGCAGAAAACGCATCTGACCCGAGATTCGATCGATCGAGTCTATCCTTCGATCGATCGAGCCAGGCCGAGAAGCTCCAATGCTTCTGCAGTCTCTCGATTCCAACTTTACAAAATTAAACCAACTTTGAGCAAGCCTAAACAAGACTAAATACATTGTTTTGATCATGGTTTGCCAACATTACAAATTAGGTTCTAAATACATAAAATCCTAAGACCTTAAAACCTAACAATAAGTGTTGTAACATTTTCTCAAAACATTTATTTTTAGTTGTGGTTGGTCACAGTCTCATATTTTATTATTTTATTTCAACTTGTAAGCAATTGACACGTCAATAATTGCAAAAATATTGTAAAATTTGTTATGTCAGTATAACAATATATATACCAGCTTACATAAATATTTAAAAGAAAAAAAAAACACAAACCGATTACTGGAAAAAAAAAAAAAAAAAATTTAGGCACTTTAGTTACCATTCCAATTGAATAAACCAAAAGCACTGCATAACAAGTATTGTAACATTTTTTGAAAACATTTATTTTTAGTTGTGATTTCTCACAGTCTCGTATTTTATTATTTTATTTCGACTTGTAAGAAATTGACATGTTAATAATTGTGAAAATATTGTAAAATTTGTTGTGTCAATATAAAAATTTATATACCAACTTACATAAATATTTAAAAGGAAAAAAAAAAAAAAAAAAACACAAATAGATTACTGGAAAAAAAAAAAAAAAAAAAAAAAAAAAAAAAAAAAAACTGTAACTACTGTAGCTACAGTGCCACTTGGTACTATAGCTACAGTGTAGTTACTGTTCAAAACTTGGGAAAAAAGAAGTGGCTCACGAAACCAAAGTACTGTAGTTACAGTTCTTTAGCGCATTTGCGCACGTTAATAATTGTGAAAATATTGTAAAATTTGTTGTATCAGTATAACAATATATATACCAGCTTACATAAATATTAAAAAAAAAAAAAAAAAAAAAAAAAAAAACACAACCTGATTACTAAAGAAAAAAAAAAATGTAGCTATTGTAGCTACAGTGCCACTTGGCACTGTAATTACTGTTCAAAACTTGGAAAAAAAAAAAAAAAAAAAAGCCGGCTCACAAAACCAAAGCACTATAGCTATAGTTAGGGGTGTTCACCAAACCGCATAAACCGCACAAACTGCAAAAATCGCACCAAAACCGTCCGTAAAATGGCATAACCACACCGCACTGCAAGTAATAGTGCACCGCACCACACCGCATGGTGCAGTGTGGTTTGCGGTTTTATAATAAGAAAACCACATAAACTGCACCGCACCGCATCGCGCCCTCTATATAATAATATATTTATTTATTTTTAATATTAAATATATTATTAATAGTTTAATAACCCTAGTTTTCAAAAAAAAAAAAAAAAAAAAGTTTAATAACCTTAGTAAGTGTTGACTAGAAAAGCTAACCCAAAATAAAGGAAAGGTAGCTCAATAATTTAAAATTTGGCCTAAAAAAAGGGAAAAATTAGTTTTGGGCTAAGTAGGAAAAACTCAAAATTTGAAAAATATACCAACTTCAAACCGTATCTTATACATAGTATCACACATGTAACCGCAAAAATGAGATACGATACGGTTATGGTTTTGACTAAACTCTAAACCGCACCACACCACACCGCACTGCACATGTGACCACAAAAACAAGATGTGGTGCAATTATGGTTTTAGGTAAATCGCACCGCAAAGTGCGGTGCTAAAAATGGCCCAAAACCGCAATGCACCGCACTGCGAACACCCCTACAGTGATTTAGTGCATTCATGCTTTTATATATATAGATATAAGACAAGTGTCACAACATTTTCACAAAAAATTTATTTTCAGTTGTAGTTAGTCACAGTTTCATATTTTATTATTTTATTTTGATTTATAAAAAATTAACACCTCAATAATTGTGAAAATATTGTGAAATTTATTGTGTCAGTATAACAATATATATGCGAGTTCTTATAGATATTTAAAAGGAAAAAAAAAAAGTACAAATGGAAGACTAAAAAAAAAAAAAAACTCTATAGCTACTGTAGCAACAGTGCCACTTGAACAAACTAAAGTGGCACTGTAACAACTGTTCAAAACTTGGGGGAGAAAAAATGGTTCACTACACCAAAAGGGGCATGGTAGAGGCATTGCTTCTTCTTATATAGTTAGTAGAAAAAAGAGCACAAATCAATGCTTGAAAAAAAAAAAAAAAAAAAAAGTACATATTGAACAAACCAAAAGTAGTGTAGTTTTTACACATTCACCTAACAAATGTCACAACATTTTCATAAAACATTTATTTTCAGTTGTGGTTGGTCATAGTTTCATATTTTATTATTTTATTTTCACTTATAAGAAATTATCACCTTAATTATTTTAAAAATATAGTGAAATTTATTGTATCAGTATAACAATATATATAAAAGAAAAAAAGTATAAAAAAAAAAAAAAAAAAAAACCCTGTAGCTATAGTTCAAAACGTATAAAAAAATAAAAAAAAAAGGCTCACCAAAATATCATTGTAGATGAGCAGTGAAATACGTTGAATGAACAGTGTCAAAACACTGTTTTTATGATTGGTCACAATTTTATATTTTATTATTTTATTTTGACTTATAAGAAATTGATACCATATATAAAAGAAAAAAAAGTACGGAAGGCTTAAAAAGAAAACTGTAGCTACTGTTCAAAATGTAAAAAAATAAAATAAAAATAAAATAAAAAAAGTGGCTCACCAAAGTATCACGGTAGATGAACAGTGAAATATGTTGAATGAACAGTAAAAAAATACTTTAGCGGGATAGCTGCTTTTCATATAGTTAATAGAAATAGTGGGCATAAATAGTGCAATTTAGGTGTTTAACAATCCTACTTAACAAACTTTAATAAAAGGATTTTATTGACTTCTTCAAACAAAATAAGGGACCATATTGTCTAAAGTGAAACCTTAGGAATTAATTTAGCAACTGATGAAGAACAAATAATCAGTAGAATAAATTGAAATTTAACCTAAATTTAAAGTAAAAAGGGCTATTGAAAAAACTTAAGAGGAAGTCCAATAAAGACTATTATTTTATCCTTGTCAAACTTCAAAACCCACATTTTCAAATGTGATACTTCAAACTCCACACTTTCATTATTGTGCTGAACACTTGAATATTATGAAACACTTGAGAACCTATATAGGTGGGGCTTTGTTTGACACATTAACGAAAATATCAAATATGGGACTTAAAATGAGGCGTTTAAAAGTATGAAATTTAATCTGACACAAGGATTAAGCTATAAGTTTTTTTTTTTTTTTTTTTTGGGGTAAAATGTAAAGTATACCCTTGAAATTTAAGGTATTCAAATTTCATACTTCAAAGTTTCAAAATTTAGATTTCATACCCTAACATTATATTTTGTTTTGATTACTACTTCTTTGTCAATTTTTTAACTTATATGTCTGTTAAATGACACATCAGCATGCCACATGTGACAGTTGCTCCAATGAAGTCATGCCACATGAATTTAACAATTACACATAATTAAATAACTTTAAAAAAATAAAAATAAAATAAATATTATAGAGTATACAAAATTACAAATTAAAATAATATAATATAAAATACTTTCAATAATTCTAGGCATTCCAAAATTTTCCAAGAAAATCAAAATTTGCTTTGGGAACAAAGATTCAAAATATATATTAAAAAAATTAAAAAAAAAAAAAAAAAAAAAAAACTCAGATGAAAAATTAGTACCATTGTATGCAGTATACATCGCTGTGTATGATTGTTCAAGGGTGTATCGTTCCAGTTAGCAGTGCTATGAATTGAAAACCAATTAGAATTGGAGAACCAAACCTGTGTTTACTAAAGTAAGTTTGTAAATGCAGCTAGCCTTGATGTAAATGTTGTGTTTTTGTTCTAATGAAATCTCCATGGCACAAATTCGTTCCCACATCACTTGAAATAACCAAACTCATGCTGAAGTCCAAACACCCAAATCCCAACTGTCACCACTTGCTCCTATTCGCGAATTTAACAACCTCTACATCATGGAGGGGCTGAGCGTGATGAAAGAGAGAATGAAGGTTGAACCAAGTTATGTAGAGGGAGAGCGAGTTAGGCACGTTCAGAGCCACGGTCGGTGATGGCTGGTGTTTGGTGCATTTTTTTAGCTTTGAAAATGTATGATTTGAGGTTTTACCTCCAAAACGAAAAACAAAAGAAAGAACGAAAATTTCTTATCATTAATTCATCTTATCTCTTGGCTTGTATATATATTTGATAGAATCTCTGGGCTTATATTTAGGTAAGCAGCAAAGCACATTTATAATAACTTACTTTGCCGCTGTGAATAAAATTTTGCTAATCTCAAATCTCAATACGTCAATGGCCTTACACCAAGTTGCTTTTATGATAAAAGTTTTATCAGAGCCTACTTGGGATTAAATTACGATGGTAGCTAAAAATAGAAAATAAAAGTATAAAACACGATGAATTTCAAGCTACAGTCATGTATTAATATAACCATGAATTTAAAGAAAAAAAGAGAGTATAATAAAACAATTCTAGTATTTTATAATGGCAAGTTCAGTTTTTAATCGTAACAAATTAATCAACAATACAATGAAACAATTTCTCAAAAAAATAAAAAAATTAGAACACAAACACACAATACAGTATACGATATATATTAATACAACGAAACAACAAGCAATAATCCAAATAATATTTATCAATACTCATAGGGTTTGAACCTATTGTTTTACACTTTTACTGTATATATAGTTTGCAGTAAAGTAAGCACCAAGAAGATGAAAGCAACAATTGTAAAGCAATACTCCAAGGACTACTAAAATAATCACGTCTCAAAGTTGCCTGCCACCTATTCCAAGGTCTCTTATAGAACGCCTTCAACTCTTTGCAGACACGGTAAAAATCGGAGTTCATGTCAACATATATCACATTCTCGACAAGACTGTTCACCAAATTTCTAGCTTCATCGCTGTTGCCTAGCAAATTAAGCATGACCCCCTTTCGAACAAGTAAATTCACATCTTTGTTAGTGTTAATAAGGAAACCAAATAGGATAAAATAATCGGTAATGTATGCTTTATCTGAATAATGACATTGCTCCAAAGCCAAAAGGTTTCGGATAATAGTTTCACTTGAATTGTCTAATGTTAAAGGTGGCATTCTCAAGGTTCCCTTTGTGAATTTTATATCGAATAAGCAACTACTTGGATCTTTCTTAAACCCCAATCCCGCCTCATGCAATTGGGTTGCAGAATGCAAATGTTTAACTACGTCATTGCCTCTTTTTGGTATTCTTTCGAATGGAGGTAGCCAAAAGGTTCTAAGCAAATCGAGAAAGTGTTTCATTTTCAAATGGGGACTATAACTTATGTGTTGAGTGTTGTAATAATCAAAATAGTAAAATGTCATGACTTGAATTAAGGACCTGGAGTAGCTTGGGTGAGAGGCAAAGGCATGGTCAAATAGTTTCTCCAAAATAAAGAATGGAAGTTGATTTTCAAGTAAAATCAAGTCAAACCTTATAGCACTCGTCAACCATGTTTCTAGACGTGCACCATTGTCTTCACTCGTCCAATCATTGAAGAAGTCTCTCCAGAACAACTCAAGAATGAAGATGGCATCCATTGTAATAATCTTTACAAAATTATCACTGTCAAGGTGGATGGTCTCAGCATAACAACATCGAATGCTTTCTTCATTTTCCTTTATAATCCTCACTAAATCCTCCAAGCTTATATCAAAATTCTCAACACGTTCAATGAAATACTTGAGGTATCTCAATTTTCGTTGTTCCATGGTATGCAATTTGTCATTGGCATCATGATGAAAGGGCCCTATTGAAATAACCTGAGGAGTGTAGTGTTCTTCCTTCAATTTGCGAAGATAATCAGGAACCCTATAGATGCAACTCTCAAGTGATAAGGGGGACTCCAAATGTTTTAACATTTCTTGAATTTCATTTACCACGTGTGTACATTGATGTTGAATTTCAATTGATGAACTTGCTCCCCTTCGAATTTCTGTCTTTGCTGACTTCATTTTTTCCATCTATAAACTTCACTCTAATTTTCCTGATGACAAAACAATATTCACTAGGATTATAAATATTAAATAGATAGTTCCCATTATTCACTAGCTTTAGGGAGCTTAGTTGCCCTTTGAATTTCATGCTAGGAAGTAAGAACCTCTACTTGAATAAAAATTTAAAATAAAAGTAATCTTAACAATGCTCCTCAGCGTTAAACATGATTACCACATATCGTGGTCTACTCAGCAAGCATTTCTTATTGTATAATGTAACATGTACAGTTTGTGTGTGTTTGTGTTTTTTTATAGATAAAACTACAAAAATCTCCTTGAAGTTTATTGGAGCTTACATTTCAAAATCCACTAGTTTCCTCCTTCTTTAATATATTTAATATATTGATCTTGCATTTGCATCGGGTCATACAAAAACTCCTGCCTATTTTAGCATAAAAAACAAAATTTTTTTTTCTATTTTACATACTCACTTTTCAAAATACAACATAACAGATTATCTATTTTATACTATATTTTATTAAAATATCAGTTTTCTTGATTTTTTTTTTTAATTGTTTCTCTTTCTTCGCACATAATAATAATCATCCACTCTATTCCTCTATTAGTGAGATACATTAAAAATAAATAAAAAATAAAAAATAAAAACTAAATACAAAATGAATAGTGTCAATGTAAATTTACTGTCGCAAACTTGTAAATTTACACAATTATACACGGACTCATATGGGACATTTTTAGGCAAAATTATGTAAATTCTACACATTTTTCTATTATACACCTACTAATATAAATGCTCACTAACCTCCTTCAGCTAAACATTTACATCAGCTCATGTAAAACATTTCATCTATTTTAGCATAAGAATTTATTTTTTCTATTTTACATACTCACTTTTAATAACACCTCATATTTAATTATCTATTTTACACTACGTTACATTAAAATATCAAATTTTCTTGATTTTTTTTAATTGTTTCTTTTTCTTCACATACAATAACCATCATCTACTCTCTTCTTTCACCTTTGGGATACATAATAAAAGAATAAAAAACTATATGCAAAATGAATAATTCAGTATAAATTTACACAATTACTATGGCAACTTTACAAATTTTCACATTTTGTAGCTTGATTATCTGGGTGATTTTGATGGTTAAATGTGTAAAATTGATACATTTTTCTATTTTGCATTGATTGATGCAAAATGCTCTATTTGTTAAAAAACAGGTAACCTACATCACCATCTAACCAATAATTCAAAATAAACTCTAATTTACCCTAGGTACGGAAATAGGTTCTTATCTTCCCCTAACTTTTTTTTTCCCCTAACTCAAACTTTTTTTTTCCTAACTCAATTAAGTAACTCAAGTAAATTACCAATTTATGTAAAATCATTGATGATGTTGATAATAACATCAACAAAAACTCATAATAATCTATCTATGCATGAAAGTATGAATTAGCCCCTTGAATTAGTTATGGAGTTGCTAGCGGCATTTAGTTTAAAAAGAACCAAAACTAAATATCGTTGTCATTTTATTATCTTAGCCAAGACTTAGGAGTAAGGACCATTGGAGGGCAAAAAAGAGTTGTTAAGATCAATTTCCAAGTTAATTCCCAAAACATAGCATCTATAACTATCTCCCCCGAAAAAAAAAAAAAAAAATTTTCCATGTGATACAACATAATTGGCTGTAAGGAAAAATAAAAAAGGGTTCAAATAACCAATGGTAGCTGTTTTGTTTTTTAATGAAATTAACTACACGCCACTTTTTTGACTAAAAAACTACATGCTAGGTGAGTCCTAGTTTATCTTATATATTTAATTAGGTTATGCATCAAACACTAGCCTAATAAAACCAAACCAACCTGACCTCTCAAGTTGGTTTTCATGAATTGGGTAGGGTTGAAATTTTATTTTGAGTCTTGGGTTGAGTTGGATTCAGGTTGATAATTTTTTTACCCATCTAACCATCCCTACCCATCACATATATGAGTTTATTTTATTATCTTGTTTTCATTTATTTTGGTTGTTTAAGAATTATTTTTTATGAATTTAATTAAATTATTTAATGTAATTCTTTATTTTTGATGAATTTGAACATTTGCAATAAAAATTAGGTATATTATGTGAATTATAATGATTAATTATTCAAAAAAATTAAATAATTAATGAAAGTATAATTTTTTTATAAGGTGTGAAACATGTAATCACAATCCACCAGTTCAACCCACTCAACCTAACCCATGTGGGTTAGTTAAGTTGATCTTTACACATGTGATAGGTTAGGTTTGGAATTTCTTAACCTAAAAAGCTTGAGTAGGGTCCAAAAAATCCTCCAACCCCACCCACTAATTGACCCATGTAACATTCTTATACTTAACCAAAATTTATTATCTATAATAATATATACAAAACTGAAGATGTTTAAATTTTGGTTAATCTTTTAATATTGTACCAGATAAATTTTAGAGACCTCACTATTTTATATTTCAATATTTATATATATATATATACATATATATATATATATATAATTGAAAAAGAGAGTGAAAAATAGGAGAAGTGTGATCATTTTGATATGGATGAAACTGTTATTTTCTGAAAATAAAAGAACTAAAATATAGCATAGCATAGCATAGACAATATCTTTTTTGGCTTACATCGAGTGAGTGTTGAAATTAGAGAGATTTGGACTCGAAGTTCTCCTTATCAATAGAACTAGAAAATGTTAGTAATGCTCAAGATTCTTGGTTATGAAAAGTTATCACAACTTAATTAATTTGAACTCTAACAAAAACTGGCGAAACACATATTAAATCATTACAGATAATAGAGAATGTAATAACTCTTCAGACAGAGAGAGAGAGTATAGTACCTTCTAAAACAATATAACTTTGTTATGCCACTGAAAATGAAAGGAAGGCACCAAACACCTTTACTTTGGCCACTTTGGTAGAAGAAATCTAAATTTGATGTGTCTTAATCCAAACTATCCCATAAATGAATTATATATAAAAGCAACAAATTTGCTCCCTCTTTTTACATGTAGGTCCCATTCTCTCTCTTTATCTCTTCTATTTCTTGCTTTTTCTTTTTCTTTTGTCTTCAAAGGATATTAGTATTTAATTCTTGCCTTTTTCTTTTCTTTGTCTACAACGATTCTAGTCGTGAGTTTCAATGATCCTTACAGACTCTAACACAAATACCCTACACAAATTAGCTAGATTGCCAACTCTTTGGGGATCTTCATTTTTGCGTAGAAATACACGTCTATAATAAAGGGATCAAATTGAATAAGTTCTTTTATATAGGTTTATACAAAATATGAAAGTTTGAGAAGCCAAATAAGATTCATCCAGAGCAATTCTTAGGTGCTCTCGAAACACGGAGAATGGTACTCCCTCCTCTCACATTCATGGTGGGGTCCGCTCATTAAATTCATAGTAAGGTCCACCATGAATGTGAGAGAAATGAACACCATTTCACTATACTCTGAGACTACCTAAGAATTTTCCTTCATCTAGATGCAACTGCATGCGCACGCGCGCACACACACACACACATATATATATATATATATATACACTTTACTCCACTCCCCCTTCCTCTACCTCAATCTAAACAAACATGAATCACGGAGGAGTATCGAACCTGTAAAGTTTAAATTAACTCTGAAAATGTTTTTGCAAGAAAGAGGTGTATAAATTATTAGCAACCAAGAAAAAGAGATCTAGAAGGTATTGCACCGAGACCAAAAGGATGAAGATTCTCGTTTTTCACGGGTACAAAAATGAAAACTGCCCGACAGACCTTAAAGCTTTAGCTTCCTTCAGTAAATGAAATGAAAATATGCTTTAGAGTACAACCCAAACAATAGATGAATTGGTTATAAAGAAAAGAACATCTTTCTTAATCTCTTCGAAGTTCAAAGACCCATGTGAGTTGGAGCATCCAGTACTGCAAGCCCCACCAAGATAATAAGAGCCAAAAGTAAAATAAAGACGAAACTACACTATTGGTCCACGAAGTTTACCCTATGAGCACAATTGGTTCTGCAAGTTTGAAGTGAGCACAATTAGTCTCTTAAGTTTTAAAACTGAGTTGTATTAGTCATTTTACTAATTGCTGTTAACAATGTTACGTGGCTAACAAAACAATGACTTAACATTTTTTTAAATGATGTGGCATGTTTTTAATTAAAAATTAAAAAAAAAAAAAAAGTTTCCATGAACAATGAAATTGAAAAATCATGTTGACTGGATTAAAAACAAATCTAATATTTGTTTAACAAAGGCAGGCGGAGATAGTAGTAACACATGTTTTAAAATCATATGAACTGTTAAATACTTTTTTTTTTAAAAGCATTTAGGGTGTTCTAGATAGTAGAAACACAGATTTAAAATCTTTTAGCATCACCAACAACAATAAAAATAATTTTAACAAAGAGTTGCCGCAAAATAATTTTTTGACATCAATCAAATAGTTGTCGCATACCCAAGGGTGTCCAAGAGACTGATTAACTTGACCCACCCAAGGGATCCAATCGGATTCAAACCAGACTCGATCAAATTCGATGGCTGTGGAGGTCGATGACAAGTCTCTGCCTTCAAAACCCAACTCTAGCGGGTTGATCAATGATGACCCAAGTACAATCTGCCTAGATCTACCAGATTCAATGTGATCTAATCTAAACTAGAGCTCACCAGATCTTCTCCATTATTCGTCTCTTTCTACCAAGATCTCACCCGATTGTGCCATTTTCTGTTGTTATCTCACTGGGTCTTTAGAGTTTCTGGATTCTCCTATTTCTCCCGAATCTGATCGCCACCTAGTGATTATCCAATCTGTTCAGTCTGATCTCCTTAATGGTTGGCGACAGGTATGGTTCTTCTCAGCCTGCTCTGATTGCGATGGAAACTCCATTTGAGTTCTTGTGGCTGTCAATCTTTCGCTTCCCCTTATCTCTCTCTGTCATGCCTTTGTTAAACAAATATCATATTTGTTTTTAATCCAATCAATATGATTTTTCAATTTCATCTACCGTGGAAATTTTTTTTTTTTTTTTTTAACTAAAAACATGCTGCATCGTTTAAAAAAATGCCAAATTATTATTCTATTAACCACATAAGTAACGCCATTAACAGCAGTGACTAACCAATACAACTTAATCTTAAAACTTAAGAGACTAATTGTACTCGCTTCAAATTTAAAGGACCAATTGCACTCATAAAGTAAACTTCGCGAACCAATAGTGTAGTTTTGCCTAAAATAAAATAGAAAAATTTTGGAGTGATTTACACCCTTTGAATTCGCTTTGGGGTACTACTACACTCACCCTGGAAAGTTTTATTCACGCATACTAAAGAATGCCTTATCAGTTATCTCTCAATATGGAATTGAAGAGCCTGTAAAAGTTGCTACTCAGAAGAATCAGACCTCATTTCCGTCAATCACCAAAAAGTTTCTACTCACTCAAACCCGTTCAACTCTCTCTGTGGAAGTTTCTCACAGACAGCAACATCGATCTTGTCATTGGATCTGTTTCTCTACGAGATAAGCCGCCGTCAACACAGCCCAGTCACGACTACTATCTCTGGTCCGCAACCACAGGTATGTCGTATGCTACCAGTGCCACACTGTTTGTGGGTTTGAGAATCACCATGGCTACCTCTTCATCGCATCGTTCGTGGGTTTAAGATCATCACCGCGCAGCAAAAGCAAACCTTCAACGGCAACGAGATGGACCTACCTAGCTTCGTTCTATAGATGCGGCTACAGAAGTACATGTGTTGCCTCAATTGCAATATTTGCAACAAGCACAATCCAAGTGCACGTGAAGATGGAGTTAATTAAGGACACGCGGCCCATCAAACAAAACACTTGGATTGGGCGGGCCGCCCATGTCTAAATGAGCAAACCACTTCACCAAGGACTTGGGCTTTAGGCTTAACCAAGTCATTCTCCAAGTGGGGGCCATCATTCCAAAGTTCTATTATGTTTTAATTTTTTTTTTTTAAATTGCTCTTTACTGTGTTACAAGGTGCCAAAATACATACATATTTTTTCAAAAAAAAAATTGCCAAAAATATAGTTTGTTTTGTCAATGGTGTAATTCTATGCAAAGAATTGACACAAAATCCTATTTACTCAACAGTTTTGTTATGCCAACCAGATATAGTGTCATATTTGTGACACAAGATCATGTCTTGTCAATCGAGCAGCATAGGTGCCACACTAAATTATACGTTCAAGACCTTTCAAATTCAAGCTTTTACCTTTAGTTTGAGAGGGTGTTAGATATATTATGGCCTAAGTGACTCAAATCAATCGTAGGTCAATGTACTTGTAAAACAAGCATATTAACCTTAGGTTAGTCTATGATTAGCCTATGGATAGACATATATTCTCTAATATATAAATCATGCATTGGGTTCATTGTAACATAAGTGCTTAATATAATATAATATGTAGTCGTTAAGAGCTTTCTCATTGTGGACACAAGTCGTTAGGCTGAACCACAAAAAACTTTGTGTGTGTGCTTTCTCTATCATGCTTCCACTTATCATTCAATCATCTCACAAAATCACACAACAACTTTCACAATAATGTTTTTCAAAAAGATAAGAGAAATGAGAGAGATTGTGAAGTAGATAGAAATAACTCTACTTCTACCACCACTCATACTCACACGCACAAACACACTTTTGAGCTGTTGTATCTACTTCAAACTAGAGCAATAAATATAGAATGTGCATTTGATAGAACTACTTGTTGGGAGTTGGAAGTTGGTTCCTTCTTGCTTCACCCTTTGGGATTTATAATGGATTAAGAAAGCTTTTATTATCTGTCTCTCTAAAAGGGTCATCTCTCTAAAAGGGTTTAGGGTTTTGCATGATGGATTTTTTAGGATTAAAAATGGCAACCTTGAGTTTTTTTCTTGGTTGGGTAATAGGATTGATTATTTTACTAGTCTAGAAAAATACATATTTTAAAGAGCCCTTTAGGATTTTTTACCATCTTCTCTATCAAATAAAAATTTACAAAAATATACTTAAATTTCCTACATCATCATAAAAGATCAAATTACCCAAATAAAATAATTAAATTTAAGTTTGAATATAATCAATGACAGAAAAAATTATTTAATTATGAACCCCTTAGTCTTGATATCTAAATATCTAAATATTTTTGTTGAAAATACTGTAGATAAAAAGTAAGAGTTAAATAAAATAAGTAAGTGACTCACACCACATGAGACCCAAAAATAGTAGGAAAAAAAAAAAAAAAAAAAAAAGCAATAACCTAGCTTATAAGTGCATCCCAAATGGGCACTAAAGTGTATTAGGCATTCTTTAATGGATAATGTTTGGCTACAAACTTAGTTGTAGTTTAATGTTACAACTTAATTTTAAAAAATTACATTGTTAAATATTTTGAAAATTTAACCGTTAATCGTTGGATTGCATGATTTTTATGCTTTAATCGTTGGATTGATAACATAACTATTGATCTTTGATCCTTTGAAAATTTTGAAAGCACGGAGGATATAAGAAAAAAAAATGTAATCTAATAGTAAATTTGTCAAAATTCACATTCAATAAAAAGATAATAAATGAAATTATGGCCTTAAACTATAACAAAATTTGTAGCCAAACTTTGCCCTTTTTTTAATTTGTGTTTCCTTCTACACTATTCTACATCAAAGACTTATCCATAAACACGGATAAGATCTCCTTCAAATATTCTAATTCCTTATGAATTTAATTAAGGAGCCTCCATCTAACTAGAACAAAATTTTAACCTTGGATTGACATCATAGTGTTCACATTTGGACGGTTCCACTATGACATCCCAACAAAGCTTTTGAGGGGTTCGAGCATATGGTTTTGTCTTTCAAAATTCAAATACTCTTTTTTTTTTTTTTTTTTTTGAGAGCTATGGATTAGATGTGTGCTTTTCATAGTGATGTCCTCCATTTTCTTTTCTCTGTTTTTTCTCCTTGAATGATTACTAATTTGTAATCTTTAGGAGATTGTCTAGTACACTTTCTGTGTGCTAGATTGTCCCATTTTAGAGCACCCACACAGTAGATGTGGGATATGTGCCAAATGCTAAATATTTGGCACATATCCCACACCAAATCCAATTTGAGCCCATTTAGCAGATGTAGGATTTGGTATATTTTTTGCAACATTGAACAGTACCATGACAAATTTGCCACGGTACGGAACGCGTGTGGCATATTATTTATTCTTTGTTTATTCCTCCTTATCTCTCATATCTCTTTCATCTTCTCCTTCAGGAATTCCTCACCGCCTCCATCTCCACTCTCTCACATATCTCTTTGTTCTTCTTCTTCAGCCCGATCTACATATGTGCCTCCATCTCCACTCTCCCACACTCTTTCTTCTTCCCTTTCCTCTTTTGCTCTATTCTCTTCCCATTCATGAATATGAGCCACCACCGATTTCCTCTCTACCATCACTGATCTAATTTGTCCCTTCACCGGTTTTTTTTCCCCCTTTTGCTCAATAAAAACCTAGTCTTGAATTCTTTACTATTTTCCTTGTTATTTGGGAAATTAATCTTTATGTTTTTGGACACAGAAGACAGAATTCAAAAGGGGAGCTAAAATTTAGAGAAATTGGGTGTTTGCTACAAATTAAATGGAAGTTAGGCTTTTTGTTTAATTATTGATCTTTGCATATGGAACTACGGCTTTATGTACAGTGAAGAAAGTAGTATTGTTCATTCATTTTTTTAGTTGTAATTGTTCTTACTTTTTGCTTTGGTTAGGGAAAGTGAATAATTTCAGGTAAATTAAATGGAAGTTAGGCTTTTCTTTACTTGTTAATCCTTTTTGCTTTTGTATATATTGGAAGGAGCCTCAGCTTTACACTCCAATTCAAACTCTGTGTCTTTTGAAGTAAGGGTAGTGTACAACGAAGAGAGCATTGATTTTAATGGCCTTAACCATTTGTTTGTCTTTTTTGTACTCTCTATCTGTTCAACTATGTATTAAGGGTCATGCAAATGTGAGTCTTGTCAATTCAAGGTCTAAACTGGCCAAAATATGACAGTTGAATTAAGAGGATTGTTTGAAAATGTTACCATTAGAATTGATGATATTTGAAAATATGACTTTCGTAGGAACAAATATAAAGAAAGAATAAAATAAGAATTAAAAAGAATTAAGAAATAATATTTAAATGAAGTGGTAAAAATATAGAACATCTGATAAATAGGATATTTGTAAAATGATGTGGTAAAATAATAAATTAGGCTTTTGATGTGACAAAATGACATAATTTTTGCAATGGCTGCTACGGATTAGTGAAATTTCTATAACTTTACCCCAAAAAAGACACTGCATATAACTGAAAAATCAGAAAATTTATGACTGTACCATGCACAAGCAGCTTATATTGATTCCACGTTTTAACATAACCTTCCAAGAGACACGGAAAGAGAACATTAGTTGAATTTGTCACATATATTCAGCAAAGCAGCAAAAAAAAAAAAATTTATTGACTACAACAATTAGTATAAAAAACATTTACAATTATAATGCAATGATCTGGCATTTTTTTTTTTTTTTTTTTGAGAAACAGGATAAATTTGTTAAAAAAAAATTTTAGCATTTTTATTATACTTTCATTTTGATCCTTAACAATACAATTAAATTAAATAAATCATTTGATTTTTTTTTTCTTTTAGGCCCTTTTGAAGTCGGTGTGATATACATGATACAATCTCTATCAAAAGTGAATATATACCAAGAGTTAAGCATCCACTAGTGTAAGCCCCACCAAGATTTGCTTGTTCATATCATTCCAAACAAACTTTTCAATGAAGAGTACTAGTGTGTTTCATGCCTGCAATGCAAATCATGCAAAAGTAAAATAAAACAGCAAAAGTAAATATATATATATATATATATATATATATATGAAACACCTGCAATGCAAATCATGCAAAAGTAAAATAAAACAGCAAAAGTAAATATATATATATATATATATAAAACAACGTAAAGTGTAAAAAGGTTCGCAACACTACTGCTACTACAATACGTACTCCTAAAAAGGTCTTCCTCTCATCTAGAAAACAAATAAATTAATTAAAGGAAGGTTCGGTTAATGTGTGCGCTTAGGGCACACATTAAGCTATCTGTCTTTTGAAATATTTTTTCGAAAATTGAAAAAATAGTCAACAACTTTTTCAATTTCCGAAAAAATATTTCCAAAAATGATTAATTATTGTGTACCCTTACGGCACACATTAGCAAAATCTATTAAAGAATGCCTATCTTTCAAGATAAAGCTAAAGAGTTTCAAGCCAAACGAAAAACAATAAGCTAAATATAGTTCTAACTTAACGAAGCCATGACGAATCAGGGAAAGATAAATCTAGAACCCATTAGAAATTTGAGACATTCTTAGAAAAATATTTTATTTCAATCTACTGAAAAAAAGTCTAAAAAAATACATATTTTTAAGAATCCTTTAGGATTTTTTACCATCTTCTCTGAAAATAAAAAATTACAAAAATATACTTAAATTTCCTACAACATCATAAAAGACCAAGTTACCCAAATAAAATAACTAAATTTTAAGTCTGAAAATAATCAATAATGGACAAAAAAAAAATTTAATTACGTGCCCCTCCGTCTTGACATCTAAATATCCAGCTTCTCAAGATAATTATGCAAGATACTTAGTTACTTACTACGTCAGAGGCTTATCCCTAAACATCGATATGATCCCCCGTTGGGGCAACCACAAGAAAAATGAAAATAATACAAGATAAATTGAATAATAAAAATTATGAATAATATTTTTTTAGAAGAAATTACACAATACTATTTGGACACTCCCTCTCTTCACTTTCTCCAAGTGCACGTATCTGACCTAATATATCTACTCCAATACCTTTCAGCCTGTTAATCTATGTACTTAAAAAATAATAAAGTCTCTCTCATTTTTCAATATAAGATTACACATTTAATTAACTTTTTTATCTTCCATATTAACTCTAGCCCCCAAATCTTTAAATTTAAGTTGTCAATTTTAGCTAAGGGCCTTGTAATTGAATTATCACTTCCTCATGCACAAAGTGATTGGGAGTACTGTAGACAGGAAATGGTTTGAATTGCGAGATTAATAGCATATATATTTTAATTATCTCTCAAAAAAAAAAGTTGTCAATTTTATTCATTTTAATTATTTAATATTAAAATGCTACAACACCTCCTTTAAATATTATAATTCCTTAAGAATTTAAGTAACCCCATATAAGTAGAACAAGATTTAGCCTTACTATGTTTATGTCTTATGTAAAAAGAGAAATTCGATTGACATCATAGTGTTCATATTTCATATTTGGATGGTAATCCACTGTTAAGTAACCCCATCTAACTAGAACAAGATTTAGCCTTACTATGTTTATGTCTTACGTAAAAAAAGAAATTCGATTGACATCATATAATTAGTGTTCATATTTCAAATTTGGATGGTTCAACTGACACAAATAAAGCCTCTTGGCCCTCCTCGCATTAAATACCTCAAAAAAATGACATCAAATAAATACCTGAGCCAGTGGGACCCATCAGCAATACATTGCTCTTCTCCAACTCAACAGAATCATTGTCCTCATTTTCAACTTCATTAATTAGTACCCCATTCAATGCCTGACCTGGTATTCAGATGCACGAATTCAGTAAATAAAGCAGCAGCATTTGATGTACATTCATCTAACTATTACTATCATCGAAAATTGAAAAAACAGCAACTGGTTTGTGCCTGTTCAGTACAACTTATTTTTCAATATTTTTTTTAATATTGAGGTTGTTTGAAAAAACTGTACCTAAAGCTGTGGTTTGAAAAAGTGCAGTTTGAAATAACTATAGATGTGGTAAAACGGATCAAATTTTTTTAACTTGATCTAATTCGATCTAAAAAAATAAGTGATTTGAACTTGAATTTTTTGACCCGAAGTAAAAACAAGTTGACCCATTACCAGACTCAAGTTTTTTGCGAGTCAGCCCAATCCAACCCGCGACTCGACCCAAACCCAAACTATTTTTAAATTTTTTTTTTGTAAAAAAAATAAAAAATTAAGACAATATTTGTTTAATTGTTTATTGTAAGTTTTAAGGAAACAATTGAGACATTTACATAACTGTATGTAAATTAATTGAAAGATGAATGGTTGAGCATTCTGTAATGAGTAAAGATTTTTAGATATCAAATAACAAAGTACGTGCTAAGATAATCTTATTACAATAGAGTTAAAAATGTAGATTTAAAATTGAGAAACATTCACAAGTGTGAAAATAGTGAAGCTCAAGTATCAAATTAACATAAATTATGAATGCTTAGACCTATTTTTTAACAATTTAAAAGAAATTATAATATTTCTTAGAGTGTGTGTTGCTTAACAATGATATGATATTCATAAAAGAGACCATGTATAAATAAGTAAACAATCAAATTTTAATGTATATCTCAAATTGAAATGGAGTGCCAACCACAATTGATAATATGTTATAAGATTAATTTTCAAGATTGTAAATTTCTTATATGTTTTTATTTTTTGCCAAATGAGTTATCCAATAAGTCATTTGAAATTTTGTTTTATATTTTGGGATGTTGATATTGTATAGAAATAAAACTTGTGCATTTGTTTTACTTATTTTTGTGTTATTTTTTTTTAGATAGCAATGTTAGGATTTGTATAATTTTAAAATTATTGAATAAGTATTAATAAGTTTAACTGAGTTCATTCTTGATGTAAGTGGTGAATTCAAAGTAATATATTTTACATCAAGTAATTTGTTGCATGACTTTCCAAATGGCAAATACATGTTATTTTCTTTAAAAAAATATATATATATATATATATATTCATGTGAAAAATACGGTCAACCTGACCCGACCCACAACCCGATTGACCCGAACTCGTTTTTAACCCGCTTAAAATGACTCGTCTTTTATCCGCAACCCATTTGACTCGCAAACCAATTGATCCGACCCAACCCGACCCGCCCGTTTTTCTATGTCTAATTACAAGACAGACCCCTCAAGCAAAACTAAAAGCCACTAGTATAAACCCCTAAAAGATTGTAAAGATCAAAAGCTAACTCAATGCAAAAACAATAAGGACTAACTTCTTATGAAGGGAAGCATCATATATCCTTTTGTAGTGGTTGTAAACAGCCTCTAAAAGCACCTATCACATAAACATACTATGGAACAACTAAATTTTGAGTTCGAAATAAAGTTAAACAAGTAAAATAGTTTCACAAATGCGAATTTGTATTGATAAATATGTGGTATAATTCTCCGTGTTACAAAAAAGTGATCCTCTGATTCGATCTCCTTGAAAGACTTGTTGCTTGGAATTTTAATAATGTAATTTTGATTCAAACACTACTTCAATTTGGCTGAAGGATGGATCGAAAACCCTTAAAACAGAATTACAATGAATCTCTAGCTATGAGCTTGCTAGAAATCCTTTGTTCTTTGTGTTCTTCATCTTCGAAGGTTTGTGGTGGAAGTTCTTTGAGGCTTTAGAGACTTGAATCCATAGAGCATCACTAATTTGTGGTTTCTTGAACTTTTTGGAGGCTTTCGAGCTTGATTCCAGTGAACTTTGAAATCTAGGAAGATGATTTCTCTTCGAATATTCTTCGTATTCGAAGGTTTGTGGCGGAAGTTCTTCGGGGCTTTGAAGGCTTGAATTCGTAGAGCTTCACCAATTTGTAATTTCTTGAAGTTTCTGGATGCTTTTAGCTTGATTCTAGTGACCTTTGAGATCTAGGTAAGTAGTTTGAATGATTTTGCTTCAAATGTTCTTAATATTCGAGGTTGAAATTCTTGAAGTTCTTGGAAGCTTTAGGGCTTGATTCCAGCAAAGCTTCTATACTTTTGAATCTTCTTTGATGCAACTTATGGCATGGATCTCTTGGTCTGTGTGTTCCAAGATCTCTCCCAAGGTGTCTTGGTGTGTAGAAATGCCTTAAGAAGGCTTCTATTTATAGGAGTTTGAAGGTAGGTGAGCGACACGTGGCACAACTTGATTGGTGACACGTGTCACAGTTTGATTAGAGGAGCTTTAACACTTTTTCTCCAAGACACATGGCATCTTTTGATTGGCCAAAATGCTTTGATTTTCAAAGTGACACATGTCAGCACCTGATTAGACTGCCTGTGTCATCGCTTACATGCACCAAGCTGCTTATGTCATCACTTACACGCGCTGATAAGTGATTTGTTAAGGACATATTTTTATATAATTAGCATATCCTTTGATAAAACGCACTTTACTTGTATTTGGGTAAATCTAAGAAGGTTCAAGATGATCATTACAAGTGGTTAAATTGAAGATGTGCGCACCCAGAACGAGATTAATGGGCTGACTCACTCGTGGGCTCACAATCTATTTGTCAGGCTTTGGATTTCCTACTTTGGTCGATTCTAGCTTAGAAACCTAACACTATTTCTTCAACCTTTGTATTCTTGCTCCCAACTCTAAGCTTCCTCCAGAATCTTTCAACAACCTTCTCCCTTCCTTTGTTTCTTATATTTATAGCCCAAAAGTTGGTGGGGGGTTATGATTACTTTCATTGTTAGTAGGAGAGGGGGTCCAATGTCGTTAACCTTAAGTAGGAGTTTAGTTGGGAGTGGGGTGTGGTAGGAGGGGCATTGGAACTGGTTCCCCCTTCAGTATAAATGCTTGGCAGCGATATTTCCCAAGACACTACGGGCACCCGAAAATCAACACCCCGAGCAATTGTCTTCTTGCCCAGGAAGTGGTTTACCGAGTAAGGCCTAGGTGGTGAAGCTAGGTGTGTGCCAACTAAGATTATTTACTCATTAAGCTTTGAGACAGCATGAGACCTGAGCTTGTAGCTATTTTGGGCTCGGGCTTGGGCCTTAGGTAGAAAGGGTTTGATGTCATAGGCCACACTGTAAAGTCAAAGCCCAAGTCCCGAGTGGGTCTGGGTGTCTCGATGCCGTACATTAGCCCCTCTTTGATTCGTGCTCGACTCTCAGGGACGAATCAAGGAATCCAAGAGACAACAGCTACCCGAGAAGCTTTATGGGTGGGTATTGGAAAGTTCAGAAACTCATTAATGCGCTCTCAAAAGGCGTGTTGTACCTAGCCGTCTGGCTCAGCTGTCATCATTACCTTTTGGTTCATGAACCGAGGCAGCACGCGTGTCAGTTACCATAGGTATTCGTAAGGTTTTCTACCTCATTATTGTTAATTAAGACTCATTATTGTTAACTAAGTGTCACTCACTCCTTCTTGGCTCCTATAAATAGTTTATCCCAAATCATTCCTTCACTTTTTCACTCTCCACTCTTTTAGTTTTCTCTCTACCGTGCATTCATCTGCATGCTTATCCTTCAGTCTAGAATCTCTCCCTTTTCTAAAGCCCAAGGTAAGTTCTCTACCTCTTTACTTTATTTCAATCTCTTCTTTCAGTTTTTAGAGTTTAAGATGGGGTACACCTTCCTTCTAAACACTAAGGCATCCTTAGCCACTTTCAGGCAAGGTTTTAACATCCTTGATGATGTGGATGTGGCGTACTGCCACAAGAGCAAAATTGCTCTCCACAGAGGGGTCAATACTACTTTTTTCCCTTTAATGGCAATTCTAGAGGGTGGGATTAGATTTCCCGTGGACCCTCTCTTACTTAATACTCTTAGGTATTATGGGCTATGTCCCGACCAACTTCCCCCCAACTTTTACTAGGTAGTTAGTTGTGTAAGTATGTTGAATTAGATGTTCGGTTTGTAGTTAGACCATCACGATATAAACCACATGTACAGTTTATGTGGGAATAAGAAAACCAACTATTAATTTAAAGTTAAAGATACGAGGGTACAGCTGATTTCCTGCCTACTCAATTCAAATAGGAATTTTGCCGGGGAGTTCGTCCAGGTGCATAGCAATTAGTTTGCCAATGAAATTCCTTGCTCCCTCTCACAGCGCGAAGTGGATTCGTACCAATCACTAACTTGCTTTTATTTATTTTTTATTATATATATATATATATATATTCATAATTGTTTCGCTTATCTGGATACTAACTCATAGAATTTCTTATTGCAGACGGTAGAGTGTTTACCCTGGATCTTAGGGTAGTGCATGTAAGGAATTTGAACTTTGTGCTCAGGTCCAAAATTTTTGTTCATTGGGACTGACAGCTCTAAACGTCCTATTTAATTCTTGGTGTTGATCCCATGTATTCTACTTGGCAAGCCTTTAGCCAAGCTTTACTAGTTGATAGCCCCTCTTATCCTACATCAACGTACGACATGCAAACTTCCTTCCCCCGAGATTCACAGTAGGCGAGGCTCGTGACATTGGTCCACAGTACATCTGTTCTGATGAACTTGAACCGGTGTGGGATGAGTCAGCTGAGCATGTGTCTCAGCGCCACCGAGAACAGGCACACGAGCCCGTTCAGCCCGAAGCCCCCGTTCAACTCGAGGCCCCTGTTGAACCTGAGGCTCCCGTCGAACGTGAAGCTCCCATTCAGGAAGCCAAGGAAGCAACTGCCGAATCTATTAGCTCCTCTGAAATCGAATTTGATCAAGGAGAAGATACAGTGACATGAAGGGCAATGATGATTAATCGTTTTATGTCCGGAGCCATACCAGCCGCGCAGTAGCAACTGCCTCAAGGACGCGATCAAACTTCCCCTCCTCTTCCTCCTGCTCTTGGCCGATCTTGAAAGAGGCAACGTACTGCCGAGCAGACCCCCATCAACTTGAGTGATGCACCCATTAGGACCCTTCCCCAGCCATCAGGAGGCATCGTCATCCTAGAGCCAACGGCTCATACCGAGACAAACATGGCATCCTTTTCTTGAGCTGCGTCAGAGTGGCAGCTTACATTCCAGTTGGACGGCAAGCCTCTTCCTGCGAATGCGAGTGTACGGGTGTGGGAAAAAGGTGAGGGGGGTCACGTTGCCCAAACTTTGGCGCACAACCTCCTTCTACCCAATGATGTGCATGCTTTTGAGGAGGGCACAGATGAGTCCATGGGAAGGAGATTGCAGTGGCATACTATTACGATAGCTTAATTAATCATTTTTATTCTTTATATATATATTTTTATTTTACTACTGACTTCTACGCACATTCTTTCTATTTTCGTACTTATCATTGTTGCTTTATCAGGCTGCTCAACTAGCATATATACTCAATGGACGGTTGAAGGAGCTTGACAAGGATGCCGGTCGGAAGAAGGCCCTTAAGGATGTGGCTGAGGCGACCGCGAAAGAGAAAACCAAGGCTGCCACAACTGCGAAGAAGAAGGCCGCCGCATCTGAGAAGGCCAGGGCGACTGCGGAAAAGAGATCTTCGAAGCTAGAGGTCAACCTGGGGGAGACCAAGCTAAAATTAGCAGAGGCTACGAATATAAATACTACACGAGTCGAGGAGTTGGCTGGCTTAAGGGCAGCTCTGGAGGCATGCAAAAACAAATGGTATAACGAGGGATTTGTTGATGCGGAGAACTCTGCAGAGCCTGTCATCCTGGAAGCTCAGAAGCTAGCTTTCAGGTAAGGTTGGATGGCTGCCCTGCAAGCCTTAGGGGTTCTCGAGGACTTCGCTCTGAGAGATCCCAATCAGATCCCCTTCCCGAACCCTACTCCAGCCATGCAGAACCCTTTAGCGCCTATTGATGAAGAAGAAACGACAAGTGTGAGGGAGCTGGTGGAGCAAATTGACTCCCACGTGGAGTTGGTGAACGTCGAAGTTTCTAGTAACCCCCGTGTTGGTGACCAGTCTAGCGAAGAACTCCAGTTTTAGCCTTTCCTAACAAATCTGTAGCCATTCGAGACCGGTGCTCAAACGCAGCCTGTAGACCTTTCAGTATAATTCTTGAACAAGATTCATTCTATTTACTTTTACTCTTCAAGAAATTTTTTTTTTTTTTTTTTTTTTTTTTTTTTGGTAAGCTTGCCTACGTCATCGGGTTGTGGTCACTAAACAATTATTCTTCCTAGGTTTGACTTTTTGCTATTTGCCGTGTTACGATGACAAAACATTGGTTTAGTTTTTATACATTTGTTTTAATTATGTTTATGAATGTTTGTTATTATTTTTCCTACTGTGCTCTTTGACTATTTTATGCACATGTTCTAGATGGTCGAGTAACTTAATCCCGGTTCGTCATAAGACGGATATTAGGTTACCCTGGACGGGGTCACCTGTATCTAGAAAGAATTGACTCCTCGGTGGTAAGAACAAAACTTGATATGTGTTGATCCTCTTGTACTTAGATGAATTCTAAGAATAGGCTTCCTCCGATTTGGTGATGAGGATTGAACCTAGGATAGGTTTTTGTTTTCGAGAGAGTTCACGGTTTCTTCCTGCTCGGTGATAAGAATTGAGCCGAAAGTAGGTTCCTGCCCTTAGAGAATTTTTAGCATTCGGTTTCCACCTGCTCGATGATAATAATCAAATCGAGAAGCAGGCTTCTGTCCTTTGAAAATTTTTAGAGTAATGTTTCCACCTGCTTGGTGATAATGATCGAACCAAAGAGCAGGCTTTTGACCTTAGAAAAATTTTGGTGTAAGGTTTCCACCTGCTCGGTGAGCAGGCTTTTGACCTTAGAAAAATTTTGGTGTAAGGTTTCCACCTGCTCGGTGATAATGATCGAACCGAGGAGCAGGCTTCTGACCTTAGAAAACTTTTAGTGTAAGGTTTCCACCTGCGAGGTGATAATGATCGAACCGAGAAGTAGGCTTTTGACCTTAGCATGAAATACGTTGCCTTGGTCTTCATGTTCCCACCCTTTTTTTTGTATTCGTTGACCGATGCTAGCAAATCAATAATCAAATTAAATGCACCTGCATGGGTAAATACCACCATATTCAATAGTAAAACATGTATACACGATTACATTCAATTTACACCCTAGTGTATAACCGATCAATGATAAAACTTCTTAAGATTATGGACATTCCATGGCCGAGGCAGTGGTCTCTCGTCTAGGTCCTCCAAATAGTATACTCCAGTGCCTGCGATGGCAGTAACTCTGTAAGGCCCTTCCCAAGTCTGGGCTAACTTCCCGGCATTTGTATCTCGCATATTCTCCACGGCTTTCCTCAGTACTAAATCTTCAGCACCAAATTCCCTCGTCCTTACATCTCAGTTATAAAATCAGGCAAGTTTTTGCTGATACTTAGCTAATCGTATAGTTGCCACTTCTCGGCACTCTTCCAACCAATTCAAATGTTCTACCATTAGCTCATTGTTTTGGGCAGGGTCAAATCCTACAACTCGTGCACTGCATAGGTTCACCTCGGTTGGTATCACGGCTCTTACCCTATACGTTAAGGAAAATGGAGTCTCCCCTATGGACGCCCTACGGGTTGTTTGATATGCCCACAAAACGTTAGCTCCTCAACCTACCTACCTTTTGCACTGTCCAATCTTTTCTTCAACCCGTTCAGGATTACCTTGTTGGTGAATTCAGCTTGACCATTGCTTTATGGATACACTGGAGTGGAATACCTATTTTTGACACCAAGATCACTACAAAACGCATGAAAAGACTTACTATCAAATTGCAGCCCATTATTGGATATCAGAGAGTCCGACATCCCAAATCTTGTGACTATGTTTTTCCACATAAACTTCTTAACGTTCACATCCTGGATATTAATCGAGGCGCCTCTTCTATCATTGATGACGCTAACGTAGCTAGGGAGTCAGTGTGTCTGTTCTGCGCCTAGCCCACTTGGGCCACCTTCGCTGTACCAAACTTATTCATGATTTGCCTTACCACTTGCACGTATGCTTTCATCTGGGAATCTCAGGCTTCAAAGTTTCCCTCAACTTGGTTAACAACCAGCCGAGAATCTGAGTATATCTCCACATCTCGGGCTCCTATTCCCAAAACAGCTCTTAATCCGACGAGTAAGGCCTCGTACTGGGCTTCATTATTAGAGGCCCTAAACCTCAGCCTAAAAGAATGCTTAAATCGTATTCCTTCAGGGGTAATAATGAAGATTCCAACACCGGCCCCTAGGGCATTTGATGCTCTGTCTACAAACACCTTCCATGGGCAACACTCCACTTGATAAACCATCCCCCCTTTGTTCTTAGGAGAAAATTCCGCAACTAAATCAGAAAGAAGTTGACCCTTCACTGAATTCCGTGGCTTGTACCTTATATCAAAAGACCCTAGCCAAGTCGCCCACTTGGCTATCCGGCCCGTAAAGTTAGATCTCTTCAATAACGACTGTAAAGGATACTTGGTCAGAATATAGATAGTATAGGCTTGAAAGTAGTGAGACAGTTTCCTCGTAGCATGCACTAGTGCCAACACCAGCTTTTCCAAAGGTAAGTACCTTGTCTCAGCATCAACCATGGTCTTGCTAACATAGTAGACAGGTCGCTGCATCCCTTGATCCCTTAAAAGCACGGTGCTCACAGCATGATCAGATACCGAAAGGTACATAAATAAGTCCTCCCCAGGATCCAAGGCTGCTAACATGGACGCCCGCATAAGATATTCCTTCAAATCCTAGAAAGCCCTTTCACACTCCTCATCCCATCAAAACCCCCTCCATTTCTTCAAAAGTTAGTAGAATGGACAGCAGCGATCTGCAAACTTAGAAATGAACCGATTAAGGGCAGTTAACATTTCGGTCAAGATCCGTACCTCCTTTGGATTGCTTGGCGGCTTAAGGCGCTGCACATCGTCAATCTGATCAGGGTTGACCTCTATCCCACAGCTGGTGATCAGATAGCCTAGGAACTTATCAGCCCTCACCCCGAAGGAACACTTGTCCGTGTATAGGCGCAGCTTGTGTTGTCGAAGCACTTCAAACACCCCCCAAAGATCCTTTATATGTCGTGCCTCCTATTTACTTTTCACCACCATGTCTTCAATGTACACCTCAACCGTTCACCCGATCTTGTCCCGAAACATTCTAGTCATCATTCATTGATATGTTGCCTTGGCGTTCTTCGACCCAAAGGGCATCACGGTGTAATGATAATTTGCGTCCAATGAGATAAATGTTGTCTTTTCCTGGTTCTCGGCTGCTAAGGCGATCTGATGATAACCCTGAAAGGCATCCAGAAAACTCATCCTCGAGTGCCCATAGGTAGCATCTACCAATTGATCTATCTTTGGCATAGGGAATGGGTCCTTTTGGCATGCTCGGTTCAAATCCGTGAAATCTACACAAACTCTCCATTTTCCACTCTTCTTTTTAACCACCACGGTATTTGCCAGCCATTCAAGGAAGAAGATTTCCCTTATCGCCCGGCCTCCTTTAACTTCCTGACCTCCTACCTTACTGCCTCCATGTGTTCCTTGGCCGACCTTCTCGCCTCTGCTTCTTCAGAGGAAACGACGGGTCTACGTTAAGCTTGTGAATGATGAACTCGGGATCAACCCCGGGCACCTCATATGGGCTCCATGCGAACACATCTATGTTATGTATCAGAAATAGCAACGTTTCTACCTTGTCCTCGTCCTCCATACTCACCTATACCTGAAAATACCGATCAACATCCGACAGTATCTTTAATTAATTCCTCAGTACAACTAGCCTCTATTCCCTCTCGGGGATCTTGTAATTGCTATGAAGGGGCTTCCTTGGCGGTTTCTTTCTCCTTATCCTGCTTATTCTTCCAGCTAATCGTGGCCAGTAGGCATTGCCTAGCTGCTTGCTGGCTTCCCCTCACTACGGTAACGCCCTGCTCAATGGGGAATTTAACCTTCACATGTAAGGTGGATAGAACAACCCCCATTGCGTGAATCCATGGCCTACCCAAAATCGCCATGTATGAAGAAAACGAATTAACTACTATGAATGCCACCATCACCTCCTTACCTTCCATGTTCACGAGAAAGAAAATTTGACCCTCAAGAATCACTACCCTACCATCAAATCCGACCAACGGCGTATCATACTTTGACAAGTCCCGGTTGTTTAACCCGAGCCCTTTGAATAGGTCTGGATACATCACAGCAGCTCTACTCCCTTGGTCTATCATCATCCTTTTTACCAAGAAGCTACTTACCCGGGCCGTGCCTCCCAACATGTCGTCGTGTGATTGAATTGTTCCTTCTAAGTCATCTTCATCGAAAGCAAGAGTCTCCTGAGCAAGCTTCGTTCTCTTTTCTGGGGGTTGATTGTCTGGGGGATCTTCTACGGGCACAACAATCAATACCCCCCATTTTGGTCACAACCGTACCCCTTGGGGTGGCGTGGATCACTTCGATTACTCCCAATGGCGGTGGGAGAGGGTTTCTTCTCTGCTAAGCACCTTGCCCGGTGCCCCGGTCCCCGAGATCCACCACAAACTCCTTCAAATGTCCTACTTTCACCAACTGCCCTAGATGGTCTTTCAAAACCTGGCACTGCTCAGTGATATGCCCTTTATCTTTGTGATAGGTGCAGTACAGATTTTGTTTCTTCGAGAGGGATCACCCCCCATCTTGTTCAGCCACCTGAAGTACAATTCGTTCTTGATTTGGTTTATAATCCTATGCACTAGTTCCTTAAATGTCACGTTCACCTCCCCCAGCTGCCATTCTAGCTTCTGCATCCTTAAATCCTTCTGAGGCCTCGGCTGAAAACTGCTCTGCCGAGGACGATTCACCAATGGGGCCTTACCCTTACTCTGCAACCTATCATCCTCTAGGTGCTTGTACTTCTCAATACGTTTCATAAGCTGCCTCATATCCTCGGAAGGCTTTTTCGTTAATGACTCCCGTAGCTCGGAGTCCTTGGGCAGCCCCATCCTAAAAGTGCTCACTACAATCTTCTAGTTGCCCCCGCCGATCTCATTATAAATTTTCCAATACCTACTAACATAACTGTGAAGGGTTTCCCCAACCCCCATCTTCATAGATAGTAAAGCATCCACTGGCTGTGGCACCTGACTACAAGTCACAAACCGGACACCGAATTCTTAGATCAACTCGGCGAAATTGTGGTTAGAACCCTGCCGCAACCCATTAAACCATCTCAAAGCAGTGGGGCCGAGGCTTGAGGGAAATACCTTGCACATCAATACATCATTGTGAGAGTGCAGAGATATCATATGGATATAATGACTAATGTGCTCTACCAAGTCCATTTTCCCATCGTCGGTATTGAATGGTGGGTGTGTAAATCTGCTCGGCATTGGGGCTCGTTCAATGTCTTTTGAGAATGGCGACTGAGCAGCCCTACATAAGGTGCGGCTCATTGTATTCATGGCGGTATAATGGGGTCGCCGCTCCTCTAGGGAATCTGAACCCCAGTTTGCATATTCCCGTGAACATGGATGGTCTTGGCGTCGATGGGACTCCCGTGAATGTGAACGGTCTCGGCGTTAATGGGACTCCCATGAATGTCAATGGCCTTGGTGTCAATGGGACTCCCGTGAATGTGAGTGTTCTTGGCATCGACGGGAACCTAATTGGTTGGACCCCATCCCAAATCGATTTCCCCCAGTATCAAATCTCCTTTCTCGGTTATCTTGGTCCCTTCTCTGGTGCCTACCCCTTACCCCCAACTCCAAATCTCCCACCAGTCTGCGTAACTACTCCAGTTCCTCATCCCACTCATCAAATTGCCCGTGCCCCAAGGCACTTGATATTGTTTGTTGTGTTTGGTACAACCCTTCCTCAAGACCGGAATGCTCTTCCTTTTGTTCATGGTCCCTATCTTCACACCTCTTTTGCTTCCGTTCTTACAAAGTGAATCACTGAGAAGATCCCACTGAACCACTCTCGGTGTAACTCTCAGAACATCTTTCAGACATTTTCTCATATGAGTCCTAGCTGAACCACAGCTTTGTAAGAGATTCCCACAAACGGCACCAATTGTGTGTGCACCCAGAACGAGATTGACAGGCTGACTCACTCGTGGGCTCATAATCTATTTGTAATGTGGGTTTTGGATTTCCTACTTTGGGCGATTCTAGCTTAGAGACCTAACACTATTTCTTCAACCTTTGTATTCTTGCTCCCAACTCTAAGCTTCCTCCAAAATCCTTCAACAACCCTCTCCTTTTCTTTGTTTCTTACATTTATAGCCCAAAAGTTGGTGGGGGGTTATGATTACTTTTATTATTAGTGGGAGAGAAGGTCTAATGTCGTTAACCTTAAGTAGGAGTTTAGTTAGGAGTGGGGTGTAGTAGGAGTGGCATTGGAACTGATTCCCACTTCAGTATAGATGCTCAGCAGCGATATTTCCCCAGGCATTACTGGGCACCCGAAAATCAACTCCTTGAGCAATTGTCTTCTTGCCCGGGAAGTGATTTACCGAGTAAGGCCCAGGTGGCGAAGCTAGGTGCATACCAACTAAGATTATTTACCCATTGAGCTTTGAGGCAGCATAAGACCTGAGCTTGTAGCTATTTTGGGCTCGGACTTAAGCCTTAGGTAGAAAAGGTTTGATGTTATGGGCCACATTGTAGAGTTAAAGCCCAAGTCCCAAATGGGTCTGGGTATCTCGGTGCCATACAGAAGATATAAATATTACTCAAGAACTGCTCAAGAAAAGTGCAATCTGCAAGTCTCGATACCTCTTCGACAGAAGCTCGATCTGTCGAGATTCATTAAAGCTCGACACATGTCTCGATCTATCGAGTTTACGAGATTCAGACTATAGCCAGCAACGTTTTTATTCTAAAAGGTCATTTGTTTATGGGTTTGTATGATCCTTACAGGACTAGGAAAACCCAAGATTTGTGGGTTTGTATAATCCTTATTGGACTAGGAAAACCCAAGGTTTATGTAAACCTATTGGGAATAGGAGAGCCCATTAAGCTCCTATTTAAAGGAGGTGGAAAAAGAAAAACCCTAACCCTAAAGAGTTTCATAAGGTTTTCTTTTTGAAACCCTAGTTTCCTTCTACAGAAGAAAGAGTTCTTGTTGTGTTTCTTATATGCCTTTGGGTTCTGTAACCAAGCAAAGTTTATTGCACCAACATTAAAGATCTTATTTATGTGAAACTGCTGCAAATCAACTACAAGAATCAAAGGGTTGCTGTGGAGTTAGTCACATAGTTGGATTCGTGCAAAGGAGTAAGCAGCGTATTGGGATCCGCGCATCAAATTGGTTAGTTACGTATTGGGAGCCATGCATTAAAAGGAGAGATTGTCACTATAGAATAAGTCCAATTAAGTATTGGGGTAAGGGTTCAACTGTAGGTTGGTATAAGGTACTGGGATTCCTTTATTTGTAACTACTTGTTTTGATAATAGTAGATTCTCAGGAGTAGTAACCTTAAATTCACCTGGTGGGGTTTTGCCTCAATGGTTTTCTCCATTCGTAAACAAATCACCCGTGTCAAATTTAATTTTCATTGCATTTAGTTATTTGGTGATTTGTTTGTGCTACCACACTCCTTGCATGTAATTGAATCTAATTAATTTCACTTGGCTAAATTAATTGGTTAATTTATCACAAGGGGTCAATACATTCTTGACCTATCATGATTGGTTTTTGCATGCATTTTATGGCCCTATTTCAATGACATTTAGCAAATTTCTGTTGGTTTCTGAGTAGTGATAGCAAAAGCTAGTAGCAGTATATGGCGCTTTGTAGTTGGTCGTATTTTGTGAACTTGGTAGTATAATGTGTTAGCTTGTGATAGTTCAGGAATTTTCTCTCTCTACACATACATTTCAATAAAAACACTGACAATTATGTATTATATGGTCCATTAAAGTTTATTATGCATTCCATATACAATTCTAGCATTCTGCATTCTTTTTTTCTTTTCTTTTTTCAATTCTAGCATTCCTAAACCACATAAATATAAAGGATAAAATAAAACATTAAAAAAAGGGGTCATAATACACTAATAGTCCCTAAACTATAACTCATGATCAATTTTAGTCTTGAAGCTCAAATCAAAAAAATTTTAAACCCAGAACACAAACACAGCCAACCCATCAATGTCAGCATGTCGCCACCTCATTCCGTTACCCATTACACTCCAAAATCACTGCACAAACCACCAGTCTACCCCAAAATTACATCAAAACATCACAAATTTTCCAATCGGATCAATTGATCAAATACCCAACACATAAAAAAAGAAAAAGAAAAAAAAGAGGCCTTTCTTTTCATTTATCTGATACTAGGGTCTAACCAAGGGAAATTCGTTGAATGACGGTGAGCTTATAACACACTAGACCCACATAGCAAATCAAGATGAAAAATCCAAAATTCAAATCTTTGCAAGCTGAAAATGCTAGAAATGTATGCTCTGTATCATTTAAATAACGTAGAAATCATAAACTAGTACACTTCCAGATCAGTGGCAATATCATAATTGTTGTGAAATTTTAAAATACTCACAAGTGTACGAACCGCACCAAAGTATAGTTTGACAAGAACAAGGTCGAACCCACAGGGACTTGAATGAACGTAGGAAAATTAATCAAATCTTAACCAAATTAATCCTAATCTAGTTTAATAAAAATTAATTGTTTGAAATTAAATATACTAACAAAATAATTAAACTAAGCGAAGATATAATATAAAATAGTAAAGAGATGTAAACAATCTAAAGAAAGGAATTAAGGTTTTGGAATCCGTCTTGCAAGTTATATCAGCATATATTTATGATCATTAATTTTTTCCAACCACTACATGTGCCATGCCTCAGCCTTCTCATCTATCAAGGATTCAGCAAACTCGACAACCAGATCTGCGAGGACTTAACCCTTTATAGAGGTGTGAGGCATATACTTGATGTCGAAAGCCCCCAGCATTGTCCCCCATTTAAAGATCTTCCCCGTATAATCGGCACTTTGGAGTAGAACTATGAGTGGGAGTTGAGTTAGGACGACTATCGTATGTGCTTGGAAGTAATGGGGAAGTTTACGCGTAGCATGTACTAACGCTAGAACGGCTTTTTCCAGAGGCAAATAGCGAACCTCGGCCTTATGTAGTGACTTGCTCACATAATAGACCGGCATTTGTATGCCGTTATCAACCCATATCAAGAACAAGCTTACAGTATGGGGGCCCATAGCAATATATGCAAACAAGATTTCATCCATCTCAGGACTGGACATGATAGGTGGCCGAGAGATAATCCTTAAGCTGCTGGAAGGCTGTGGCACACTCCTCGGTCCATACAAACCCCTTCCACTTATTCATCAGTAGGAAGAAAGGCCTGCATCTATCCACTGGCCAAGAGATAAACTGGTTCAAGGCAGCAGTCATTCCGGTTAGCTTCTGGACTTCCTTGGGGTTCTGAGGTGGTTGTAAACTGTTGATTGTCTTAATTTGATCTGGGTTAATTTCGATTCTGCAATGAGTAACCATGTAGCCCAGGAACTTGCCTGATCCCACGCCAAAAGAGCATTTGGACGCATTAAGGCGCAACTTATGCTTCCCTAGAATTTCGAATATGTTCCTGAGATCTACTAAGTGTTCGGACACTACCTTACTTTTTACAACCATGTTGTCTATATAGACCTCAATGTTTTTACCTAACTGTGATTCGAATAACCTAGTCATCATCCTTTGATAGGTAGACCCTGCATTCTTCAAACCGAATGGCATCACTTTGTAATGGTAGTTTCCTGTAGGAGTGACAAAAGTTGTCTTCTCCTGATCATCCAGAGTCAGCGGTATTTGGTGGTATCCTTGAAAGGTATCTAGGAAGCTCATTCGAGGATGGCCTATGGTTGCATCCACTAGCTAGTCTATCTTAGGCATTAGGAAAGGATCTTTTGGGCAAGCCGTATTTAGATCTGTGAAGTCCATACACACTCGTCATTTTCCACTATTTTTCTTCACCACCACGGTATTAACCAACCACTCAGGGTAAAATACCTTCTTGATAGCCCCCGCCTGCTTTAGTTTCTTCACCTCTTCTCTGATAGCATTAGAGTGGTCCCTGGATGAGCGCCGATGAGGTCGCCTCTTGGGAGTGACAAACGGATTAACATTTAGATAATGACAAATGAAGCTCGGGTCCACCCCTAGGTCTTTGTAAGCACTCCATGCGAAGACATCAACATTTTTTTTAAGGAATTCTATCAGCTCTTCCTTTTCTAGAGGAGGCAGCCAAGCCCCAATCTGGAAGAATTTCTCCGGATCGTGACCAATAACAACCTTCATCAAATTCTCACATTTCGCTTCCTCGACCGACCCATCAACAGGCAACGCCGGAATTTTTAATTGCTATAAGCCCCCTTCGGCATAGGCCGAGGATTTGGCCTCAAACTGATGCCGGATGGTAGCCACTAGGCACTGCTTAGCCACAAATTGATTTCCCAAGATCTCCTTGACGTAACCCCCGGACAGGTATTTTACCTTCTGGTGCATAGTAGAAGAAATGGCTCCTAGGGTATGAAGCCAAGGCCTGGCCACAATGGCAGTGTAGGGTGAATAAGCGTTCATCACGAGGAAGTCCACCTCCACTACTTCTGAACCGGTCTGTACGAGTAGTCTAATTTGGCCCTTTGGGATGACGACCTTCCCATCAAAACTCACCAAGAGCAAGCTATCGGGTGTTGGGTCCTCGGGTCTCAAGCTCAGCCCCTTATACAGGTCGGGGTGCATTATCTCGACACTACTGCCTTGGTCCACTATCACCATTTTCACATCATATCCCTCAATCCTGAGAGTAACCACCAAAGCGTCATCATGGGGTTGGATAGTTCCGATTTTATCCTTGTCCGAAAAGCCCAAAATTGGTTGAATTTCTAGTTTGGCCTTCTTTGGCTCTTGATTAGCGTCCTCGGTGGATAGCCAAGCCACAGACATCACTCTAGAAGGGTAAAACCCAGTTCTCCCTAGAGCAACGAAGATGACATTTATCATTCCCAAAAGGGGTCTTAAAGAATCATCTCTCCGGGATTCTAAGTTTGCCTGGCCCTCCTGACCACTAGAGTGGTGTAAGAGTTGCTTTAGTTTTCCTTCACGGACGAGCTGGTCCAGGTGGTCCCACAGACTTCTACAACCTTCTGTGGTGTGTCCATGGTCCTGATGGTATTGGCAATAGAGGTTGTGGTTGCGCCTCGCGGGGTTTCCTCTATTTTATTTAGCCATTTAAAAAATGGTTCATTCCTAATCTTCTCCAGAACTTGATACACCAACTCTCGGAATACCGCATTGACCACCTAAGGATTGGCAGATCCTGACTGTCCAATAAAGTCTTTCCATGGTCAGTTGTTATTGTACTCGTCCAACCTGAAATCCCTCCTTTCTTAAGGGATAACCTTATCCTTTCCTTTTCCTTGCTGCTGATCTTCCTCAACCATTTTATACTTGTCTATTTGGTCCATAAGTTGGCGCACACTGGTGACGGGTTTGCCAGTCAGAGATTTTCTTAAACTGTGCTCGGCTAAGAGGCCGAGCTTGAAAGTACTAATGGCCACATCGACAAAGTCACCATCTATCTCGTTAAACATCTCCCAGTATCTGTCAGAATATGTTTTCAAGGTTTCTCCCTCTCACGTGCTTAAGGACAGCAGGGAAGCCAAAGGCTGAGGAACCCTGCTACAGGTGACGAACCGGGAGCCAAACGCTTGGGTGAGTTCTTTAAAAAAACTTATGGAATCTGCCCTCAGGCTGTCAAACCATCTCATCGCAACGGGTCCCAGACTGGATGGAAAAACCTTGCACATCAAACCTTCATCCTTAGAATGGATAGTCATTCTCTAATTGAAGTGGCTCACATGTTCCAAGGGGTCTGTTCTACCATTGTACATGGTGAAGGAAGGCTGATTAAATCATCGAGGAAGTTTAGCCCCCTCGATTTTGCGCGTGAAGGGTGATTTAGAGATTTGGTCCAAGGCCCTGCTCATAGCGTCATTTCCCACGCCTTTACGTGTTGGGCTTCTAATCCTCCATTCTCGACGGCGCTCTTCCTCATAGGAGAAAGATTTGCTAGGCGTGGTTCGAGACCTACACCTATAACTGACGTCCTTTTCGTCATCAGAAGAAACCTCTAAGTTAGAGGGGGTTCACCTTCGCCGTGTGTGGCGCAACTCTCTCTTCAACTGGTCAATCTCCAATTGCATGCCCTTATTGCTCTTTACATGGGAGATATGGCTTCCACCTCAAAGTTGACTCCTATCAATATGTGTGGTACGCACACTTTCTTCACAATCACCTCTCCGCTCAAGATTGACGAAGGGGTCGCCATGCTGGGATCCCGCAGACTCTGCTTGGTGTGGACCTAATCCTGCCATAGTTTGGCGTTGCACTCACTACTGCACCAATTTCTTCCCACAGACGACGCCAATTGTAAGGACCTGATTTGAACTTGAAGCCCAACAGAGATGTAAACTTTAGCCCAAAAAGTCCAAAATAATAAATTTGTAGATGGTGGGTTAGAAAACTGGGTTTTAGTGAATTAAATAACAAGCTAATAGATTCTAATGATCAAGAAGGAAAGATAATAGACGTTTCTTTAAAGAAAAACGTCCTCGGCCAAGTCCGAGAAGATTGATTCTTAGGTATTTTCCTTAAAGCTTTATTAACAGTCTTGTTCTAGGTTGCTACAATATTGCTTTCTTGATTTTCTCGATCCCCATTCCTTCTGGGGTCTTACATTATATATCACCTTCCAGGCGATCTTGGCCCTCCATTTGTCAATCATACAAGCCGCTACTTGAGTGCCCGTCTCATCAGACACCCCTTCTGGCTCTTTGTGAGTTGCAATAGTCAAGGTAGCACTGTTCAGGGGTCTTCTCCACATAATTGCGGCCAGAAAAGTAGCTGCAGTGCATTTAATGCGATGGTAGCAGCTTTTCCTTAGATATTTCTGAGTTCCCATCATCCTTGTACATGTATGATGCATGTCCTTATCACTGGGTCTTCTCGGAATGTCACAATGATCGTTGGAACGTGGATTTTGAACGACACTCATCAATCATCATATCCGTGAAGGAGTTACTCCTCGGACCACCCTCCATTCATTCATTACTTATGAGACTTTAAAATTGGAACCCCTCATAATTTATCTACACTTCCTCGAATATTCCCCCATCCTCAGATAAGGCCCATGGCCCATTACATAATTTTTGGGCCCTTATCCCTACACTGAGCATTCCAAAATTTTCCAAGAAAATCAAAATTTGCTTTGGAAACAAAGATTCAATATATATATATATATATATAAAAACTCAGATGAAAAATTAGTACCATTGTATGCTGTATACATCGTTGTGTATGGTTGTTCAGGGGTGTATCGTTCCAGTTAGCAGTGCTATGAATTGAAAACCAATTAGAATTGGAGAACCAAACCTGTGTTTACTGAAGTAAGTTAGTAACTGCAGCTAGCCTTGATGTAAATGTTGTGCTTTTGTTCTAATGAAACCTAGCTCCATGGCACAAATTCGTTCCCACATCACTTGAAATAACCAAACTCATGCTGAAGTGAAATCCAAACACCCAAATCCCAACTGTCACCACTTGCTCCTATTTGCAAATTTAACAACCTCTACATCATGGAGGAGCTGAGTCTGATGAAATAGTGCATGAAGGTCGAACCGAGTTATGTAGAAGGAGAGTGAGTTAGGCACGTTCAGAGCCACGATTGGTGATGGGCAAATGGCTGGTGTTTGGTGTATTTTTTTTAGCTTTGAAAATGTATGATTTGAAGGTTTTTTTTCTTTTTTTCGTTAAGAGACAGTTTATATTTTCTGGGGGCAAGACTCAATTTATTCACTTCATAAAATGTTGAAAAGATAAATAATTTAATTTAATTAATTTAATTTTTTTTGGATTTATTTTATTTTTTTGAAAATTTAATTAATGATATGGAATAATTAATAACATGTGTCATGATTTAATAAGTGACAAGCTGATGTTTCGCTTAAACATATCAACAAAGAGCAAGACTTAGGTACAGTACTTAAGTATTGTTCCTTAGATTTCCATTTTAAAATTCAGCTATGTGGATTTTTTCTCATGAAATGAAAGTGTATTTTTTAATTAAGTAACTACATGGCTAAATCTTAAAATGAGAACCTAAGAAATAGCACATAAAGTACTGTACCTAAGTTTTGTCCATCAACAAAAACTTGACAGTGGGGTTAATAATCAAAAAGACATACACCATTAGTGTGTGAAATTCAAATTCTAAAACGTTAAGGTATTCCAAATACCTCCAAACGTTAAGGGTATATTTTACATTTGGAATCATAAGTGGAGTTTTTTTTACACAATAATGAAAATATCAAATATGGGATTTAAAATAAGACAATTTAAAATTATGAAATTTAGTCTGATACAAGGGTGAAGTGAACAAGGGTTAGTTAAAATTATGAAAATATCAAATATTGGATTTAATTTTTTAATATATCGGTGGTGTAGTTAACTAGGGTTAGTTGAGTTAAGTTTACTCAACTAACCCATAAATGAATTTGTTTTGTCTCCAAACTATTCCATAAATGAATTATATAAGCATGAAATTTGCTTCTTTAATTTTTTATCTACCCTCTTCCTTGCTTTATCTTTTTCTTTTTCTTTAGTCTTCAAAGATTCTAGTCATTCTTGCCTTTTTCTTTTCCTTGTCTACAAATATATATTCCAGTTGTAAGGTTGAATCATCCTTGCAGATCCTAATTAACATGCACAAGTACATCCTAACATGCACAAGTACACTACACAAATTAGGTTTCCAACATTTAGGGAGCGCTCCTTCATTTGAGTACAACCACACGTCTATAATGGGTTCGAATTGAAAATTTTTCCTTTATGGTTTTATAACTTTATATACTTGAGATAAAATATATTGAAAGTTTGAGAGCCAAACAGAAACAGGATTCATCCGGAGGCCATCAAATTAATTTTTTGTAATCTTATAACTAAATAATCAAGTAACATGCAATGCCCCTTTAAACCTCTTGTGATGTGCAATCACCTTATTGTCATTCTAGTTTTGCTAGGAACTTGAAATTTTGAGCATAAAATTTTCAAATCTTGGGAAATTTATTATAAATAAAATAAAATAAAATAAACCTTAACACTTACAATAAAATGCTATGCCGTTGAAATCTAAGAAATAATAAAAAGAAAAATAAAAGTAAAAATAAAAATAAAAAAATTGATAAGTTTGCTTCATTGGTGTAGGTGAGATAATTGAACCTCAAATATCTCATTTGGTTTTATAAGGCTAAATTTAATCAACCATCTTGTTAGCTTTATTCTGTGTCAAATTTGCTTGTATTTTAGCATTTAGTAACCCTGTATTTAGGTGGAAAGTTTATAAGGGTAATGAGTAAGAGAGTGTGAAGAAATGCTCAAGATTGTGCAAAGAAACAGGGACTTGCGACTGGATCTCGCGGGTAGCTCACGGCTTGCAAGTCGCCAGAAGTTGCACATGTGCCAAGCATGCCAGAAGCTGAAGAGTCGCACCAGCTGTTGCACTACAGGACAAAAGTCCTAGGCTGGCCAGGCAGTTAGCTCGCGGCTTAAACACGCAACTGAACCCAGTTGCGAGGTCAAGTCGCCAGAACACCCTGTTTGAGAAAAACTGACGTTTCACATTCCATTCTCACCCTAGTATAAATACCCCTCATTCCCACAAAATGTAAAGAGTTTCGAGAGAGAATTTTAAGAAAGAAACCCTAGAGAAAACAAGATTGCCTCATCCACAATCTTCACCTAAGAAACTCTTCAAATTCCTCTACTCTCTTCCTCTCTATTGATACATCCTTAAGAGGTTCTTGACCAAATCCATTTCTCACCATACCCACGTCTGTGAAAAGGTCTTTTGATGCTAAGGGAAGCAGTTTGGAAGGGACCAATGGTTATTGGTTGATGCTATGGGCTATAGCGGAATCTGGTAAGCTAGAGAAGAAAAAGATTCGGTGCAACCTCGTTGGAGCAAGAAACTTGGAGGGCTTAGGTACCTGGGTAGATTAGGCTTGGAGGGTCTATTGCTGTTCATGTATCCTAACTACATTTTCTAGTGGATTATTTACTGCTTTGAGGGCGGCGAAGAGGTTTTACACCGAGGGCTTCGGTTTCCTTTTTAATAACACATCGCGTGTTGTCCTTGTGTTTGCGTCTCTCTTCTCTTTATCTTTGCATTTTATTTTCTGTTATGGATGTGATTATAATTAGCTAAGATTGTTAATCAATTCTGTGTTTGGCTTATGTTCATGTTCTGCACATCAATTGTTTGATAATTAGCTTGAATTGATAATTTGTAATTGGGGGTCCAAACGTTCATAGTGTTTTCAACGCTATTCGAACTTTCAAGTTTCAAGAGATTAATTTTACCAATTAAGCCAACTAGAGTAGTATTCTCAAAAGTCAAAGTTTAAAACTTAAGATTTTGTGTCAAAATACAATCATACATTTTATGCCTATATAGCTAGACGAATTAGCGAACCATAATTATATATATAGTTATTAATTTATTATCAATTTGAGCTTTATCAAAAGCTGTAAAGTTTATATTAAATTTGCATGTTTGCAAAACAGAGGTGTATAAGTTATAAATAACCGCAAGAGCAAGAGAAAGAGAGAAGAAGGTATCGAACCTACCTAGTCCAAAAAGATCAAGCTTGTTTTCACTGCTACATAAATTACATAAATGAAAAATTGCCGCACAGACCTTTGAGCACATTTAAATGTGAATGAAATGAAACTCTGCTGTACAATTCGGCCCCAAACAAATTAATAGATGGATTGTTTACAAAGAAAAGAGCCTCCTTCTTTATCTGATCTTCAAAGTTGGAAGACTTGTGCGAGAGGTTGGAGATCATGGCATCCACCGTAAGCCCCATCAAGATTTGCTTGTTCATATCATTCCAAACAAACTTTTCAATGAAGAGTACTGGTGTATTTCATGCCTGCAATGCAAATCACGTAAAAATAAAATAAACAGCAATATATATATATATATATATATAACAACGTAAAGTGTAAAAAGGTTAGGAGTACTCGTCCTAAAAAGGACTTCCTCTCATTTGGAAAACAAATAAAGGATGCCTATCTTTCAAGATAAAGCTAAAGAGTTTCAAGCAGAACGAAAAGCAGTAAGCTAGACATAGTTCTAGTTTAACGAAGCCTCGACGAATCAAGGAAAAATAAATCTAGATCCCTATAGAAATTTTAGACATTCTCAGAAAACCAGTCTAAAAAATACATATTTTTAAGAGTCTTTTAGGACTTTTACCGTTTTCTTTGAAAAAAAAAGTTACAAAAATATACTTAAATTTCTTACAGCATCATAAAAGACCAAATTACCCAAACAAAATAACTAAATTAAAGTTTGAAAATAATCAATAATGGACAAAAAATATTTAATTACATGCTTCTCCCTCTTAACATCTAAATATCCAGCTATATAACAGAAAAATCGAATAACATATGACTGTATCACAAGCAGCATATATTGATTCCACGTCTTAACAAAACTTACCGAGAGAGACAAAAAGAGAGCATTAATTGAATTTGTCACATAATTAATTCAGCAACGCAGCAAAACAAATTTATTGACTACAATGATCTGGCAAAAACATACTACCAAAAAAAAAAAATATATATATATATATATCAAAAACATTTACAATAATCATTGTATTATTATAATAATACAATGATCTGGCAAATTAAATAGAAAAAATTCATTAAAAAAATATTTTAGCATTATTTTTATTAAATTTTCATTTTAATCCTTAACAATTAAATTAAATTAAATAAATCCTTTGATTTTTTTTCTTTTTCTTTTTCTTCCTTTTGAAATCAGTGACATACATGATACAACCTCTATTAAAAGCCATTGTGTATCCATTAATTGTACCAAATAGCAATGTCAATACCAAGAGATAATTCCTCTAAAAAAAAAAACAAGAGATAAGCATTGCCTAGTCTCCTTTATTTGGAAAACCAAGGTTTTTTAATCCCCATCCATCGTTATAAGATGAACCTACAATGCTGAAAAGTTGGTGTCTCTGTGTGGGTGGGTTGACGATTGACGCAGATGGCCTAGGTAAAAATTAGTGGTCATTTTTGTTCTTTGAGTGTTGCGTTTGTGATTTTATAGGGGAAGAAAGCCTTATTTTGTGATATTTTGAAGTGAAATATTGGGTTTAAATAGTGCGTTTTAAGTGTTAACAATCCTACTTAACAAACTTTAATAAAAGGATTTTATTGACTTCTTTTTTCTTTTCTTTTTTTGAGAAATGATTTTATTGACTTCTTCTGACAAAATAAGGGACTATATTGCCTAAATTGAAACCTTAGGAATTAATTTAGTAACTGAAGAACAAATGAGTAGAATAAATTGAATTTTAGCCTAAATTTAAAGTAAAAAGGGCTATTAAAAAAACGTAGGGCAAGTCCAATAAAGACTATTATTTTATCCTCGTGAAACTTCAAAACCCACATTTTCAAATTTGACACTATTCAAACTCCACACTTTCATTATTGTGCTGAACACTTGAAAATTATGCAACACTTGAGAACATTTATAGGTGAGGCTTTGTTTGACACAATAATGAAATTATAAAATATGGGACTTAAAATGCGACATTTAAAAGTATGAAATTTAATCTGACACTGGGATTAAACTATAAGTATTTTTTTTTTTTTTTGGGGTAAAATGTAAACTATACCCTTAAAATTTAGGGTATTCAGATTTCATACTTCAAAATTTCAGAATTTAGATTTCATACCCTAACATTATATTTTGTTTTGATTACTATCTCTTCGTCAGTTTTTTTTGTTGATGTGTCTGTTAAATGACACATCAGCATGCCACATGTGACAGTTGCTCCAATGAAGTCATGCCATGTGGATTTAACAATTACACATAATTAAATAACTTTTAAAAATTAAAAATTAAAATAAATACTATAGAATATACAAAATTACAAATTAAAATAATAAAATATAAAATAATTTCAATAATTCTGGGCATTCCAAAATTTTCCAAGAAAATCAAAATTTGCTTTGGAAACAAAGATTCAAAAAAAAAAAAAAATCAGATGAAAAATTAATACCATTATATGCAGTATACATTGCTATGTAAGATTGTTCAGGGGTGTATCGTTCCAGTTAGCAGTGCTATGAATTGAAAACCAATTAGAATTAGAGAACCAAACTTGTGTTTACTAAAGTAAGTTTGAAACTGCAGCTAGGCTTGATGTAAATGTCGTGTTTTTGTTCTAATGAAATCTCCATGGCACAAATTCGTTCCCACATCACTTGAAATAACCAAAACTCATGCTAAAGTGAAATCCAGAACACCCAAATCCCAACTGTCACCACTTGCTCCTATTTGCGAATTTAACAACCTCTACATCATGGAGGGGCTGAGTCTGATGAAAGAGAGCATGAAGGTCGAACCGAGTTATGTAGAGGGAGAGCGAGTTAGGCACGTTCAGAGCCACAATCGGTGATGGCTGGTGTTTGGTGCATTTTTTTTAGCTTTGAAAATGTATGATTTGAGGTTTTACCTCCAAACTTCAAGGGTATATTTTACATTTGGGATCATAAGTGAGGCTTTTTTGACACAATAATAAAAATATCAAATATGGGATTTAAAATAAGACATTTTAAAGTATGAAATTTAATCTGACACAAGGATTAAACTACAGGTTTTTTTCCCCCAAAAACATAAAACGAAAAACAAAAGAAAGAACGAAAATTTCTCATCATTAATTTATCCGATCTCTTGGCTTATATATATATATATATATATTTGATAGAATCTCTGGGCTTATATATTTGAAAGCACATTTCTAATAACTTACTTTGCCGCTGTGAATGAAAATTTTGCTAATCTCAAATCTCAATACGTCAATGGCCTTACACCAAGTTGCTTTTATGATAAAAGTTTTATTAGAGCCTACTTTGGATTAAATTACGATGGTAGCTAAAAATAGAAAATAAAACAAGATGAATTTCAAGCTACAGTCTTGTATTAATATAACCATGAACTTAAAGAAAAAAAGAGAGTATAATAAAACAAGTCTAGTATTTTATAATAGCAAGTTCAGTTTTTAATCGTAACAAATTAATCAACAATACAATGAAACAATTTCTCAAAAAAAAAAAACTAATAGTACAATATATTATTACAACGAAACAACGAGCAATAATCCAAATAATATTTATCAATATTCATATGGTTTGATCCTATCATTTTACTCTTTTATTGTAAATATAGTTTGTAGTAAAGTAAGCACCAAGAAGATGAAAGCGACAGCTGTAGAAACAATATTCCAAGGACTACTAAAATAATCACGTCTCAAAGTTGCCTGCCACCTATTCCAAGGTCTCTTATAGAACACCTTCAACTCTTTGCAGACACGATAAAAATTGGAGTTCATGTCAACATATATCACATTCTCGACAAGACTGTTCACCAAATTTCTAGCTTCATCGCTGTTGCCTAGCAAATTAAGCATGACCCCCTTTCGAACAAGTAAATTCACATCTCTGTTAGTGTTAATAAGGAAACCAAATAGGATAAAATAATCCGTAATGTATGCTTTATCTGAATAATGACATTGCTCCAAAGCCAAAAGGTTTCGGATAATAGTTTCGCTTGAATTGTCTAATGTTAAAGGTGGCATTCTCAAGGCTCCCTTTGTGAATTTTATATCTAATAAGCAACTGCTTGAATCTTTCTTAAACTCCAATCCCGCCTCATGCAATTGGGTTGCAGAATGCAAATGTTTAACTACGTCATTGCCTCTGTTTGATATCCTTTCGGATGGAGGTAGCCAAAAGGTTCTAAGCAAATCGAGAAAGTGTTTCATTTTCAAATGGGGACTATAAGTTATGTGTTGAGTGTTGTAATATTCGAAGTAGTAAAATGTCATGACTTGAATTAAGGACCTGGCGTAGCTTGGGTGAGAGGCAAAGGCACGGTCAAATAGTTTCTCCAAAATAAAGAATGGAAGTTGATTTTCAAGTAAAATCAAGTCAAACCTTATAGCACTCGTCAACCATGTTTCTAGACATGCACCATTGTCTTCACTCGTCCAATCATTGAAGAAGTCTCTCCAGAACAACTCAAGAATGAAGATGGCATCCATTGTAATAATCTTTACAAAATGATCACTGTCAAGGTGGATGGTCTCAGCATAACAACATCGAATGCTTTCTTCATTCTCCTTTATAATCCTCACTAAATCCTCCAAGCTTATATCAAAATTCTCAACACGTTCAATGAAATACTTGAGGTATCTCAATTTGCGTTGTTCCATGGTATGCAATTTCTCATTTGCGTCATGGTGAAAGGGCCCTATTGAAATAACCTGAGGAGTGTAGTGTTCTTCCTTCAATTTGCGAAGATAATCAGGAACCCTATAGATGCAACGCTCAAGTGATAAGGGGGGCTCCAAATGTTTTAACATTTCTTGAATTTCATTTACCACGTGTGTACATTGATGTTGAATTTCAATTGATGAACTTGCTCCCCTTCGAATTTCTGTCTTTGCTGACTTCATTTTTTCCATCTATAAATTTCACTCTCTGATTTTCCTGATGACAAAACGACATTCACTAGGATTATAAATATTAAATAGATAGTTCCCATTATTTACTAGCTTTAGGGAGCTTAGTTGCCCTTTAAATTTCATGCTAGGAATTAAGAACCTCTTCTTGAATAAAAATTTAAAATAAAAGTAATCTTAACAATGCTCCTCAGCGTTAAACATGATTACCACAGATTGTGGTCTACTTAGCAAGCATTTCTTATTGTACAATGTAACATATAAAGTTTGTGTGTTTGTGTTTTTTTTTTTATAGATAAAAGTACAAAAATCTCCTTGAAGTTTATTGGAGCTTACATTTCGAATCTTTTAGTTTCAAAATCCACTAGTTTCCTCCTTTATTATATTTAATATATTGATCTTGCATTTGCATTAGTTCGTACAAAAATTCCTACATATTTTAGCATTAAAAAAAAATTATTTTACATATTCACTTTTCAAAACACAACATAATAGATTATCTATTTTATACTACATTTTATTAAAATATCAATTTTCTTAGTCTTTTTTAATTGTTTTTCTTTCTTCGCACATAATAACCATCATTCACTCTCTTCCTTCATTATTGAGATATATAAAAAAACTAAACAACTAAATACAAAATGAATAGTGTAAGTATAAATTTACCATCGTAAACTTGTAAATTTACACAATTATATATATATACTGATGTAGGACATTTTTAGGCAAAATTATGTAAATTCTACACATTTTTCTACTATACTCGGACTAATATAAATGCTCACTAACCTCCTTTAGTTAAACATTCACATCAACTCATGTAAAACATTTCGTCTATTTTAACATAAGAATCTATTTTTTCTATTTTACATACTCGCTTTTCATAACACCCCATATTAGATTATCTCTTTTACACTACATTACATTAAAATATCAATTTTTCTTAATTTTTTTAATTATTTTTCTTTCTTCACATACAATAACCATCATCCACTCTCTTCTTTCACCTTTGGGATACATAAAGAAAATATAAAAAACTATATGCAAAATGAATAGTTCAATATAAATTTACACAGTTACTATGGCAACTTTGCAAATATACACATTTTTAGCTCGACTTTCTAGGTGATTTTGATGGTTAAATGTGTAAAATTAATACCTCTTTTTATTTTGCATTGATTGATGCAAATGCTCTATTTGCTAAAAACAGGTAAACTACATCACCATCTAACCAATAATTCAAAATAAACTCTAATTTGCCCTACGTACAGAAATAGGTTTTTGTCTTCCCCTAACTTTTTTTCCTAACTCAAGTAACTCAAGTAAATTACAATTTATGAAAAACCATTGATGATGTTGATAATAACATCAACAAAAACTCATAATAATCTATCTATGCATGAAAGTATGAATTAGCCCTTTAAATTAGTTATGGAGTTGCTAGCTAGCGGCATTTATTATCTTAGCCAAGACTTAGGAGTTAGGACCATTGGAGGGCAAAAAAGAGTTGTTAAGATCTGTAGGGTCCGAATTTGTTGGGCCAGGCACCAACTCTCCGTATGGCGAGCCCACCAAGTTCCCCCCAACAATAAATTTGTAGAGAGCGGGTTAAAACAACTGGGCTAGTGGTGAATTTAGCAACGGTCCAGATGGGCAAAACCAATAATGAAAGAAAGAAAAATCGAATTAGGGATTTCCCAAGTTAAATTCATATGGTCCGAAGAGGTTTCCTCTCCAAAGGCTTAGTGAATACAAATTTTTTCCTCTCTCCTTTTTGTGTGACTCGCTTCTCTCATATATGCACCCCTTTTTTCATCTTCACCGCACACTTGTCCTTCATCTAGTCGCCCACTTGAGTACTAGTCACATCAGCCGTTTGCTTTAACCTGCAGTGAGTGGTGGTGGGTGAAAACGCACTGTTCAGATGTCCTCTCCACATAAATGCGGCCAGGAGAGTAGCTGCAGTGCATTAAATGTGGCGGTGGCAGCTTTATTGGAAAGATGTCTCACAATAGCTACGCAATTAGACACGCTCGGAGTTCGGCCTGGCAGGCAGACCTTCGTCGCATCTACTCAATCAAGTTCTGGTCAAGCTCCGTTGGGGTAGGGTCTCTTCGGCCCAACCGGGTAGTCTTCGGACGAAGTATTTGTCCCTTATGGGTTTCACATCCCCCTGTATGGCAAAGCACATTCTTTTTGCCTCTTCGGACAGAGGGTTGTATTCGGATTGGGCCTCAGGCCCAATATGTGGCGTTGGGCTCCCTCCCCCACAAGATCAATTTCCAAGATAATTCCCAAAAGATAGCATCTAACTATCTCCCCCCCTCCCCCAACCCAAAAAAAAAAAAAAAAAATCCATGTGATACAACATAATTGGCTGTAAGGAAAAATAACCAATGGTAGCTGTTTTGTTGTTTAATGAAATTAACTGCACGCCACTTTTTTGGCTAAAAAACTACATGCTAGGTGAGTTCTAGTTTATCTTATATATTTAACTAGGTTATGCATCAAACACTAGCCTAATAAAACCAACCCAACCTGACCTTTTGAATTGGTTTTTGTGGATTAGGTTGGGTTGAAATTTTATTTTGAGTCTTGGGCTGAGTTGGATTTTAGGTTGATAATTTTTTTAGCCCATCTGACCATCCCTACCCATCACATATATGAGTTTATTTTATTATCTTGTTTTGATTTATTTTGGTTGTTAAGAATTATTTTTTTATGAATTTAATTAAATCATTTAATGTAATTATTTATTTTTGATGAATTTGAACATTTGCAATATAAATTAGGTATATTATGTGAATTATAATGATTTATTATTAAGAAAAAAAATAAATAATTAATAAAAGTCTAATTTTTTTATAACGCGTTAAACATGTAATCACAATCCAGCAGTTCAACCCATTCAACCCAACCCATGTGGGTTAGTTAAGTTGATCTCTACACATGTGATGGGTTGGGTTGAGAATTTCTTAACCTAACAAGCTCGAGTTGGGTCCAAAAAATCCTCCAACCCCACCCACAAATTGACCCATGTAACATTCTTGCACTTAACCAAAACTTATTATCTATAATAATATATACAAAACTGAAGACGTTTAAATTTTGGTTGATCTTTTAATATTGTACCATATATATTTCAGAAGCCTCACTATTTTACATTTCATTATTTTAATATATATATATATATATAATTGAAAGAGAAAGTGAAAAATAGGAGTAGTGTGATTATTTTGATATGGATGAAATTGTTATTTTCTGAAAATAAAAGAATTAAAATATAGCATAGCATAGACAGTATCTTTTTTGGCTTACATCAAGTGAGTGTTGAAATTAATTTGAGAGATTTGGACTCAAGTTCTCCATATCAATAGACCTAGAAAATGTTAGTGATGCTCAAGATTCTTGGTTATGAAATGTTATCACAACTTAATTGATTTGAACTCTAACAAAAACTGGCGAAACACATTAAATCATTACAGATAATAGAGAATGGAATAACCCTTCAGACAGAGAGAGAGTATAGTACCTTCTAAAACAATATAACTTTGTTATGCCACTGGAAATGAAAGGAAGGCACCAAACACCTTTAATTTGGCCACTTTAGTAGAAGAAATCTAACTTTGATGTGTCTCCAATCCAAACTATCCCATAAATGAATTTTATATATAAGCAACAAATTTGCTCCCTTTTTTTACATGTAGGTCCCATTCTCTCTCTTTTTCTCTCCTATTTCTTGCTTTTTCTTTTTCTTTTGTCTTCAAAGGATATTAGTATTTAATTCTTGCCTTTTTCTTTTCTTCGTCTACAACGATTCTAGTCGTGAGTTTCAATAATCCTTGCAGACTCTAACACATACTCTACACAAATTAGCTAGATTGCCAACTCTTTGGGGATCTCCTTCATCCAGATGCAACCACACACACATATATACATACACACATACTTTACCCTACTCCCCTTCCTCTCCCTCAATCCAAACAAACATGAATCAAGGAGGAGTATCGAAACCCATAAAGGTTAAATTAAATCCGAAAATGTTTTTGCAAGAAAGAGGTGTATAAATTATTAGCAACCGAAAAAGAGATCTAGAAGGTATTGCACCAAGTCCAAAAGGATGAAGCTTCTTGTTTTTCACTAGTACATAAATGAAAACTGCCTGACAGACCTTAAAGCTTTAGCTTCCTTCAGTAAATGAAATGAAAATATGCTTTAGAGTACGACCCAAACAATAGATGAATTGGTTATAAAGAAAAGAACGTCTTTATTTATCTCTTCAAAGTTCAAAGACATGTGTGAGTTGGAGCATAATCCAGTACTGCAAGCCCCACCAAGATAATAAGAGCCAAAAGTAAAATAAAATAGAAAAAATTTGGAGCGGTTTACACCCTTTGAATTCGCTTTGGGGTACTACTACACTCACCCCGGAAAGTTTTATTCACACGTACTAAAGAATGCCTAATCAGTTATTTCTCAATATGGAGTTGAAGAGCCTGTGATAGTTGCTACTCAGACGAGTCAGACCTCGTTTCCTTCAATCATCAAAAAGTTGCTACTCACTCAAACCCCGTTCAACTCTCTTTGTGAAAGTTTTTCTTAGATTAGTCTATGATTAGCCTATGATTAGACATATATTCTCTAATATATAAATTTTACATTGGGTTCATTATAACATAAGTAATTAATATAATATAATATGTAGCCGTTGAGAGCTTTCTCATTGTGGACATAAGTCGTTAGGCTAAACCACGTAAACTTTGTGTATACGCTTTCTCTATCATGCTTCCGCTTATCATTCAATCATCTCACACAATCACACAAGGACTTTCACAATAATGCTTTTCAAAAAGATAAGAGGAATGAGAGAGATTGTGAAGTAGAGAGAAATGACTCTACTTCTTCTACCACACTCATACTGAGGGGCGGAGCTACATGTTAGGGTGGGGGGACCATGGCCCCACCAAAATTTTTGAAATTTTTTTTATACTATATAGAAATATTTAATATTTTAATAATTAGCCCTCAAAAATGGGACTTGGCCCCCCCAACTATTTGAGTTGTCCAATAATGTTCTTAAAAAAAATTGTCCAATTTGTCTAGTAATTATATAGAACGTATTGTTTCTCAAATCCATTTTTTATGGTAAAATGTATTCTCGTATTTTTTAAAGTTTTGGATCATTTATGTCTGTAAACACTTCATTAATTCAATTGAAATTTTTTTACTCACAATGGTAGAAAATTTGGTAACTTATATTGAAAATGAAAATTGTAAGGATTTCACTATGGAAGATGATGAAAGATTAATTTAATTCTATGAAGCATTTAATTTTAAGGATTCATTATGAAAGATACTAATTTTTTGTATATGTGTATAGATACATGTGTTTGTGTATGTGTATAAAAGTTTGTATAGACTAATAAATTACCAACACAAATCGGCCCCCCCTAGCAAAAATTTCTGGTTCCACCCCTGCTCATACTCACACACACAAACACACTTTTGAGCTATTGTATCTTCTTCAAACTATAGCAATAAATATAGAATGTGCATTTGATAGAACTACTTGTTGGGAGTTAGAAGTTGGTTCCTTCTTGCTTCACCCTTTGGGATTTATAATGGATCAAGAAAGCTTTTATTATCTGTCTCTCTAAAAGGGTCATCTCTCTAAAAGGGTTTAGGGTTTTGCATGGTTGATTTTTTAGGATTAAAAATGGCAACCTTGAGTTTTGTTCTTGGTTGGGTAATAAGATTGATTATTTTACCAATCTAGAAAAATACATATTTAAAGAGTCCTTTAGGATTTTTTACCATCTCCTCTATCAAATAAAAATTTACAAAAATATAGTTAAATTTCCTACATCATCATAAAAGATCAAATCATCCAAATAAAATAATTAAATTTAAGTTTGAATATAATCAATGACAAGCAAATTATTAAATTATGCACCCCTTCTTCTTGATATCTAAATATCTAAATGTTCATTTGAAAACAACTTATCTAACTTTTTGCTCAAATTTTGTTGTTGAAAATACTGTAAATAAAAAATAAGAACTAAATAAAATAAGTAGGTAACTCACATCACATGAAACCCATAAATAGTAGAAAAAAAATAAGCAATAACCTATCTTATAAGTGCATCCCAAATGGGCACTAAAGTGTAATAGGCATTCTTTAATGGATAATGTAGGGTCCAAATTTGATGGACCAAGCATAAACTTTGCAGACTGTGAGTCCAATGAACCCCGAACAATAAATTTGTAGAGAATGGGTTAAACAGCTGGGCTGGATACGGATTTAGCAATGATTCAAATAGGCAAGTATGGATAAAATGACGTTCGGACTAGTATTCAGTAAAAGTCCTCTTGAATCCGAAGAGGCTTAATGTTTATAGACCAAAAAGAATACAATTTTTTCCTCCCCTTTCTCAGAGACCTATTCCCTTTATATATACTCCTTCCTCCTCATCTTCACCGTACACTTGTTCTTCATCCAAGCATCCACTTGAGTACTTGTCACATCAGATGTTTGCTTTAGTCTGCCGTGAGTGGAAGTAGTTGAGGTTGCACTGTTCAGGTGTCTTCTCCACATAAATGCGGCCAGGAAAGTTGCTGCAGTGCTTTAAATGCGGTGGTGGCAGCTTTTCCTTTAAGATATTTTATGTTCTTCTCATCTTTAGGCATACCAAGAGCTCACTCTTTGCCGTGGAGTCAGCTGGGAAGGTTGCTCGGGTCTTCAGTATATTTGCTTGATCAAGTTCTCTAGTGATCCGATGAAGGGAATCTCTTCTGACCAACAGGATTGTCTTCGAACATACCCGTCATTCCTTTTCAAGTGCATTTCCACCAAACGGACTCAGCCCTGATCTCTTTTACCTCTTCGGACAAACAATGATATTCAAATTGGGCCCCAGGCCCAATATGTAGCGTTGGGCTTTCTCACCCACAATAGCCCCTCAAAATTCTAATTTTTCCCTCGCATCCGAAGAGAAAAAATGGGATTTTGAAGTTTTACGAAATAAAAGCTTTGAAATCATTGAATCTCTAAATCCACACGTGTACGCACATAAATTTAGGCGCTTCATTATTGCCGCTGTTGTTGCACCGTTTCCAAGGCGCCATTAATTGCTCTAGGCGGCGTCTTGTCTATGGAATCCAACGATAAGCTGCTGATCCAACGGACGTGATTTTTCTCAAAATTTGAGTGGGATAAATCCCACCACTTTGCCTGCCCCTATATAAAGCCCTAGAGGGAGTTATTTTCCCTTTTACTTTGCAAATTCCAAAGACTCAGCGAATTCAAGCATTCACGCTCACAAAGCCCCTCCTGTCATCAACTCCAACTCACACAAGAGTCAGCTACGGTCTTTCTACAAACCTTAAAGGTCATTCTTCAATTTGATTTCGCCTAAGTTCCTCACTTGAGACTGACATTCTTTTCGGTTTGCCTCTTCGGCCTTTGGATAGTCACTCCCCAGTCACTGTTGTGCACATTTCCCCTCTATCTTAACTGAAAATGGGTAGGTTTAAATATCTGGTGAATATTTCTTCCTAGATAGAGAAGTTTAGGGCAATGTATCACATTCTCCAAGATGTGGGCTTGAGATATTGCTCTACGGAAGAGTTACTAACAAACCGAGAAGTAGGCGAAGTTGCAATCCCCATTATCGCCTTCCTAGAAGGAGGAATGACCATCCCCATGGGTCGCGTCACCACAGACTATCTCCGAAACCATAGACTTTGCCCTGAGCAGTGCGGACCAAACGTGTTTAGAATTTTAGGAGCAGTCGACGACCTGAACCAACATCTAGGGTTGGGGCTCACCTAGCTCGATGTGGTACACATGTACGAGTGTCGTACCAAACAAGGGTCGGGATACTATCTTAGATCCCGATCCGATATAGTCAGGCTCTTCTCATGTCTTCCCAAATCTAACAAAGGGATGAAAGACGACTATCTGATCGTCTCGGGCACGTGGCATGACGGGCTTCATTGCCCTATCCAGCCAGGAGAGCCAGGTGAGATATCCTATATTTAGGTTTCCTAACAATAGGTCAAGGGTTTTTGCTTTCAATGATTCATCTTTCTTTTTCTATCATGTTTTAAGTTTTCTGATAGTTTTATTGTGATATTTACAGATAGGGATCACGTTGCTCCTCGGCTAAGCCTTGCAAACACCGCAGCACTCAATTTCCTTCTTCAGTCAGAGATCTTTACAAGCGCAGACAGGCAGCTTAGGGTCGTGCATCTTATCCTCGACTATACCCCAAAGTCAAAAGATTTTCAACCGATCGGCAACGCAATAACACTCGGAGACCACCACATTAACCGCATCGACGTCGCTCGGAAGGATTTTTGGCCCCTTTCAACCTCGCCCCTGTGCCGCACCTAAACCCACAGGGCATACCGTTGCTCGTTCAACCTGTTCAACAGGTTCCTCTTGAACCGGCAGCAGAGGGAGAGAGAGTTGCTTCTTCAACCCCTTTGCTTAATGAGCAGATTGACCAGTTCAGATTCGAAGGGGAAGCTTCGGAAGAGGTTCAAATTTTGGACGCCGACGAGGGGATTGATAGGCAATCTGTTGTTCTCCCACAAAGGATAGACGTGCCTAACGACTCTTCTGAAGAAGACATGCAGAGTCTGACAGATTTGATGAAGAATAGAAGGCTGAAGGCCGCGACCAAAGGTACTGGTACATCCCAGCCCACGGTCACTCTTCCTCCTCCTCCTCCTCCTCCTCAAGCTCCCTCAGATCTTGGCCTAAAGCCACTGCCAAATCTAAAAAAGAAGAGGGTTGCAGTTGAGACTGAAGAGAAAGAGGTGGCACCTCCGAAGGGGCCTAAGCAGCAGAAAACGGCCCACGACACTAGAAGTAGAAGGGTTTCGTCTACTGAGAGTAGGGAAGAACCTTTGGCCGCAGACGTGCGGCGAGGAACTCGGGTATGGTCCCCGAAGTTAACATTGGATGGTGCAGCCATCCCATATGATGCCTCCCTTAGAAATTATGCTGGAGGGAAGGCCGGACACATCGCAGAGGCATTGGAGCAACCTCTGCTCCTCTCAAAAGATATGGAGTCCTACAGGCGCTTTAACCAACAAAAGCTCTTTCTATCCCTTAAAAGGGATTTAGCCATGGTGAGAGAATTGACCCACCCTCTCAACTCGTTTCTGTGTTCACAACTAACATAAAATTTTTCGTCTGTTACGTAAATTGCTCAACAAGTATACGTGGCTGAGGAGTGGAACAAGAAAAAACACATTGAAGTACAAGCGGAGGTCCACTCTCGGACAGAGGCTGAGAAGGCATTGGGCAGCCTGAAAGACGAGTGTGCCCGCGTCTCCAAGCAACTGAAAGAGGAGACAAAGGCAAGAAAAATTCTGGAGGCGAGCCTAAAGAGCGCTGAAAGGCAGGCCGAAAACCAACGCCAGAAGCTGTACACTACTGAGATCAACCTGGAGACAGAGAAGGCGTTGGTGAAAAGTCTTCAGGCCGAGCTTGACAAAGCCAGGGATTCTGCTAAATTGGCCAAAGAGGACGCTCAATTGGCCAAGGAAGCACTTGAGGCTGAAAAGCAAGCTGCCTATATGCTGGGGGTGAAGGAGACCCAAATGAGGCTGACCGAGGAGTTTGCGAAGGTCTGCAGGGACTATTGTGATATTATGTGGGGTAAAGGCCTTGATGCGGCTGGAGTCCCCCCAGAGTCTGCCTTGAGGCAGCCTGAGAGTATTTATTACCACCCTGACATTTGCGACCTGCCAGAAACCTTGGAAACTTCTTCGGCCGACCCAAACCTTCCAAACCCCGCTGAGGCAAGCCAGGCACCTATTCAGACTGGTGATGTGGGCGATCCGTCAAAGACTGACCCATTGCCTCAGAAGAAGGCTTAGGTGTTTAAGGGATATATTTTTTTGTACTTGTAATAGTTAGACCCCATTTTCTTTTACTTTGTAACAAAGTTATTTCCCTTTGATCAATGAAATGGCTTACTTTTTATCTTTATTGCTATTATGGTATATGTCAGGATGCATCATTACAGTAAATAACAATAGCTTGACAAATGAGAATCAACTAATACCATGATTTTGACTTAAACAATGCTAGGGAGGCCTTATGATAATAACGATTGCATTGGAATGTTAATTTGCGAAAGTAATTTGGTCAAAGAACTATTGACATAGTTGAGTTTGAATTCAAATACTTGAGGAAATTGTAAACCTAACTACCATACCATGCTGATGACATAGACAATAATACTCAAGAAAAACTGTTCGTAGTGGAATTACTTAGTAAATGAGTGTTAACTAACCCAAATCATCTGGTCTGAGGATTACAGGCATGATTGAATTTAAGTTTAAACACTTAGGAGAATCGTAAATGAGTGTTAACTAACCCAAATCATCTGGTCCGAGGACTACAGGCATGATTGAATTTAAGTTTAAACACTTAGTAGAATCATAAATGAGTTAAACTAACCCAAATCATCTGGTCTGAGGACTACAGGCATGATTGAATTTAAGCTTAAACACTTTGGAGAATTGCTAATGAGTGTTAACTAACCCAAATCATCTGGTCCGAGGACTACAAGCATGATTGAATTTAAGTTTAAACATTTAGTAGAATCGTAAATGAGTTAAACTAACCCAAATCATCTGGTCTGAGGACTACAGGCATGATTGAATTTAAGCTTAAACACTTTAGAGAATTGCTAATGAGTGTTAATTAACCCAAATCATCTAATCCGAGGACTACAGGCATGATTGAATTTAAGCTTAAACACTTAGGAGAATTGCTAATAAGTGTTAACTAACCCAAATCATCTGGTCCGAGGACTACAGGCATGATTGAATTTAAGTTTAAACACTTAGGAGAATTGCTAATGAGTGTTAACTAACCCAAATCATCTAGTCCGAGGACTACAGGCATGATTGAATTTAAGTTTAAACACTTTGGAGAATTGCTAATAAGTGTTAACTAACCCAAATCATCTGGTCCGAGGATTACAGGCATGATTGAATTTAAGTTTAAACACTTTGGAGAATTGCTAATGAGTGTTAACTAACCCAAATCATCTAGTCCGAGGACTACAGGCATGATTGAATTTAATTTTAAACACTTAAGAGAGTTCTTAGCATAATAAAATGGTATCATGACTGAAGGAAGAATTCACTTAATAATAATACCTTTTGAGGTTATTTATATTCCATGGCCGGGGTACTACATGATTATCCAGATCTTCTAAGAAATATGCTCCAATGCTAGCCCTTAAGTGATGCGGTATGGTCCTTCCCAATTTGGTCCTAGTTTTCCCCAAGTTGAATTCTTTGCAGTACCCACCACTTTCCTCAGCACCAAATCACCAGGCTCTAAAGGTCTCAGCCTTACGTTGGCATTGTAGCCCTGCTTGAGCTTTTGTTGGTAATGCGCCAGTTGGACCATTGCATTTTCCCTCCGTTCTTCAATTAGATCCAAACTCTTTTCCAGCTGCCCATCATTGCCGATCGGATTAAATGAGCTAGTCCTGTATGTTGGGAACCCAGTCTCCAGAGGTATAACAGCTTCAGCCCCATAGGTCACTGAAAATGGGGTCTCCCCAGTAGACCTGCGAGGCGTAGTTCTGTATGCCCACAACACGTGAGGCAATTCTTCCACTCATCTACCCTTCGCATCGTCCAGCCTTTTCTTTAATCCGTTAACTATGACTTTATTAACAGCTTCTGCTTACCCATTTCCCTGGGGATAAGTAGGGGTGGAGTATCTGTTTGTGATTCCCAGCTCGCTACAATAACCCCTGAAAGCTTTGCTATCAAACTGAAGCCCATTGTCCGAGATGAGGGTATGAGGGACCCCAAACTGAGTGACAATATTTTTTCAGATGAATTTCTTTACATCTACATCCTTGATGTTTGCTAGAGGTTCAGCTTCGACCCATTTGGTGAAGTAGTCCGTGCCGACCAGAAGGTACTTCTTGTTTCTTGCCGCCTTAGGGAATAGGCCCACGGTATCCAATCCCCATTGAGCGAAAGGCCATGGGCTGGATAGTGAATTAAGAGTGCCACCTGGTTGATGTATGTTCGGCGTAAACTGTTGGCATTAGTCACATTTTTTAACATATTCATGGGCCTCTTTCTGCATATTTGGCCACCAATAACCTTGAGTAATGGCTCGATGAGCTAAAGATCTACCTCCAGTATGACTCCCACAAATCCCCTCATGCAATTCTTCTAGTAGTGATTCAGCTGCCTCAGGATGCATGCACAATAAGTATGGACCTAAATAGGAACGCTTATACAGTTTATGGTCCTCGGACAACCAGAACCTCGTAGCTTTCCTCCGTACTTTGTCCGCTTCCCCTTTTTCTTTGGGCAATACATCGTCCTTCAAGAAATTGATGATAGGATCCATCCAGTTTAGGTCGGCCCTGATATAATGAACCTGGACTGCCTCTCTTCTTAATTCCGTAAGTCTGTGCATGTCCTCAACGAGGATAACCCTTGGTAATTCTTGCGCCGAAGAGGTGGCAAGCGTGGCCAAAGAATCAGCATGCGTGTTACCGCTTCTGGGGACGTGTCGCAGGTTAAAAGATTCAAACTCTAACCGCAGGGATTTAGCTCGGCTCAAGTACCCCTGCATCCTTTCATCTTTCGCCTCGAATTCCCCCTGCACTTGTCCAACGATTAATCTTGAGTCCGAGAACATCTCAACTGACTTTCCTCCCATCCTTTGTACCATCGTCATTCCCATCAATAGAGCCTCATACTCTGCCTCATTATTCATCGCTGAGAAATCCAGCCTTAACGCTTTTTCAATGATAATTCTTTTTGGGGATATCAACACTAGCCCCACTCCTGAACCTCTCTGATTTGATGTGTCATCTACGTACACTTCCCAGGGCGAAGGGCTCCGTAAAGAAACCATGCCAACAGACCTTCCATCCAGGCCCAGTGTTGGTGTTACTTCTTCTAAATGGGGCTCCGTGAACTCGACGACCAAGTCCGCAAGGATCTGGCCCTTCACTGATATGCAAGGCATGTACTTGATATCAAAAGCCCCTAGGGTCGTGCCCCATTTGGCAATCCTTCCAGTGTAGTCGGCTCTTCGGAGTATGGCCCTGAGTAGGAGCTGGGTGAGGACTATAACGGTGTGGGCTTGAAAATAATGAGGCAGCTTTTTGGTACCGAGCACTACAGCCAGGATGGCCTTTTCTAGTGGCAAATAACGAATTTCAACTTCATGCAGTGACTTACTTACATAGTAGATTGGTTTTTGTACACCACAATCTGTCCGTATCAACACCAAGCTTACAGCATTAGGAGCTACAACGATGTAAGCAAACAAGACATCATCTGGCTCAGGACTGGACATGATTGGAGGTCGAGCTAGGTAGTCCTTAAGTTGCTGAAAAGCAACAGCACATTCAGTCCATTCAAAACCCTTCCACTTGTTGATCAGTGAGAAAAAAAGCCTACACCTATCTGCTGATCTGGAAATGAACCTATTGAGGGCAACAGTCATCCCAGTCAGCTTCTGAATTTCCTTAGGGTTCTGAGGAGCTCGTAAGTTGTTGATGGCCTTTATCTGGTCGGGGTTAACTTCAATCCCCCTGTGAGTCACCATATATCCTAAGAACTTGCCTGATCCCACACCAAACGAACACTTGGATGCGTTTAAGCGTAATCTGTGTCCCCTTAAAATTTCAAAAACATCCCTGAGATCTCCAATGTGCCCAGCAATAACCTTACTTTTTACCACCATGTCATCAATATAAACCTCCATGCTTTTACCCAACTGCGGCTCAAACATCCTGGTTATCATCCTCTAATAGGTAGCCCCTGCGTTTTTCAGGCCAAACGGCATTATCTTGTAGTGGTAATTCCCCACAGGGGTCACAAAAGCTGTTTTCTTCTAATCACCAAGAGCCAGTGGTATCTGATGATAACCTTGAAATGCGTCCAAGAAACTTATCCGAGGGTGTCCAATGGTAGCATCAACTAGTTGGTCTATCTTCGGCATTGGAAACGAATCCTTCGGACAAGCCCTATTAAGGTCAGTGAAATTCACGCATACCCGCCATTTTTCGCTTTTCTTATTTACCACCACCGTGTTAGCCAGCCATTCAGGATAAAAGATTTCCTTAATAGCCTCTACCTGCTTGAGTTTCATCACTTCTTCCCTGACCGCATGTGCGTGTTCCCTTGATGGACGCCGGAGCAGTTGTTTCTTGGGGACGATGGTGGGATTAACGTTTAGATGTTGGCAAATGAACTCTAGGCTTACTCTTCGGACTTCTATAAAGTCCCATGCAAATACATCAATGTTGGCTCTGAGAAACTCAATCAGCTCTTCCTTCTCTTGAGGAGGCAACATGGATCCGACTTGAAAGAACTTCTCTAGGTCGTTATCAACAACTATCCTCAATAAGCTTTCACACTCTGCCCCTTCGGCCGAGGTTTCGGCATTCATCACTGAATGTCTTAACTGCTATAAACTTTCATCGTTACGGTCCGAGGACTCAGCCTGAGGTTTGTGCTGGATAGCTGCCACTAGACATTGTCTGGACGTTGATTGATCTCCTCGGATCTCCTCGACTCGCCCTTCGGACGGGTATTTAACCTTCTGATGAAGGGTGGAGGATACGGCCCCGAGGGTATGAAGCCAAGGCCTAGCCACATTCGCAGTGTAGGGCAAGTAGGCATCCACCACTATAAAATCTACCTCCACCGTCTTAGATCCGGTTTGCACAGGTAGTCTGATCTGGCCTTTCGGGATGATCACTTTGCCATCAAAACTTCCCAGAGGGGAACTGTAGGGCGTTAAGTCTTCGAGAGCTAAGTTCAGCCCCTTATAAAGGTCTGGGTACATTATCTCTATGGCGCTGCCCTGATCTACCATCACTCTCTTCACGTCGTATCCCCCTATTCTGAGAGTAACCACCAGAGCATCATCATGCGGCTATATAGTCCCGATTTTGTCCTCGTCCAAAAAGCCCAAAACTGGTTGAGCCTCCATCCTAGGCCTCTTCGGCTCTCTATTAACACTCTCCAAGGGCAGCCGAGTAACTAATAGTATTCTAGATGGGCAAGACCCTGTCCTCCCTGGTGCGGCAAAGATAACATTGATCGTGCCCAAATGGGGTTTTATAGAATCATCACTCCGAGATCCTGCGTTTGCTTGGTTTCCTTGACCATAGGAATGGTGTAAAAGTTGTTTTAACTTGCCCTCACTGACAAGTTGATCCAAATGGTCCCATAGGCTCCGACAGTCCTCGGTAGTATGCCCATGGTCAAGATGATATTGGCAGTAGAGATTGTGGTTGCGCCTTTCAAGGTTTCCGACCATCTTGTTTGGCCTTTTAAAGAAAGGCTCATTCTTGATTCTCTCTAGGACTTGGTGCACTGGCTCATGAAATACAGCATTGACTGTCTGAAAGTTCGCTGAACCCTGTCCGACCCAATCCTTTCTCGGCCTGTTATAGTTCTGTCGGTCCGACCTGAAATCCCTCATCTCCTGAGGGACAACCTTATCCTTTCTTTTACCCTGCTGTTGGTCTTCTTCCACTCTTTTGTACTTGTCGATCCTGTCCATCAACTGGCACACACTGATAGTAGGCTTGCCCGTCAGGGACGTCCTCAAGCCATGTTCAGTGGGAAGGCCTAGCTTAAAAAAGCTGATGGCCACCAGGTCACAATCTTCCTCCATTTCATTATACATTTCCTAGAACCTATCTAAATATGACTTAGAGTTTCACCCTCTCTCATGCTGACAGACAATAGGGAGGCCATGGACTGCGGAACCCTTCGACATGTGACAAAACGCGACCCAAATGCCTGAGTTAGCTCTTGGAAAGAGCTTATGGAGTTCGCTTTCAGACTATCAAACCATCTCTTGGCGATCGGTCCCAGGCTTGACGGGAAGACCTTGCATATTGGGGCCTCATCTCTGGAGTGAACGCCATCCTCTGGTTGAAATGACTCACATGTTCCACAGGATCTGTCCGGCCGTTGTAGATGGTAAATGTAGGCTGGTGGAAACATCGAGGAAGTCTTGCATTCTCGATGTTACGTGTAAAAGGAGACCTGGAAATCTGATCCAAAGCTTTACTCATAGCATCGTTCCCTACGCCCCTATGTAAGGGGCTTCGAGGATTCCTCTCACGATGGTGCATCTCCTCATAGGGAAAGGACTCGCTGACTGGTGTTCGAAGTTTCTACTTGTAGACGACGTCCTGCTCGTCCTCAGAATCTTCATCGGAGTACGAGGAAATGCGTTTTCTCTTTGCATGGCGCAGCTCCCTCTTTAGCCTTTCAATTTCTAACTGCATGCTTTGGTTTTTCTCTGCATGGGACATGTGGCTCTCTCCATGTGACTGGTTTCAATCGTCAGGTGCGGTGTGTACACTACCTTCATGATCTTGCCTCCGTTCCAGATTAAGAAAAGGATCGGTGTGCTGAGATGACCTGGACTCTGCTGGACGTTGCCTTGGTTCAGCCATTTATAAGGTGTTGCTTCCACCTTTGCTCAAGCTGTTCCCCACAGACGGCGCCAATTGTAGGGTCCAAATTTGAGGGGCCAAGCACAAACTTTGCAGATTGTGAGCCCAATGAACACCAAACAATAAATTTGTAGAGAATGGGTTAAACAGCTGGGCTGGATACGGATTTAGCAACGATTCAAATAGGCAAGTATGGATAAAATAACGTTCGGACTAGTATTCAATAAGAGTCCTCTTGAATCCGAAGAGGCTTAATGTTTATAAACCAAAAAGAATACAACTTTTTCCTTCCCTTTCTCAGAGACCTATTCCCTTTATATATACTCCTTCCTCCTCATCTTCACCGTACACTTGTTCTTCATCCAAGCATCCACTTGAGTACTTGTCACATCAGATGTTTGCTTTAGTCTGCCGTGAGTAGAAGTAGTTGAGGTTGCACTGTTCAAGTGTCTTCTCCACATAAATGCGGCCAGGAAAGTTGCTGCAATGCATTAAATGCGGTGGTAGCAGCTTTTCCTTTAAGATATTTTATGTTCTTCTCATCCCTAGGCATGCCCAGAACTCACTCTTTGCCGTGGAGTCAGCTGGGAAGGTTGCTTGGGTCTTCAGTATATTTGCTTGATCAAGTTCTCTAGTGATCCGATAAGGGGAACCTCTTCAAACCAACAGGATTGTCTTCGGACATACCCGTCATTCCTTTTCAAGTGCATTTCCACCAAATGGACTCAGCCCTGATCTCTTTTACCTCTTCGGACAAACAGTGATATTCAAATTGGGCCCCAGGCCCAATACGTAGCGTTGGACTTTCTCACCCACAGATAATTTTTTGCTACAAACTGGGTTGTAGCTTAATGCTGCAACTTAATTTTAAAAAATTACATTATTACATATTTTAAAATTTTAACTGTTAATCGTTGGATTGCATTTTTTTACGCTATAAACACGCCTCAAATTTTGTGTCAATCATATGTTATTTACTATGTGAACCATAAATTTATTTTTTAAATATAATTTTAGTCTTTAGAGTCTTAGACTACAAAAACTTACAATTTAAATAATTAATTGATGACATAACTATTGATCTTTGATCTTCTGAAAATTTTGAAAGCATTAAAGATATAAGAAAAAAAAAATGTAATCTAATGGTAAATTTGTCAAAATTCGCATCCAATAAAAAGATATTAAGTGAAATTATGGCCTTAAACTATAATAAAATTTGTAGCCAAACTTTGCCATTTTTTAATTTGTGTTTCCTTCTACACTATTCTACATCAAAGACTTATATATCCATAAACACCGATAAAATCTCCTTTATAAAATCTCCTTCAAATATTCTAATTCCTTATGAATTTAATTAAGGAGCCTCCATCTAACTAGCACAAGATTTAGCCTTACTATGTTAGATGTCTTACGTAAAAAGAGAAATTGGATTGACATCATAGTGTTCACATTTGGATGGTTCCACTATGACATCACAACAAAGCTTTTGAGGAGTTTGGAGCATATGGTTTTTTCTTTCAAAATTCAAATACATTTTTTTTTTTTTTTTTTTTGTAAGAGGGCTGTGGATTAGATGTGTGCTTCTCACAGTGATGTCTGCCATTTTCTTTTCTCTCTATTTTTTCTCATTAAATGATTACTAATTTGTAATCTTTAGGAGATTGTCTACTACACTTTCTGTGTGCTAGATTGTCCCATTTTATTAGTGAAATTTCTATAATTTCACCCAAAAAAAAAAAAACACTGCGTATAACTGAAAAATCAGATAACTTATGACTGTACCACAAGCAGCTTATATTAATTCCACGTCTTAACATAACCTTCCAAGAGAGACAAAAAGAGAGCATTAGTTGAATTTGTTTCATAAATTCAGCAAAGCAGCAAAAACAAATTATTAACTACAACAGTTAGTATAAAAAACATTTACAATTATAACGCAATTATCTGGCCTTTTTTTTTTTTTTTTTTTGAGAAACAGGATATATTTATTAAAAAAACATTTTAACATTTTTATTAAATTTTCATTTTGATCCTTAAATTTTCATTGTGATATTTTTAAGTGAAATGTTGGGCTTAAATAGTATGTTTTAAGTGTTTAACGGTCTTACTTTAAAAAAAAAAAAAAAAAAAACTTTAACGGTCCTACTTAACAAACTTTAATAAAAGGAATTTATTGACTTCTTCTGACAAAATATGGGACTAAATTGTCTAAAGTGAAAACTTGTTAGGGATTTTTTTTTTTTTTTTTGATGAACTGTTAGGAATTAATTTAGCAACCGAAGTAAAAATGAATGCAATAAATTGCCACACAGACCTTTGAGCACTTTTAGTAAATGAAATGAAACTCTGCTGTACGATTCAGACCCAAACAAATTAATAGATGGATTGTTTATAAAGAAAAGAACCTCTTTCTTTATCTGATCTTTAAAGTTGAAAGACTTGTGCGAGATGTTGGAGATCATAGCATCCCCTGTAAGCCCCACCCAGATTTGCTTGTTCATCACATCCTTCCAAACAAACTTTTCAATGAAGAGTACTAGTGTGTTTCATGCCTGCAATGCAAATCATGCAAAAGTAAAATAAAACAGTAAAATATATACATATGTGTGTATATATATATATATATATAACAACGTTAAGTGTAAAAAGTTTCGGAGCACTACTGCTACTACACAACTCCTAAAAAGGTCTTCCTCTCATCTAGAAAACAAATAAATAAATTTAAGAATGCCTATCTTTCAAGATAAAGCTAAAAGAGTTTCAAGCAGAACGAAAAGCAATAAGCTAAATATATTTCTAACTTAAACGAAGCCTTGACGAATCAAGGAAAGATAAATCTAGAACCCATTAGAAATTTGAGACATTCTCAGAAAAATATTTTATTTCAATCTACTGAAAACAAGTCTAACAAAATACATATTTTTAAGAGTCCTTTAGGATTTTTTACCATCTTCTCTGAAAATTAAAAAAATTTAAAAAAATTACAAAAATATACTTAAATTTCCTACAACATCATAAAAGACCAAGTTATACCCAAATAAAATAACTAAATTTTAAGTCTGAAAATAATCAATAGTGGACCCAAAAAAATTTAATTACGTGCCCCTCCTTCTTGACATCTAAATATCCAGCTTCTCAAGATAATTATGCAAGATACTTACTACATCAGAGACTTATCCCTAAACACCGATATGATCTCCTGCTGGGGCAAACACAAGAAAAATGAAAATAATACAAGATAAATTGAATAATAAAAATTATGAATAATATTTTTTTTTGGAAGAAATTACACAATACTATTTGGACACCTCCTCTCTTCACTTTCTCCATGTGCACGTATCTGACCTAATATATCTACTCCAATACATTTCAGCCCATTAATCTATATACTTAAAAAATAATAAAGTCTCTCGTTTTTCAATATAAGATTACACATTTAATTAACTTTTTTATCATCTATATTAACTCTCACCTTCACATCTTTAAATTTAAGTTGTCAATTTTAGCTAAGAGCCTTGTAACTGAATTATCACTTCCTCATGCACAAAGTGATTGGGAGTACTCTAAGCAAGAAATGGTTTGAACTGTGAGATTAATAGCATATGTATTTTAATTATCTCTCAAAAAATAATTGTCAATTTTATTTATTTTAATTATTTAATATTAAAATGCTACACCTTCTCCTTTAAATATTCTAATTCCTTAAGAATTTAATTAACCCCATCTAAGTAGAATGAGATTTAGCCTTACTATGTTTATGTCTTACGTAAAAAGAGAAATTCGATTGACATCATAGTGTTCATATTTCATATTTGGATGGTTCCACTGACATCACAATAAAGCTTTTGAGGGGTTGGAGAATATGGTTTTGTCATTCAAATACTCATCTTTTTTAGAGGTCTTTGGATTAATTGTGTGTTTTTCATTGTGATTGTCCGATTTTTTTAGGAAAAAAAAAAAAAGACTGTACATGTAAAACAAGCAGCTTAACAAATTGAGAGCCAAAAGAGAGCATTAGTTGAATTTGTCACATAAATTCAGCAAAGCAGCAAAACAAATTTATTGACTACAATGATCTGGCAAAAACGTACTACCAAAAAAAATATATCAAAAACATTGACAATTATAATACAATGATCTGGCAAATTAAATTGGATAAATTCATTAAAAAAATATTTTAGTATTTTTATTAAATTTTCATTTTGATCCTTAACAATTAAATTAAATTAATCTTTTGATTTTTTTTTTAATTTTTTTATGTTTAATGTCCTTTTGAAATCGGTGTGATATACATGATACAACTTCTGTTAAAAGCCATTGTGTGTCAATTAATTGTACTAAATAATTAACTTATGTGACATAAATAGCAATGTCAATACCAAGAGATAAGATCACATCGCACTCTTAGCGTGATAACCACTCTGCAATTATAAATGTTTGTGGGGTGTGAGGGGCAAGGGTCAAGTCTCCGGAAAGAAATTTCACATACATATACACTTAGATTATACTAAAATAAAATTTCTATTTTGTATAAAAAAAATTTAATAAAAAAAAAAAAAGAAGAAGAAGAAGAAGAAGAAAGAGAGAGATGAGCATTTCCTACTCTCCTTTATTTGGAAAACCAAGGTTTTTAAATCCCCATCCCTCGATATAATATGAACCTACAAGGCTACAACAATGAGGCCAAGCAAGAGAGGAAGGAGATGTAAGGTCAGTGCTGAAAAGTGGGTGCCCGGCCCTGCAGGAGAATTTATGGGTGGTAGGGGTGTGCAAAAAACCGAAGAACCGAAAAAACCGCTTCAAACCGACCGAACCGATGCAAAAATTTCGGTTCGGTTTCGGTTCGGTTAGGTTTCGGTTTTTTACATAATAAAACCGAAAATTTCGGTTCGGTTTTCGGTTTCAAATTTTAATGCACCGAACCGACCGAACCGAACCGATATATATATATATATATATTTATGTAATACTCTGTCACGTTGGAGTTTGTAGTTTAGTGGTATGATGTGGCTGTAATGACTATGTGTTTGCACGTTCGAGCCTTCGCGGAAACCTTTTTGAGTTTTTTAGGTTTTTTAAAACCATAAAAGTTAAAAACCCTTTTTAACCCTAGCATCCATTTCTTGTTCTGCCCTTTTCTTTCCAGCCGCCCCTCCTTTTTTTTCTCTCTAACCATTTTTTCTCTCTCACCTGGAAATAGAGCATTTTATTCCTTTCTCTTCTCCTCAGCGCCGATCCCCTCCCCAATCTTTTACTTGATTTTGTTTCCCTCATTTCAAAACCACCTATGTTCTTCTCTCTTTCTTGTTGGTTTTTTTCTCCTCTTCAAATGTGTTGGCCCGATGAGGAGTCCAGTCTTTGATGGCGTCGCCGGCGACATCCACGAGCCACGCCGGCCAGCCTTGTTGGTTCCTAACCATGCAAGGTTCGACATTCTCCATAATTTCATCTCCCTTTTTTATATTCTGGGTTTGTTATTTTTTTTTTTTTAGATCTTCAATTCTGGGTTTTTTTTTTTTTTTTTTAAAGCTTCAATTCTGGGTTTGTATTTTTTTTAGATCTTCAATTCTGGGTTTGTATTTTTTTTAGATCTTCAATTCTGGGTTTGTATTTTTTTTTTAGATCTTCAATTCTGGGTTTGTTTAATATTAAATCAATGCTATTTTTTCAATTTTTATGTGCAAATAAAGTTTGGGTTGTGAAAAAACCCATGTACTTGGTTGTTTACATTCTGAGTTTGTTTATTTTCTCAATTTCCTCTCTATTCTGGGTTTTTTTTTTTTGTTTGATTTCTTGGAAAATAAATGATGAGGAAACCGAAAAAACATCCGAAACCGACCGAAACCGAAATCCAACCGAAACCGATGGTTTTTCAACTATTTCGGTCGGTTTCGGTTGAGAATTTCACCAACCGAAAATTTCGGTTTCGGTTGTCCAACACGTAGAAAACCGACCGAAACCGAACCGAAACACCCCTAATGGGTGGGTTGACAGTTAACACAGATGGGTAAGAATTTGTGGTCATTTTTGTTCTTTGAGTGTTGCTTTTGTGATATTTTAAGTGAAATATTGGGCTTAAATAGTGCATTTTAGGTGTTTAACAATCCTACTTAAAAAACTTTAATAAATGGAATTTATTGACTTCTTTTGACAAAATAAGCGACTATATTGTCTAAAGTGAAACCTTATTAGGAATTAATTTAGCAACCGAGGAACAAATTAATAGAATAAATTGAATTTTAGCCTAAATTTAAAGTTAAAAAGGGCTATTGAAAAAAACTTAATTAGGGGAAGTCCAATAAAAACTCTAATATTTTATCCTTTGTGAAACTTTAAAACCCACATTTTCATATGTGACGCTTCAAAGTGTTTCAATAATGAAAATATCAACTATAAGTGTTTTAATTTGTAATATCTATGAAATTTTTTTAGTACACTTTCTGTGTGCTAGATTGTTCCATTTTTTTCGTAAAATTTCTATAACTTAACCACACAAAAAGAAAAAGGACTGTGTAACAGAAAAATCAAATAACATACAACTGTACCACAAGTAGCTTATACAAATATTGATTCCACATTTTAACTTAACCTGACAAGAGAGAGACAAAAACATGGACTTTTTTGGCATTTAACATAATTTTTTGAACTATTTAGTTAGTTGTCAAATTTACAAAATTATTTTGCAAACTAGTATCTCAAGACTCTAAAACTCGAGTTCAGTAAAGGAACTCGAGTCTCTAAGTCTTGAGTTCCAAGTGATGGCAATCTAATGTGGAAGAAATTAAAAATCCACATGGGTCTTCTTCTTCTTCTTCTTCTTCTTAATTTTCTTCTGCTCTATGGAGAGACTTGAGTTCCACGTGAATTATTTATCAACTTGGAACTCGAGTCTCTAAGACTCGAATTTCTTCACTAAACTCAAGCCTCTAGTTTATTAAAATGTTCAGAAAATAAATAAAAAATAAAAAGAAAGAAGAAGGAATGAATCATGGGGAGAAGGGAGAAAAAAAAAACTTTTTAATAGTAGCTAGAATAATGTCTTGCAGGCGACGAGGTCAAACAGAATGTTAAATTTTTTTGATATATAGTTTGTTAAGATTGATGCATATTCTTTTTGTGGGTTTTTAGTTATATTTTTAACCTATGGCTAGTTTATTGAGATTGGTGTGAATGCTCTAAGGGCAACTTTCCATCTATTTTGCACACAAAAAACTACTTTTTCTATTTGCCAAATTAGCTACACAAATTAGCTAGATTGCCAACTCTTTGGGGATCTCCTTCATTTTTGCGTAGAAATACACGTCTATAATAAGGGGATCAAATTGAATAAGTTCTTTTATATAGGTTTATACAAAATATGAAAGTTTGAGAGGCCAAATAGGATTCATCCAGATGCAACCATATATTTATATATATATATATATATATAGAGAGAGAGAGAGAGAGAGAGAGAGAGAGAGAGAGAGAGAGAGATTTTGTATGAAAATGAAAGTGTAATTCCCGTTTGGGTTGAGGGGGGAGGGAGGAGGAGTGGAGAGAAGTAAAGTATGCTGAAAATAAATTATTTTTTTAGGCTATTTCTATCTACTTTACTCTACTTTACTCTTTTTTCTCCCTCAATCCAAACAGACATGAATCATGGAGGAGTACAAGTTTTATATCAAAACCCATAAAGTTTAAATTAACTCTGAAATTGTTTTTGCAAGAAAGAGGTGTATAAATTATTAGCAAGTTAGCAACCAAGAAAAAGAGATCCAGAAGGTATTGCACCAAGTCCAAAAGGATGAAGCTTCTTGTTTTTCACGGGTACATAAATGAAAACTGCCCGACAGACCTTAAAGCTTTAGCTTCCTTCAGTAAATGAAATGAAAATATGCTTTAGAGTACGACCCCAGATGAATTGGTTATAAAGAAAAGAACCTCTTTCTTTATCTCTTCAAAGTTCAAAGACTTGTGTGAGTTGGAGCATCCAGTAATACAAGCCCCACCAAGATAGTAAGAGCCAAAAGTAAAATAAAATAGAAAAATTTTGGAGTGGTTTACACCCTTTGAATTCGCTTTAGGGTAACACTACTGTTAGGATCTAAAACTTTAGGAGCTAAGTGTATTAAAACTTCAATTTGTAATGAATTGACAAACCATGATCAAAACTTAGAGTCTAGATTTAGACTGCTTAAAATGTGTTTATTTGTAAAATTAGAATCGAGTGTACTACAGGATTTATTGGACTAAATCTGCAAGGCTCGATCGATCGAAAATTAAACTCGATCGATCAAACCTCGTGCAAATTGTTTTTTCTGCAGAATTTTTAACTCAGCCTAAGCCCATATAACATGTAGTGTTTTATGTTTTGCTTCAAGTATAAAAAGAAAAACACTAGTCATGTTTTAGATGTTGTTGATATGTTGTGTGTGTGAATTTGCTGTGAGATCTAAAGATGTTTACTTTCATACACACTTAGGGTTATCAAGGTCAAGATTGATATCAAGAACTTGGTGATTTCTTCGGTTGCTATTTCAAGAGTTTAAAAAAAAAAAAACACAAGTAGGAGAACTTGTGAGTGTTGTGAATCAAAGAAAGAAGTAGTTCATGGACTCAAAGTTGTCACGTGGTCGTAATAGTAAGTTTTCTACTCAAGGTAGTAATAGAATGTTAGTAGTCTAAGTCTTATTATAAAAACTTCAATTCTTTTATAGTGGATTTGTTTTACCTTGAGGATAACTAGGTTAAATTTTCCCCAAATTTTTTACCGGTATGATTTTCTTGGTTATCATATCGTGTGTTCTTTATATTTCTACACTACTTACATGATATGGTTTGAATGTATTTAACTTAGATCTTATTAATGAACTTATTAATTAACTTGGCTTAATATTAGGTTAAACAACTTGTGTTTAAGGAGTCTAAAAACATACAACTACACTCAACTTGGAAAGTTTTATTCACACATACTAAAGAATGTCTTATCAGTTATCTCTCAATATGGACTTGAAGAGCCTGTAATAGTTGCTGCTCAGAAGAATCAGACCTCATTTCCTTCAATCATCAAAAAGTTGCTACTCACTCAAACACCGTTCAACTCTCTCTGTGGAAGTTTCTCACAGACAGCAACATCGATCTTGTCATTGGATCTGTTTCTCTACGAGATAAGCCGCCGTCAACACAGCCCAGTCACGACCACTATCTCTGGTCCGCAACCACAGGTATGTCGTATTGTCGTATGCTACCAGTACCACACTGTTTGTGGATTTGAGAATTACCATGGCGACCTCTTCATCGCATCGTTCGTGGGTTTAAGATCATCACCGCGCAGCAAAAGCAAACCTTCAACGACAACGAGATGGACCCACCTAGCTTCGTTCTACAGATGCGGCTACAGAACTACATGTGTTGCCTCACTTGCAATATTTGCAATGAGCACAATCCAAGTGCACGTGAAGATGGAGTTAATTAAGGACACGCGGCCCATCAAACAAAACACTTGGATTGGGCGGGCCGCCCATGTCTAAATAAGCAAACAACTTCACCAAGGACTTGGGCTTTAGGCTTAACCAAGTCATTCTCCAAGTGGGGGCCTTCATTCCAAAGTTTTATTTTGTTTTAATTTTTTTTTTTTTTTTAAATTGCTCTTTACTGTGTTACAAGGTGCCCAAATATATACATATTTTTTCAAAAAAAAAAAAAAATTGCCAAAAATATAGCTTGTTTTGTCAGTGGTGTAATTCTATGCAAAGAATTGACACAAAATCCTATTTACTTAACAGTTTTGCTATGCCAACTAGATATAGTGTCATGTTTGTGACACAAGATCATGTCATATCAATTGAGCAGAATAGGTGCCACACTAAACTATACATTCAAGATCTTTCAAATTCAAACTTTTACCTTTAGTTTGAGAGGGTGTTAGATATATTATGGCCTAAGTGACTTAAATCAATCGTAGGTCAATGTACTTGTAAAACAAGCATATTAACCTTAGGTTAGTCTATGATTAGCCTATGATTAGACATATATTCTCTAATATATAATTCCTACATTGGGTTCATTGTAACATAAGTGCTTAATATAATATAATATGTAGTCATCAAGAGCTTTCTCGTTGTGGATACAAGTCGTTAGGCTGAACCACGAAAAACTTTATGTGTGTGCTTTCTCTATCATGCTTCCGCTTATCATTCAATCATCTCACAAAATCACACAACAACTTTCACAATAATGCTTTTAAAAAAGATAAAAGAAATGAGAGAGATGGTGAAGTAGATAGAAATGACCCTACTTCTACCACCACACTCATACTCACACACGCACAAACACACTCTTGAGCTGTTGTATCTACTTCAAACTAGAGCAATAAATATAGAATGTGCATTTGATAGAACTACTTGTTGGGAGTTGGAAGCTGGTTCCTTCTTGCTTCACACTTTGGGATTTATAATGGATTAAGAAAGCTTTTATTATCCGTCTCTCTAAAAGGGTCATCTCTCTAAAAGGGTTTAGGGTTTTGCATGGTGGATTTTTTAGGATTAAAAATGGCAACCCTGAGTTTTGTTCTTGGTTGGGTAATAGGATTGATTATTTTACTAGTCTAGAAAAATACATTTTTTAAAGAGCCCTTTAGGATTTTTTTACCATCTTCTCTATCAAATAAAAATTTACAAAAATATAATTAAATTTCCTACATCATCATAAAAGATAAAATTACCCAAATAAAATAATTAAATTTAAGTTTGAATATAATCAATGACAAACAAATTATTTAATTATGCACCCCTTTGTCTTGATATCTAAATATCTACATGTTCGTTTAGGAATAACTTATCTAACTTTTTGCTCAAATATTTTTGTTGAAAATACTGCAGATAAAAAATAAGAGTTAAATAAAATAAGTAAGTGACTCACACCACATGAGACCCAAAAATAGTAGAAAAAAAAAAATAAGCAATAACCTAGCTTATAAGTGCATCCCAAATGGGCACTAAAGTGTAGTAGGCATTCTTTAATGGATAATTTTTTGCTACAAACTGGGTTGTAGCTTAATGCTACAACTTAATTTTAAAAAATTACATTATTACATATTTTAAAATTTTAACTGTTAATCGTTGGATTGCATTTTTTTACGCTATAAACACGCGTCAAATTTTGTGTCAATCGTATGTTATTTACTATGTGAACCATAAATTTATCTTTTAAATATAATTTTAGTCTTTAGATTCTTAGACTACAAAAGTTTACAATTTAAACAATTAATTGATAACATAACTATTAATCTTTGATCTTTTGAAAATTTTGAAAGCATGGAGGATATAAGAAAAAAAAATGTAATCTAATGGTAAATTTGTCAAAATTCACATCCAATAAAAAGATATTAAATGAAATTATGGCCTTAAACTATAACAAAATTTGTAGCCAAACTTTGCCCTTTTTTTAATTTGTGTTTCCTTCTACACTATTCTACATCAAAGACTTATCCATAAACACCGATAAGATCTCCTTCAAATATTCTAATTCCTTATGAATTTAATTAAGGAGCCTCCATCTAACTAGAACAAGATTTAGCCTTGCTATGTTAGATGTCTTACGTAAAAAGAGAAATTGGATTGACATCATAGTGTTCACATTTGGATGGTTCCACTATGACATCCCAACAAAGCTTTTGAGGGGTTCGAGCATATGGTTTTGTAATCTTTAGGAGATTGTCTAGTACACTTTCTGTGTGCTAGATTGTCCCATTTTATTAGTGAAATTTCTATAACTTCACCCAAAAAAAAAACACTGCATATAACTGAAAAATCAGAAAATTTATGACTGTACCACAAGCAGCTTATATTGATTCCACATTTTAACATAACCTTCCAAGAGAGACGGAAAGAGAACATTAGTTGAATTTGTCACATGTATTCAGCAAAGCAGCAAAAAAAAAAATTTATTGACTACAACAATTAGTATCAAAAACATTTACAATTATAATGCAATGATCCGGCAATTTTTTTTTTTTTTTTTTTGAGAGACAGGATAAATTTATTAAAAAAATATTTTAGTATTTTTATTAAACTTTCATTTTGATCCTTAACAATACAATTAAATTAAATAAATCATTTGATTTTTTTTTTCTTTTAGGCCCTTTTGAAGTCGATCGGTGTGATATACATGATACAATCTCTATTAAAAGTGAATATATAGCAAGAGTTAAGCATCCACTAGTGTAAGCCCCACCAAGATTTGCTTGTTCATATCATTCCAAACAAACTTTTCAATGAAGAGTACTAGTGTGTTTCATGCCTACAATGCAAATCATGCAAAAGTAAAATAAAACAGCAAAATATATATATAACAACGTAAAGTGTAAAAAGGTTCGGAGCACTACTGCTACTACACTACTCCTAAAAAGGTCTTCCTCTCATCTAGAAAACAACTAAATAAATTAAAGAATGCCTATCTTTCAAGATAAAGCTAAAGAGTTTCAAGCAGAACGAAATGCAATAAGTTAAATATGGTTCTAACTTAACGAAGCCATGACGAATCAAGGAAAGATAAATCTAGAACCCATTAGAAATTTGAGACATTCTCAGAAAAATATTTTATTTCAATCTACTGAAAACAAGTCTAAAAAAATACATATTTTTAAGAGTCCTTTAGGATTTTTTACCATCTTCTCTGAAAATTTAAAAAAAAAATTACAAAAATATACTTAAATTTCCTACAACTTCATAAAAGACCAAGTTACCCAAATAAAATAACTAAATTTTAAGTTTGAAAATAATCAATAATGGAAAAAAAAAAAAAAAAAAAAAAACGTGCCCCTCCGTCTTGACATCTAAATATCCAGCTTCTCAAGATAATTATGCAAGATACTTACTACATCAGAGAATTATCCCTAAACACCGATATGATCTCCCACTAGGGCAAACACAAGAAAAATGAAAATAATACAAGATAAATTGAATAATAAAAATTATGAATAATATTTTTTTTAGAAGAAATTACACAATACTATTTGGACACCTCCTCTTTTCACTTTCTCCATGTACACGTATCTGATCTACTCCAATACCTTTCAGCCCATTAACCTGTATACTTAAAAAATAATAAAGTCTCTCTCGTTTTTCAATATAAGATTACACATTTAATTAACTTTTTTATCTTCCATATTAACTCTCACCCCCCACATCTTTAAATTTATGTTGTCAATTTTAGCTAAGAGCCTTATAACTGAATTATCACTTCTTTATGCACAAAGTGATTGGGAGTACTTTAAGCAGAAAATGGTTTAAACTGCGAGATTAATAGCATATATATTTTAATTATCTCTCAAAAAAAAGTTGTCAATTTTATTCATTTTAATTATTTAATATTAAAATGCTATACCATCTCCTCTAAATATTCTAATTCCTTAAGAATTTAAGTAACCCCATCTAAGTAGAACAAGATTTATCCTTATTATGTTTATGTCTTACGTAAAAAGAGAAATTCGATTGACATCATAGTGTTCATATTTCATATTTGGATGGTTCCACTAACCTCACAATAAAGCTTCTAAGGGGTTGGAGAATATGGTTTTATCATTCAAATACTCATCTTTTTTAGAGGTTTTTGGATTAATTGTGGGTTTTTCATTGTGATTGTCCCCTTTTAAAAAAAAAAAAAAAAAAGACTGTACATGTACAACAAGCAACTTAGCAAATTGAGAGACAAAAAGAGGGTATTAGTTGAATTTGGGACAAAATTGCAAAATGCCCCTTTTAGGCAAACTAAACAGCGTTTTGCCCTCTTTCTCAAACTAATTAGGAAAATGTCCCTCTTTTGAAAATCGAGTTTCTTAAAATCGATTTAGGCCCTATAGAGGCGTTTTTAATGAGCCTATAGTGACGTTTTCAAGACCTATAGTGGCATTTTGTAACTCGATTTATATAAAATCGAGTTATAGGTAAAAAAAATTAAAAAAAATTGCCTATAACTCGATTTATTGGAAGTCGAGTTACAAAACGTCACTATAGGTCCTAAAAACGTCACTATAGATCTTTAAAACGCCGCTATAGGGTTCCAGAATTTTTTTTTTTTTTTTAATAACTCGATTTTGAGAAAATCAAGTTTCAAAAGATGGGCATTTCCCTAATTAGTTTGAGAAAAATAGCAAAATGCTGCTTAGTTTGCCCAAAATGGGCATTTTGCAATTTTGTCCGTTGAATTTGTCACAGAAATTCAACAAAGCAGCAAAACAAATTTATTAACTACAATGATCTAGCAAAAACATCAAAAACATTGACAATTATAATACAATGATCTGGCAAATTAAATAGGATAAATTCATTAAAAAAAATATTTTAGCATTTTTATTAAATTTTCATTTTGATCCTTAACAATTAAATTAAATTAAATTAATCTTTTGATTTTTTTTTTAATTTTTTATGTTTAATTGTACTAAATAATTAACTTATGTGACATAAATAGCAGCAATGTCAATACCAAGAGATAAGATCACATTGCACTCTTAGCGTGATAACCACTCCGCAATTATAAATGTCTGTGGCGGTGTGAGAGGCAATGGTCAAGTCTCCAGAAGTAAGTTTTACACACATATACACTTAAATTATACTAGAATAAAAATTTTATTTTGTATAAAAAAAATTAATTTAAAAAAAAAAAAAAAAAGAAGAGAGAGATAAGCATTTCCTACTCTCCTTTATTTGGAAAACCAAGGTTTTTAAATCCCCATCCCTCGATATAACATGAACCTACAAGGCTACAACAGTGAGGCCAAGCAAAAGAGGAAGGAGATGTAAGGTTAATGCTGAAAAGTGGGTGTCCCTACAGGAGAATTTGTGGGTGGGTTGACAGTTAGCAGTTAACACAGATGGGTAAGAATTTGTAGTCATTTTTGTTCTTTGAGTGTTGCTTTTGTGATATTTTTAAGTGAAATATTGGGCTTAAATAGAGCGTTTTCGGTGTTTAACAATCCTACTTAAAAAACTTTAATAAAAGGAATTTATTGACTTCTTTTGACAAAATAAGGGACTATATTGTCTAAAGTGAAACCTTATTAGGAATTGTGAAACCTTATTAGGAATTAGTTTAGCAACCAAGGAACAAATTAATAGAATAAATTGAATTTTAGCCTAAATTTAAAGTTAAAAAGGGCTTTTAAAAAAAAAAACTTAATTAGGGGAAATCCAATAAAAACTCTAATATTTTATCCTTTGCGAAACTTCAAAACCCACATTTTCAAATGTGACGCTTCAAACTCCACACTTTCATTGTTTTCAAAAATAAAAAACCTCCACACTTTCATTATTGTGCTGAACACTTGAAAATTATGAAACACTTGACATTTAAAATGTGGGGCTTTATTTAACACAATAATGAAAATATCAAATATGGGATTTAAAATGAGACATTTAAAGGTATGAAATTTAATTTGACACAAGGATTAAACTATAAAAGCAACCACATCAAATCTGTTATAGTCTTCTAAAATAG